>CAUYUJ010000436.1:386902-389402 GCA_963575745.1 Prorocentrum cordatum
GGGAAAATCTTCATATTCCCTGTTGATCCCAGAGAAAACTCCAAGCGAACTGGAGCAGAGCCCACCCGCCAGAGAAAATCCTTTGACTCCTGCTTGGTGCCAAAGAGGAGCCCAAGCGAAGTGGGGCAGAACCCAGCCGCCAGAGGTATTCCTCAGACTCCAGCTTGATCCCAAGGAATGGAGCATGTCCCGGCCGCCAGAGAAAATCAACATATTCCCACTTGATCCCAAGGAGTGCTCCAAACGAGCTGGAACGGATTCCAGCCGCCAGAGAGATTCCTTAGACCCACGCTTGATCCCAAAGAGAATCTCAATCGAACTGAAGCAGATCCCAGCCGTCAGAGATATTCCCAACTGGTCCCACATCTGATTCGAATCGAAGTGGAGCAGGTCTCATTTAAGTCTGGATAATACGTCACTCCGCTACAACCCATAGCAGCCCTGGGAATTCCTCAGACACCCTCAGAAAGCTCGAGGATTCCGGTAACACCGTCAATATATATATATATATATATATATATATATATATATATATATATATATATATATAATATATATATGCAGAAAATAGTGGGTTTTGAAAAACCTTGAAGATCACCGACGGTTCCGAGAGGCCCCAAGGGCCCCAGCAAACCCGAACATGGACCCCAGATTGCCCTAGTACTAGGACTCGTACTAGTACCAGTATTAGTATGGTAGTAGTACAACTACTACTACCACTATTGTTACTACTACCACTACCACCACTACTACTACTATTATTATTACTACTACTACTACTACTAGTACTACTACTACTACTACTACTACTACTACTACTACTACTACTACTACTACTACGACTACTACTACTACTACTACTACTACTACTACTACTACTACGACTACTACTACTACTACTCCGATTATTACAACGTCTACTACTACTACTACTACTACTACTAATACTACTACTACTACTACTACTACTACTACTATTGGAGGGGGCGAACTGGGCCATCCAGGGGGTGGATGGACAAGTGGGCCGTTCATCGGGTGGATGGAAGCGCGGTGGTGCGAGAAATCACAGCTGGGATTGCGGATGGCTCGGCCGTCCACTTTCACCTCGTCCCTCAACCATCTTTGCTGGAATCAGCTCCTGCCAGCTAGACAGCCCTGGGCCCTCTCGACTGTCTCCACTTTTCTTGCGTATTTAATGGTCCCACTGGCTTTCGATGTCTTCTCCCTTCATGTTTTCTCGGTGTCCTCCACACCTGTACTGCTGCCCTTCTAGACGCGGTGAACTTGCCTCGACGTTGGGTTGTCAAAAAAAAGGGGGAGGAGGAGGGGAGGAGGAGGAGAAGGAGGAGAAGGAGGAGGAGGAGGGAGAGGTGATAATGGGATGAATGAGGGAGGAGGAGGAGGAAAAGGAGGTTCATAAGGATGAGGATGGAGGACGATGAGGGAGGAGGGCGGGAGCAGGATTGCGGAGGATGATGGAGGAGGAAGGAGGGGGGGCGGAAGGATGAGGACATGTGAGGAGGAGGAGGAGGAGGACGACGACGACGCGGGGCGAAAAGGGAGAAAAGGGACGACGAGGTGCGGGGCGAGAGGGCAGGAATGCTGGCGGGAGGGAGGGAGGAGGGAGGCATGGGAGCAGGAGAAGGGGAGGGAGAGGCGGGGTGGTTTGGGATCGGTGCAAGGGCGCCCTGGGTCGCGGGAGCCAAGGCGGCCAGGCGCGCGAGTACCCTTCCCCCGAGGCGCGGAACGCCTTTCCGAGGGAGCTCTGGGAAGGGGTTCCATGAGCCGGGTGGATGGCCCACTTGGGGCCTCGGAGCATCAGCCGGACGGATGGCCCACTTGGGGCCCTGGACCAGTGCAGGGGTACTGGGTGCCCCGGTGTGATGTTCCATGAGCCGGGTGGATGGCCCACTTGGGGCCTGGGGGCGGCGAGGGGGTTGCGCGCAGGGCGTGCGAGGGTCGGGGGCGTGCATGAGCCGGATGGATGGCCCACTTGGGGCCTCGGGGGGGGCGGCCTCCAGGAGCCGGGTGGATGGCCCACTTGGGGCCTCGGAGCATCAGCCGGACGGATGGCCCACTTGGGGCCTGCATTCGGCCTCCGCGGAACAGCGTTCGGGAAGGGCTGCGCGCCTTCCCGGAACAGCGTTCGGGAAGGGCTGGCGGCGGAGGGAATGGGGAGGGGTGGGAGCGGGAGAGCACGAGGTTGGAAGAAAGGGGCAAATGGAGGGAGGGAAGGGGAAGGGGACGGGGGAATGCGAAATAGGACAGGGGAGCTGGAGGAAGGGAGGGGGAGGGGGGGGAGGGATGAGGGAGGCAGAGTGCGAGAGAAAATGAGTGCGGTTGGCAGATGTAAGGAGCGGACTAGCATCAGTGAGGCGCTGAACGACACTGGTGTGGGACGAGGGGCGACGACGACGACGACGACGACGAGGAGGACGCGGGGCGAAAAGGGGAGTGAAGGGAGAAAAGGGGAGGTGGCGGCGGAGGGGGCAAGGGGCTG
>CAUYUJ010000436.1:394402-429402 GCA_963575745.1 Prorocentrum cordatum
TCCTAGTTGGCCCCTGGCCCTGCTGTAGCTCTTTTCACCACAATCGGCGCGTTCCACTCCCCGCGCCCTCGGGCAACCGCCTCGCTGGAGCGGTCTCGCCCCCCGCGGGTGGACTGCCCTGCCCCCCTCCATCCTGGCTCCCCCCGCTCAGGCGGCTTGGCACCGAAGCGGCTCCGTCAGCTCCGGCCCGTGGTCCCTTCAGCTCCAGCGGCTCAACCCCTTCGTGGGGCGCCCCTGGCCCCTGAGTGCACGTGGTTCAGCCTGTGCTCTCCTGGCTGTCGGACGATTGTGTTGACTACGTCCACGGTCCCTGGCGGCGATGCCCACGGCACCCTCCTGTTCATTCGACCCTGCGCTTGAGACGTGGGTTGCCCTGGTTTGGTCAGCCCTCAAACGTCGGCGTTCCTGCTCTAGTGTGCATGTAGCTCTACCTGATCCGTGGTTCAGGCGTGTTACGGCGTCGTTTAACCAATCGTTGTCCTGGCTACTTCGCTCGTCCTACCGGGACCACCCCGTGGACGGTCGGTGGTCGGTTCAGGATCAGAACCCCCTTCAGGAGGTTTGGTGTGCGACTTTGGTGACGCCACCCAACGCACCAGCGTAAGGCCATCTGATCCATCCATGGCAGCGGACGCGGTGTACTGCCTGGGTGCCTCCCTGGCCACATCCTGGTTTGACCCCCGCGCCAGTTTGGCTGCGCTCCAACCCTGGTTGGGTAATTCGCATACCTGGTGATTCAGCTCCCCTGGTACTCGCACGTTTGCAACTCCCTGGCAGCCCCAGCAGCTTGCAGTCCCCACCCCCCAGCGCTGCTGCACAGCTTCGGCGCAGCCGCTTCCCCCGGCGGTAGGTCCTGCTCAGCCCCGCGCGCGCTGGCAATTAGTTCCGCTCGTAGCCCGAGCCGACTCCACTCGCCGCTGGCGCCTTCGCCTGCGGCTGCGACAAAAAAGTATCCACACCAGTTAGTGTTCGGACGGCTTTCGACCTGCTTCGCGAGCCCGCAAACCAAACAGTATCCCCACCAGTTTGAACTTCAGCCGCCTGGCACACCTGGCACCTCTTGCAGCTCTACCTTCAGTCCCCGGCGTCGCTCCTCGGCGTCCCTCGGCGGCAGTTTCGGCGGCCGTTAGTTCGCGCGCTTAGGTAAATTGGGTTTGGCTCGTAGTTCCGGCTGGCTTCGGACGCCGCCTGCGTTTCCGCTTGCGGCCGCGACGAAAAACTATCTCCACCAGCCCATCCAGGAACGCTGTCCAGGCGAGTTCAGGGGATCAGGGAATTGCGGGAGCAAACAGGGGAACGGCCGGACCGTGCGTAGGAGGGAAGAGGTGGCTGGATGGATGCATGAGGGAGTGGGGAGACGGAAGATGAACAGGAGGAGGAGGAGGAGGAGGAGGAGGAGGAGGAGGAAGACAAGGAGCAGGAGGCGGAAGGAGGAGCAGGAGGACGAGGGCAAGCAAAAGGGCCTGGATGAAAAGAGGAGAAAGAGGAGGAGGAATGAAGAGGGCGAGGAGGGCAGCCATCAGCCTCTTGAGTGACTTTCGGAGTCTCCTCTGGCGTCTCTTGGAAGTTAAAAGGAGGAGGAGGAGGAGGAGGAGGAGGAGGAGGAGGAGGAGGAGGAGGTGGAGGAGGAGGAGGAGGGGGAGGAGGAGGAGGAGGAGGAGGACGAGGACGAGGAGGGATCAGGTATCAGGCCGAGGCGCAACGTCCGATTCGGATGAGGGCTGGCGGGCAGAGGGAAAAGGTGGAGGGCGCGGGATTCCCGTGTGTCACGGTCCCGCAGCCCTCCGCACAGGCCGAGGGCCACTAGGGCACAGGCCGTGGTGACAAGCAGCACGACGGCACCAGCCGTTGCTTGTCACCATAGCCTGCGCCACCTAGCGGACTTCGCGACCCGCTAAAGCAGCATCAATGCGCCAGGACTGCACGGAGGCCCTTTCAGCAGGGCTTCGGCATTCCGCCAAAAGGCCCCTCCACACTGGGGCCTCGATGGAGGCACGGGCGCCGCAGCGGCGGCACATCAAAAACTTGTCTGTGGCTTGCACGCAATGGCCCCGATACCCGAAAGTTTCCAGAGCCTGCACGTGCAGGCCATCATAAGTGAGCCCCAGCTCACGACAGGCGTTCAAGACAGCATCACTACGCGCCCTAGGGGGGAAGCCATTGTGACGGACGGCTCTAACAGCTGCGAAATACAAGTGGAGCGGCGTGGGCTCACACTTATTGCCAGGCTGTTCAGCCTTTGCTCGAGAGAGCGAAGTCCTGCCTGAGCAGTGGCACCACGTACACCGCACCCCCCCCCACTTTCCGCCACCTCCAGGTCGTGAGAGAGGAGAGAAAGCTGAGACACCGCCAAGGGGTTACGGCAGGGCCTCTCAGACATGGAAGAGGAATCTGCCGGAGACGCGACAAATTGAGCGACCTGACCCAGAAATCGGTACGTCTTTTTCGCGTCCTTCAAATGCGTTTTTAAAGTGGAGGTGGCGACGTTAGCAATGACATGCTGCTTCGCCCCCAGCTTAGCAAAGAAATCGGCCCACATGTTGCCCAGATAATCGAAAACCGCAGTGTCCACGGTTCGACCCAGGCTCGAAGCGCACTGGCCAAACAAGAGAGAGTCGAGGTCTCCGTGGGCTGGGGTCCAGCGGACTCGGGGCCTCTCACTGGGCGGAGCTTCTGCTGGACACAACTGAAACAACTCTCGCCATATGCACGCCCTTTGTGACAACCTGTAGCCAGCTCGGCAGGCCAGCTCGATGCTTCTTGCACCGCAGAGAGGTGACCACTGCTAATATCAACTCGTGTCGGGCCGAGGCGGGCCGCCTGCAGCAACGCATGCCTTTCGGCCCTGGGGGCGGTCTGGATGGCCCCTGGGATGGGGCCCAAAACACGCCCGAATGGGCCAGCCCCCAGGACTGAGCTCGACCATGGCCCACCCGCAGCGGCAAGCTTCTGGTAGACCGTTCGAAAGCCCAGAGCCGCCGGTAAAACGTTGAAAGCCCCACGGCATGCTCGTGGCACCCCAGAACTGGGGAGAATACTTGGCTGGGACAATGCTAAGGGGGAGGAGAGGAACGCCATGCGCCAACTCCGGAGTGTCGAAGTCGGAGGGAATACCTTTCGCTTTGTCCCGCAGCAAATTCACATGCTCAATCGCATCGTCTGGAAACAGGGACGCCTCGGCTGGGTCACCACTGGGTTCCCGAACTCGTTTGCACTCGTATCACTGGCGACCGAACGCGCCCAGAGCATCGCAACCGAATTCGCACTTGGGGCTGGCTACGTAGCCATGCTGATGCTTCTTGGCTGGCGGCCAAAGTTTCCCGCTGGTCAGGCCTCTCAGGGCCGCTTGCCTAGGGGGTCCTTAACAGCCAATGTCCCTAATCTGGGCGCGCTCCCCCAGACGGGTTCATCACCGCAGAGCCTCGGGAATCGCCTCCAAAATCTGCCGCACTTGGGCGCGACTGATGCCCTCGCGCAAACGCTGCTTGACATCCCAGGGGCAAGCAGTGAACAGAGAAATGATATCACCCTGGTCCGTCCTGAGTTGATGGTGAGAAATTAAATCCCACCCAACTCTCCGCAACGATAGACTGACCGCCCCGATAGGCCCCTGAACGCGATCCCAGCGAGGGCGATCGCGCAAACGAGCTCGAGCCGCCGGGCAGGCAACTTGCAGGTCAGAATCAGACGCTATCCGATCCCAGACCCAGCGGCAATATCTGAACACTAGCGGGATCGTAGCATCGACGACGGGGTCAAAGCTGGGATCCTTGTGGGCATACGAGAAACCAGTGACGTGAGAAGCACCACCCGCCCCCATAAGGCTCCCAGCTAAGGCCCTGGGAGTTTTGAGCGCGCCATTGGTCACTCCTGATACCGAGGCCCCGTGGCCTCCGCTGGGCGTGGGGCCTGTGCGCCACATGCCATCAACCTTGGTGCCCGCAGACTTCTTAAGCACCTAGAGACGGTGCTTCCTCCTAGCGCAACTCGCCTCTTGGCATCCAACTTTCGGAGGGCACGCCTGCCAAACAAATCATGACCAAGGTTTCGCATGTGATCATATCCTCGTATTCCCATCAACTTGGCCGACGTTGCCACATGCTCGGAAGCGGCCAAGCTGGCGGCTACAAACCCGGACTTATTGGGTTGCGGCAGAAGGCCAATCGGGCGCGCAAGATGACAGAACTCCTTCGCCGCAGCAAGGGCCACCTTGCCTCGCTCAGGGTCGGGGCTTGGCCAGTGCAGCGAGACATCGTCTATTGAAGTTCTCGCCGGGGCTGGACGTCTTTCAGTCGCGCACTTAACTGGTTGCAACAGCGCTGCCATCGTTAACGGAGGTAGCCGCCGAGCATCCAGCTACAATCCCTTGGAGCGAAACGAAAGGCTCCGAAAGCGAGCCGAAAGCATCGATCCTCCGAGGGGCAATATAGGTTTGGATGACCATCCAACCAAGGCGGAGCGGGAAACCGACCTGTCTGAAAATCTGAAACAGGACCGAGAGCTTTATCATTCCATAGCATGTAATCATGTCTAGCAAGAGGGCTACCGAGTGCCAGCCTCTGGCTCTGGCTACCTCGGCCGAAAGGTTCAAATCGAACGCAGAGTCCGACGCGCTTCTACCCTTCCCAGACCCCCAGAACTGCCGAGTACGACTCCCCGCCTCCCACCCATCAGTAACAGGGCGCCGGATGCGTCCCCAGACTCGCAGAATCGTGTCTAGAACAGCGATGAGCCTGTGGCCGCCGTCGGGTTTTGGCAGCCTGACAAGCCTGCGCGCCAAGCGCTTGCTTGGCCAGACGAGTGCCCTCTCACACTGCATAAGTAGCGACGCAAGTGCGGCTAGCATCGCATCATAAAGGCATTGGAGCGCACGAGGATGGATCTTACAACAGACGACCGCCGTCTTCGGGGGAAATCGCGCATTCGATCTCCTCATATCGTTGACCCTGGGCGGTTGTAGGCTCGCCCAATCCTTCGAATCGCTCGGCAACTCCAAATCGTCGCAAGAATGAGTGGTCCAAAAGCATGGGGCCTTTCGCGGCGCGCATCGTCGGCAAGCTCGAAAGGTTGGATCCGATGCTCCTCGGTGAGCACCTCTTGGATGTCACGGACCCTGGTAGACCGATGGGCAGCTTCGGCCCCGTCCAGCAACGCCTCCCTGACCCAGGACTTCCAGGCTTCCTTTCTGCTGGCCAAAAATGCGGCCTCCTTTTCCTGGGCCAGGGACAAAACCGCTCAATCAAATCTGGCGTAGACGGATCACCTATCACATCCACTCCAGACCTGAACACCTTGCCGTCAGCGCGTCGAGGTGGGCGAACACTCAGTCGAGCCTCTGGATCCTGCCGAGGAAGGCCTCGGCGTCGATCAGAACCTTGGCAGCGCGCTTCAACCTCCTCGGCTGCTCGTCCAAGTCCGCGTCAAGGTTGGGAATGTACGACTCCAGCAGGATGCGCACACTGCGCAGATGCCTGGCCCACCTGGCCGCTGCGCTCCACGCTGCACACTCGCACGAGGGTCGAGGCTGTCGATGCTGTGGGACTACGCGGAGCTTCTTCCAACGAGCTTGGTGCTCTCCAGCTCTGCCTTCGTAACCGTGGCGACGGGGTCCAACGACGTCGCGCCGGTCCAAAAGCTCAGCCTCGATACACTGAATCGTTGAGTCCCAGGAACCTGCCAACTGATCAGCTGTCGTGGCATGTTGAATATCATCACGCAACTGCTCCCAATCACGTGGAAACGGCCCACAACCTGGCTTGGCCAGTGCAGGAAGAGATTTTGGTTGATCCGCAATTCGGCACCGCAAGACTGTCTTTGGCGTGAACTTGCATCAGCACAGGCCTATGTGGCCAGATCGTCGCAGCACCCACCACTTCAACCATTCCAGAACAGATGGCGAAACCCTCAGACATGATGAAGTAATCACTCGTCGTACCTGGTGTACTCTGAACACATGTGGACGCAGACGGCGCCACCATAACTCCTCCTGTAGAAGTCGCTCGTGGCTGCATCAGAGCGCGGTCCATGTTGTAGCCCGCCGCAACAATCCTCTCATACCCAAGCGCTCGCACTCTGAGCAGATACTGAGCCAACATCGTGAGCAATGTCATATTCTTCTGTCCCATCTCTTCGCTGACGTGGAGATAAGCCGACACTGCCACGAAGCCTCCTTTGAATCAAGTGTGCACTAGCGCCGCAACAATTCTCCTCGTCCAGCAGCACACCTTTGGTGTCTGCCAGCAACGGCCCAGCCGTCACCTGCACCTTCTTCGGCGCAATCACCGCCACGCCACCGCTTGTGCCATGCCCGTGGCCAGTCTCCTTGGCTGGGGCCCGCGCACAGTGGTAGCCGACCGCACTCATGCGTCCTTGAAGTGATCCCATCTTCGCAGCCGTGACGTGATGCCCCTGTGCGCACATGGTAGGCTGCTCATCTCCTGGCACAGGAGCATCGGCCTCGAAAATCTCAGCAAGTGGGTTGAACGACGTAGCGTTGACAGTAGCAATGCGCGTCATGATGTCGACAAAAGAGAACAAGCACACATACGTACCAATCAACGCCAACTGCCAGCTACGCCGCCTTGTGCCGCTTCGTGAACGACGACGCCATGGCACCCGTCCTCTCGGCTGCTTCACGCAATTCAGCTTCATCATCCGGCACCTGCTGCTCGACCGAGCGGAGGAACTCTCGCAGCACCTCTGGATCGTCCGCCTCCGACGGGATGGCTTGCTCCCAGCGCTGCCAGTGCTCAGCCGTCGCAGCTGCAGCAGCCTGAGCGGCCTGCTCGGCCTCTTGGTTCTCCGCAGTCTCAGCGCCCGCTGACCTTTGCAGCGGGCGCCCACCGGGACAGGCGCGTGAGAGGGCCCCCCCCCGCGCGACCTGCGAGCCGAGGCCCCTGACCCAGGTCGGCGGGCAAAACGCCAGAGCGGCCGGAAAATGCCCAGGGCGGCGGGGCCAGGGCAGACAGGGAGCAGCATGCAATGGCGGCCTGGCGGGGGGGAGGGAAGAGGCGAAGGGGGGGGGGGAGGCAGGGGGCGGGAGGCGGTCGTCGGAACGTCGTGGGCGTCCTCCTCCAGCTGCTCCTCCTCCACCTCCTCCGTCGCCTCCTCCTGGCCTCGTGGACCGTCTTGGAGGCTTTCTGTCCTCTCACGGGCCGTCTCGGAGGTACCTGTTCCTCCTCGCCCGCAGTCTCCTCCTCCTCTACCTCCTCTACCTCCTCCTCCTCCTCCTCCTCCTCCTCCTCCTCCTCCTCCTCCTCGTGCAGCTCAAGCGCCTCGGCGCCCAGCGCTTCGCGCAACTTCCTCTTCGGCTTCGCCGCGGACAGGGCTGCATCGCCGGCGACGACGAGGTCTCGGTGCAGATCCACGTCGGCAGTGCCCCAGAGGAGCCCGCCACAATCAGATGGACGACTGCCGCGGTCCGCGCCGGCATTGATGACGACCGCCAGAAGATTGGAGGGTGAAAGCGGGGGTCGGCCGCAGGGTCCCGGCAATGATGTCTTTATGGGCCATGAATGGGCGATGCATCTTCGATTGCTGTGTTCGGCGGGGGAAGTAATGGAGGCCCCCCGCCTGCGCCCACGCGCGAGACTTGAAAGGAAATGAAGCAAGGGGGCGGGGGGCTCGGGAAAGGCGACGAAGGCAGCGCGCGGTGAGGGCGCAAAAAGAAAAGGCTGGAACAAACGAAAGCGGCCAGGTGAGTGTCGAAATCTGCCCAGCCAATCTGACATGCGGAACAAAACGCCTCAGCGTTGGGAATCTTGAAGGCCAGGGCAAAATGTGAATTCACATTGTGGGAAAAAGGAAAATGTGAATTCACATTTTGGAAAAAAGGAAAATGTGAATTCACATGTTGGAATTTTGTGTAGGATTATTCATGAAAGGGGCCAGAATGTGAATTCACATTTTGGGAAAAAGGAAAATGTGAACTCACATTTTGGGAAAAAGGAAAATGTGAACTCACATTTTGGGAGAAACGTGGGCCCCACTTCAAATCTGCCTTGGGGGTCGAGAGGTCATCGTTTGGGAACATGCACGATCATCAATCGCACAATCAAGACACACTTGCACTCCACTTCGCTGCCCCACGCGCAATATGCAAGAACCCCCGCGCGCATGAACGATAATGGATGGACGGCGCGTGCGCCCGCGCGGGCAACGCGCGGGCACGAACGACTGGCCCTCAATGACCGCCAACATTGGATGCCAATCGTACTCGTTCACATACATGAGCGATACATTGAGCATACATGGGCCATTCAGCCCCCATTGAAGACCCCCTGTTGCAGACCCCCTCTTTCACCCTCCAAGGAGAACATCCGCACGCCCTTCGAGAACAGCTTCTCTGATGCACTCTCGGCGGCGCAGTGGCTTTAGCCCACGCTGGGCGCCGTGACAAGCAGACGGACCGCGGCATGCAGATCGCCTGCTGGAATACTCAGGCTCTTCATGGATCCTCTGACCAACGGCGTACTGCTAAACGATCTCTTCTGCTGCCTCTCATGCGACAGCGAGCCTTGATTGCGCTGCAAGAGACACACGGCTCGAGCATCGACATGGACATGCTGGCGCGCTCCACTCCTCATCGCTATCGAGCCTATCACTCCAGCATCCCGGACTACACGACGGTGGGCGTCATGGGCTTTCTCGTGCCGTACGACCAGGTCGAGCAGAGCCGCCCGCCCGACGAATGCCCTCAGCATGTTTTGCTGAAGTCGTTCCTGGGAGAGCTGCTTCGCTCAGCATGCGGGATTCGTCGCGTCAATATGAGACTGTGATCTTCAACATTCGCAACTGCGACCTGTCGCCGAGGGATCGAGCTGCTATACGTGAACATTGGCAGCTACAACGTGATCACGCGGCAGCTGATCCACACAGGAGGACATTCATCATGCCCGGCGACTTCAATATCTCGGCGCATCCACCGAGGAGTTCATCGTCTCCGATCGACTCCACCGCGGTCGAGGCGAACAGGCACCAGTGCCAGCCGCTCTTCTGGAATAACCTCTTCAAGGACATGCTCGAGATAAACGCGATGGCCACCGCGCGCCGCGCGGTTGCCAACCACGCGAAGAGCACCATCGACCGCTGCTTCGTCTCCCTGGCCTCGCACGACATCCCCTTCATGGACATTGAACTCAAGGCTGATGATTCTCCGCTCGAAAACCCAACTGGCATGATAAGCGACCACAAGATCATGAATCTCCGCATTCGCCCTGCTCACAGCAAACCCGTGGAAGATCAACCTGTTCCTGCTTTTCTATTTGATTCTCCACGTTACGCTCATCACTACTCGAAACTATCCGCTCGACATGATATATCTCATTATGATCCAGTTCATCAATGGCGATGCCAGAAATCGTTGATGCACGAGGCCGCCCGCCTGACCAGGAACACGCTCACGAAGATTCCCGCGGCCGAACTCGACTCGCAGAACTCGGACGTCAGCGAGGAGATCCGCGGCATGACCCTGAGGAGCATCGCCCGCGCTGTCTGGAACCGGAGCAAAGACCTTGCCTCCACGCTCATCGATAACACCGAGATCGGCCGCAAGCACCTCCAGATTGACGGTGGCAGCGTCAAGCTCAACCAACCGATCGACTACACCAACGAGGCCCCCGACGCACATCCTTCACTTGCTGAAGAACGGCGTGCCCGCGCTGCCGCCAAAGCCCGAGATGAATACGCGAAACCGAACGTACAGCTTGGAGACCAATGGCGGCATCGTGCCCGTCAGCATGCTCGCAGAGGTGAACTATGGCGGCCCTTCGCGAGACGCCTCCTCCTAGCTGGCATCAAAACCGCGACGGGGGACGCGGTTTACGAGCCGAGCCAGATGCACACGGCCATCATGAGCCACTGGGGCCCGATCTTTGCCGCCCGCACGACCTCGGACCAAGACGTTCAAGAGTGCCTCGACCGTGTCTTCCCTCAGCGTCCCGCGCTAGAATATGCTGTACCAGGTGAAGAAGAGCTGCGACAAGTTGCTAAACAAGCTGGCGATTCCGCGCCTGGACCAGACGGGCTACCCTACCGTGCCTGGCTTCGATCGCCTGGAGCTCTTCCCATCTTGGCCAGCCCCGTCTCCCACGTGACAGACTACGGGGCACCGCGCGACCTGAACCACGCGCTGATGGCCATGCTGCCCAAGGGAGACGAGCCGCTGGGGAACTGTGAGTGCACGCGAACGCCGAGCACGTTACGGCCCCTCAGCATGAAAAGCACGGACGTGAAACTCATCGCCTCAGCAGCCAACATCACTCTCTCGCACCTCGCGAAGGACACGTCAGAGGAGCAGAAGGGATTTGTTCGAGGCCGCCAATTCCTGCACACTGTCGCGCAGGTTGACATGCAAGCGGGGCTCTCCAGCACGGACCCCAATGCTGGCGCTCTGGTGCCCATCTTCGCGCCCATGGACATCGCGGCCGCCTTCCCCTCGCTGATCCGACAATGGCTATGGGCAGTGCTGGCGCGGTGGGGCATCCAGGGAAACGTCGCCAAGATCTTGATGCGCTGCTACACGAACCCGCTGTGCTTCCTCACTAGTGGCGGCGTTCGGCGTCCCCTTCTCATTGCCGAGCCTGGAGTGGCTCAAGGATGCCCACTCAGTGGAACCATATGGGCGCTGGTCTTCGACCCGTTCATCCGTGGCACCTCGGTAGAACTCCACCAACTTCGTCGTGGACTTATCAGTGCATGTGCTGATGATCTTGGTATCATACTACGCCGTCTTCGTGATTTTCAACGTCTTCTACCTCATCTACTCGCTGCAGAAAATCTCGCTGGGTTACAGCTCCAACCAAAGAAGTGCGCCATCGTTTCCACCTGGTCCCTGCCGACGCCCAGCCTGATCGTAGGCATTCAGAACATCCTCGGAGGCATCCACACCCCGTGGAGGAACTTCACTATCGCCTTTTTCTGCCAAGTACCTCGGCTTTCAGGTGGGACCTGGAGCATCGCTGCAGGATCAATGGAGGGCTCCAGCGACCAAGTGGTGGGAGCGTGTTCTCAAGCTGGCTGCAGGCTTCTCGCTTCTGCAACTCAGAATCAAACCATATAATATGGCTGCCGCTACATGTCTGTCATATGTGGGTCAACTTCACGAACCTCCTGAGGCTCTGAGGCTCTTCTTGCCAAAGAACAGCGTGCTCTTCACAAAATACTTCGAGTGGCTCCCGACAGTTTCTCCAAAGGCGATATCTTCAGCATAACGGGCTGGACTCGAATCGAAGTACCTGCAGATATTGAACTCACGCTGGCGGCTACGACGTGGCGCACGGCGACGAAGACACTGACTGGATGGACACAATGGTATCACCGGCTGAAGGAGAATGCGATCGCCACGCTGGGGTTCGTTGCCGAGATCTCTGGCCAGTGGAGCGCTCCGTGCTGGATCAACCCGATCTCCATCGTGCAGCGCCTCTTCGACACCACCACCTCGGAGTTCCACGTCAACACCGCTGGCTCGCACTTCAAGAGACTCGTGCGTGATCTTGGTGGTGAACAGCGGGCGCACGCAGCACTCCGCGCAGCACATCTTCATGCTGCTCGTCAAGGTGCAGCAGTCTTGCAGCCCCCACGACGCCGTGCTGGAGATGATGATGGCCCGCCGACACGCCGGCAGTCACCTCAGAAGGCGTACCTCCTCGGCCTGTACTCCAAGCTCCACAATGACTCGTTCCACAACACCATAGCTAAACGCCTGTCTGCTTGGTTTCTTCTGCCGCGTCCAGTCCGCCATCAAGATTCTGCACTTCCGCTTGCTCAAGCTACGAGAGCGAATCTACAAGACCGCGCGGCGCACTGGGCTCGCAGCTGGCTCCCCGATCTTTTCTTGATGGACCCCGACATTGATAACAAGAAGGAGTGGAACGAGCGGTGCATCGAGCATGTCATGCGGGCGTTGAACGGCGACGTCTTCTTGCCCATCTGCTCCACTTGAGCGGAGCGCAGACGTTTGGCAACTGCTATATGTCGTGAAGCGTGGCATGCTTCTGAAGTTCCACGATCTCGTCTTGAAGTGGCTCTGCTCGATGCCCCCCAGGACCCTGCCGCTGAACTGCGTGCACTTGCGCTTCGTCGCTGAACACCGTGCCAGGCGCCGCTGGATCCACAGCCAACGACTGCGTTTTCCTCCTGAAGGTGATCCAGAACTGCTTCCTGGAGACGATGATCACGATCCTGATGCTGAAGTTGATTTGGACCCACTGGCTGCCCATGACGTTCCTGACCTAGTCCAACTGGAGACTCTTCCTGAAGATCTCCAACCGCGCTGGCGCCGCCTTCGCACATACTTGGCGACACAGCCTCCAGCGCGTGTCTGGGCCATCCTGAAGGCGCTGTCGGGAGCCTGGACTACTACGACACGCATGCATGTGCTCCCCCAGCGCCGCGACTGCGTATTCGGTTGCAGGTGCCCTGATGCTGTGCAGCACTACCTTGTATGCCCTCGACTTCTTCATCATGTAGCCCAGACAAGAGGACAGCTGGCCACCGACATTCTCACGCGGCTCGGCCTCCCGACGCTCGAGGCCCCTTTCGACGGGGAGAACGGGGTCGCCTCTTCGGCTACGCGCATGGGAGTCGCGACGAGGCTCTACATATCCTGAAGGACACCGCCAGCGTGAGGTGCGTCACGCCGACAGATGGCTACGCGGCCACTCGTGCTGCTCGGCATGCTCTTCAGCTTCCTCACGACGCTACTGGAGGAGCTGGCCGCCGCGTCTGCCTGACGCCCCCGAGCCGCCCGCGTGCGGCCCGCCTGCCGCACCCTGTGCCTCTGTCTGCTGCCGCGGGCAGCTCCGCCAGTTGCGTGCGCGCGGCCAGCCTGCCGCGCCCTGTGCCCTCGCAAGCTGCTGCAGGCAGAAACGACGTAAACGCTCGCGTCCCGTGCTCGGAGCTTCCCGCCCCGCCCGCGAGCCGAGAGAGTGAGCTCCCAGTACAGCGGGGAGCTCGCTAACCGAAGCGAGCTGTTCGCCCTCCAGGCTTCGTTCGCTCCTCCTCCTCCTCCTCCTCCTCCTCCTCCTCCTCCTCCTCTTCCTCCTCCTCCTCCTCCTCTCCTCGAAGCCCTCCGCCCTCTCGTCCTCCTGTGTCGGCCCTCAGGGTGGCCCCGCCTTCAGTCTCCTCCTCGCCTCCTCAGCGGCGTCCGCCTGCAGCCGCCGGCCGGTGGGCTGGCCGATGGGCTGCCAGGATCTGCTCGGCCACCGCTGATTGCAAGGTGGCCGAGAGCTCCTGCCAGATGGCTGCGGCGTCGGCGCTGGCGCCCACCAGGCCCTCCGCGCGGTCCAGGCGGTGAAGGACCAGCTGTCGGGCGGCCTGGCCAAGCCGGCCTCCTGTCTCCACCGCGAAGGGCGTCAGGAGCGGCGTTGTTGGCCCTGGGGGGTAGCGCCGGTGCTTACCCCGCTCGGCGTCCTCGGCGGCCAGGCCCGCGTGGGTCGCTCTGGCCCGCTCCTCGCGCAGCTCGGCGGAGTCGGGGCTCGTGACAACGACGTCGACGACGTGCCAGGTGCCATTCTCAACCCACTGGACATCCAGCACCGCCACTTCCATGCGGTCCTGGCCGGTCGCGGGGTCACGGCGCCGCCGGGTGCATTGCGGCACGGTCTGCTCAGTCCGCACTTGAGCCAGCAACCCTCCTGGCCAGCCAGCGCGCCAGTAAGTCGCGGATCCGGTCGTGCTGCCAGGTGCGGGCAGGGCCAGTCTCGCACGCGATGGCGTGGTGCTGGTCGGGCTCATGCAACGCTCCGCAAACCACTCCCTCGCGGGAGTCCTGCTGCTGCTGCTGCTGCCGCTGCCTCGCCTCCTCGGCGGCGCGGCGCTGCTAAGCACTGTGCAGTTCCTCCGCCGCCTTCGCCTCAGCCAAGCACTCGAACAGCTTCTGCGCCAAAGCCGGCTTGCCACCAAAGCCTTCGAGCAATTCGCCACATTTCTCGACCGTGAGGTTGCTGGCAAGGAGTTGCTTGAGCCCCTGTGCGCCGTCGTCAATGGGCTTCAAAGGGGCCCGTGGCGCGCCGGCCACCAACTGGCACCGCTCGGCCTCCAATTCCGTGATTTCCGCGACTGTGGTCTGAAGCGCTTTGGCCGCGTCCTCCACGGCCTTCTGCGTTTCTGCCACAACATGCTTGAGCTCCTCGACCAGTTCTGTCTTGCGCTCCCGCTTTTTGACCAACTTCGTGTGCTGAAAGGACATACCTTTGAGCCGCGTGTCCAGATACTTGCCGCGAGTGATCTGACCTCGCAAGGTGGTCTGACGCGCTCGCAACTTCTCCCGCAACTCATCGAACTCTGGGCCTTCCATATCTGCAACTTTCTGCAGCTTCTCGGTGACTGCCCCGAGCTCCTTGCGTAAGTCTGCGTCGCTGTCCCTGCCCTCGTCGACATCCATGGTGTCGCCGTCGGGCTTTGTTGCGACCTCCTTCTTCCGTAGCTGTGTGACTTCACCGCGCAACCTCTTGAGCTCGGCAGTGAGCTTGGGGTCGGGCTGCGCTGGGGCCTCAAGCGCCGACGCAGAGCTGGCTGCTTGATCCCTGCAAATGCTGACGCCTTGGGCTGCTTGCGTAGCGAGCAGTGATCGAGATCCGCTCTGTTCCACCACCTATCGCCAGTCTGATGCTACCAGCAGTGCTTGCAATACCATGGCTTGGCCCACGCCTGGCGTTTCCGCTTGTGGCCTGAGGGCGGCGCACCGCCTTGCGAAGCATGAGAGGGCGCCATGGGCCTTCCGTACTGGAGAATGAAAAAGAAATCGTGTTGTGCTCAGGCGGGAAGCCCGCGTACAGTACACGGTATGCAGCAGCGCCTCCAGGCTTGGGCAGGCCACTCGGGAGACGCGAGAACGGTCGGGGGCCGCACCTCCCCACGCCAGAATCTCAAATCCTGAGCCGAACATTACGGACTTGAGCCAAAATGGCTTGAGCCAAAATGGTTACGGACGACGAGGACGAGGAGGACGAGGAGAAGGCGGAGGAGAAGGCGGGGGATAGAGAGGAGGACGGAGGGAGGAGGTGGAGGAGGAGGCGGACAAGGAGGAGGAACATGATGAGGAGGGAGGAGAAAGAGGAGGAGGAGGAGGAGGAGGAGTACGAGGAAAACGTGACAATCAGAAGAGCCTCCTCGGATGTCTCTTTTTATTTTGTTTTGATGGGGGGGCCTCTTGGAGCGTCTGGGGGGCATCTTGGGTGCCTCATGGATCCTCTTGAAGCCTCTTGGAGGCCTCTTGGGCGCCTCTTCGGGCCGTCTGTGCATGTGGTCGGCGGAAACGCGCAGTGGTAACTATTTCCTCGATCTTTTCATGAACTCCAAAAGCTCAAGCTCGACCCATCGAGCTTCCTTGTCTCTCCGCGCCTCCAAGCGCGAGCGAGGGGGCGCTAGGGCCAAAAAGGGCAGTGGTACACATACGGATGGGCTCTGCAAAGTACCTCACTCGCACTCCTTGCACTCTCGAGTCCCTGTGTTCAGGCTTGCTCAGAACCATATCTGCACGGATAAGGGTCCTTCAAGCTGAGCATACTATCTTCGTCGGAATCACCACTCGAGAGGGCCTCGTAATCAGGAAACTCCAGATTTGCTGCTCCAGAGGCTGGCTCCCTTGATGACCCCCAGCTTCTCACGACCTCCTGTGGGACATTCTCGAATGGAAGGATCCCTGCTGCCTTCCTTTTACTGCGCTCTGGTACTTGGCGTCATAGACCAGCTTCCAGCGGTGGCCGCTGTTGAAGTACATCCTCAGCTGTCCTTGCTCGTGCCCCTTGGTCAGTGAGTTGGCTAGTTGAGCATCGCCGTGGACCCAGAGCGACCAGTTGTTGGCGGCCTGGGTTCCTTCCTTCAGCGTCATCGCCTCCACGTCAATCCGCTTCTCCTTGCCACGGAAGGTGTAGACTGTAGTCTGGAGCTTGTCGTACAGGCCCGTGGCGTCCACCACAACGGCCCCTGGGAGCTTGGCAAGCGTATCCCCCGGGTTCAGCCAGTCGATGGAGTTGCCGAGCATCTCGAGCCGCTGCAGCTTGACGCCGAACAGCTCGTCCTCCGCGTCCACTGCGGACCGTGTCTCACAGGCGACGGAGCTGCGACAGCCTCGGTCGATCTTGCCGGATTTCCACGACACCAGGCTCACGTCGGTCTCGTCACCCTTCAGGATCTTCAGCGGGGCCATGCCTGCAATCAGACCCTTGGTGGACTTCCCGTCGGGCCGATTCGACTCGGATGAGTCGGACCACTCAATCGGCACCAGCACTTGTGCCTGTGAGTGGCTGTGGATCACCACCGGCAGGTCAGCGCACTCTCGCACCCGGTCGACCAGCCTGTTCGTCTCGTTGATTGTTTGCACCGTTGACGAGGGGATTGTGCTCAACAGCAGGCTTGTGTCGGCAGAGTGCATTGGGCCAGCTTGCTCGGAGCGCCAGCCGACGGCGCCCAGGATTGCCCTGAGCTGACCCTTCTCCTTGTCGGTGGCCGCTCGGGGGTCAGGAAGGCCTTCTCAATGGTCTTCACATATTCACTCTGGTCCATGCGAAAGCTCCTGTCGGGCTGCTGCTTGATCCGCACCCTGGTCTGCATGAACTCCTCGGTCTCCCACGTCTTCCACTTGAAACGCCCTTGAATCTGCTCTCGAGCCTTGACCCATCGCGGATCGAATTCCTTGCCGCCCAAGAGGAAATCATCCACGTGCGACCTGGCGACCGCCACGATGTCGAGGTCCATCTTGGAGCCATCTTGAGGCCTCGGATGGCCATCGGAAGCGAAAAAGCAAGAAGGCACACATGTTCGGTGTTCCTTAGGTTTCGGAAGGATTTTGGCCTCTTGGCGGCTTCCTTGGATGTCTCGGAGGCCTCTTGGAGCCGTCTTGGAACCTTCTTGGATCCCCTTGGACCATTTTGGAAGCCATCTTGAGGCATCTCGGGCTATTTTGAGCCATCTTGGAGGTCATCTTGGGCTCTCAGAGTCCCTCTTGGAGCCGTCTTGGACGCTTTGACCGCTCGCGACCGCCCCCGTCCATGTCCAGGGGAGAGGGTAGGGGGAGGGGTCAAGACCCCCTCCCCGCCCGCAAGCCGTCTCGCTCACTCCCACCCGCCCTCCCAACACATACGTAGCACCCGAGTCGGGCCCGAGCCTCAGCATATTCAGCAGTCGTCTTTGGATGGGGAGCTACTGGGGGCCAATCCGCCGCCGCCGCCGCCGCCGCCTCCGCCGACGCCGCCGCCGCCGCGCCGCCGCCGCCGCCGCCCGCCGCCGCCGCCGCCGCCCGCCGCCGCTGCCGCCGCCGCCGCCGCTGCCGCCGCCGCCGCGCCGCCGCCGCCGCCGCCGCCGCCGCCGCCGCCGCCGCCGCCGCCGCCGCCCCCGCCGCCGCCGCCGCCGCCGCCGCCGCCGCCGCAGCCGCCGCAGCCGCCGCCGCCGCCGCAGCCGCCGCAGCCGCCGCCGCCGCCAAGTGTACTCTGTATTGTTTTTTGACAGGGATGGTGGGGGGGCCGCATCGGGTTGGCTGCGCATGTTCCGAATTTGGAGGCAGAGTGTGTGTTGTATTGTTTTTTGCAAGGGATGGTGGGGGGGTGTTGTCATGGACTCGGGTTGGCCCCCAGTCGCCTGGGGGAGGGGGTGTTTATTAATAGGGAACAGTGATAAACCCGTCCCCGAAGGGGAAAAGGGGGGTTGGAAGAGGAAACACTCTAGACCACCTTGTGCCTGAAAGGGCTGGTGGGATTAATGATTAACAGATGGGTCGAATGCTCCAGCTGTGATCGTCTCAGGGCATTTCGTTTTTGTTCTCGGGGCGCCGGATGCCGGATTCTTGGTGTGAACCTCTCGCTTCACAGGACGGTCGGCGCAATTGGGCGCCTCTCCTGTCGTGGCCTGGGTGGGGGGCCCAGAGGGTGCGAGGGACGCCTGCCGGGCCACAAGGATGAAGCCGGGCCTCCGGGACCCCGTCGTCGTCGTCGTCCGCATGGTCCTCTTCCTTCTCCTTCGGCAGTGTACGAGCGCGTCACTGTACGATACCGGCTGGTGGCACGGCAATATCCAGTAAAGTTTTGCATTCTTCGAGTTTCGCTTGTTCGCTCCTCCTTCCTCTCCTTGTCCTCCTCCTCGCACTCACCTTCCTCCTCGTCCTCTTGTCCGTTCCTCCAGTTTCCCTCGCCTCCCCTCGCTCTCCCGCCCCCCATGCCTAGGGGCGTCGTGTGTGTGTGTGTGCCCCGAGTTTCCTGTGAAGGCTCACCGTGCAAGTGACCGCACGAACGCGGCTTTTGCTGTGGACCCAGGTGGGCTCCGTGCTCTCTGGCCTGCCCGTGGGCGCAGCGGTCGGCCGCGCCACGTCCGCGGCCACGGCGGCAGGCTTCTCCGACGACCGTGCGACGCGAGCTGGGTGGGCCGCCGTGCCAGGCATTCGCTCGATTATACAAATATAGTTCACTCCCTTGTGGAAGCTCGTCTGTCCCTCCCTTTTCCATGCCGGTTCTTGCTGGGAGAAGGCATCATCTCGACCCGTGTACCCTGAAGTTGGGCAAGACTAGCGACCCCAATGATACCCCAGGCTCAGAGGCATCTCCATAAGCCAGGGTTTCTCCACCACCCCACCCCAAGATCACTAAGTTGTAGCATCCGCTTGTCGCCTAATGTTGCTGGGTCTTCGAGGGGTCTGTCGGTGGGGGGGTTGAGCGCTGCCCAGGCATCCTGACACTCGCGTGCGGTGGTATGTCCATGGTGAACCTGGCACTTTTGCCAAGCGAGCGATCTCGCCTGGCCTCGTCATCAAAGTGTGAGCGCGTGGAGCGCGTGGACGCGACCGAGGACGAGGAGGTGACAGAGAAGCTCAAGGGCGCTTGATTATTTACATATGCTCTCGGCAGTGTCCGGCGTATGATTAGAGCACAGAGCGACTATAGAGGCCCTGTTGAACGCTGCAATGCCAAGAAGCGAGTACAGAAGCATTACAGTACATTTCGTTGAGTCAGGAGTTGATTCAGCCACTAGTCATTTTTTCCCGCGTCAATTTGTTTCATTGGTTTGCGCTCATGGCGGTAGCCTAACCAATTGGTTCAGGTGCGTGCAGGCTTGTACATACCCCAATGCGTGCATCTGTTCGGGCACATACTAGCATGTATATCGCACATGTGGATCTCCACATGTGACTTCACGCAGGAGCGCATGCACTTACATGCCATTTACGCTGCCGCGCATCGCCGCCAGCGTGCTTGCTGCAGCTTCGTAGCCACGCTGTAGCGTGGCAAGGGTGTCGCGTTGCATTGTCGTTACCTCGCATTTTCTCGGGGTCCCCTTGGGGGACTCATGGTGACCTCCTCGGAGCTTCTTGGGACCTTTGGACGCTTCTTTGTAGGGTTCTTGGGGGTCTCGAGGCCGGTGGGAGCCTTGGAGCGGTTTTATGGTTGTCTGGACATTTTGAGTTGGTCCTGACCAATCGTGAGGCCGTCGTCGGGACATCTGCAGTGCCCTCTGGTCCGCCAGCTTTCGAGAGCTGCTGCCATCCACGTGCGATCTGGAGAGTTTATTTCGCCGTGTCATGGCTTCCAGCACCCACGCGACGCGCGAGCCTGAGTGTGATGGCACCAGGGCCGTCTTGTGCCGAGGTTGGGCGTCCTGGGGGCAGGGGGGAGCAGTATTGAGCAGTCTGGGCCAGTATTGAGCAGCCTTGGGGGCATATGAAGGGGCTGTGGACTGTCCTGGAGGCGTCTTGTGGCTCTCCAGTGGTCTTCTTTGACTGCTGGGATAGACCCAATCTTGGGTCCGCGAGAGGTGGAAGGCAGGCGCATATGTCCATGGCTAATTCAATGGGTTGGGCCTCTCAGGGCCTGCTGTGGAGCCTCCCAGAGGGCTCCTTGCCTGCTGGCACTCTACACGGGAGCTGGTAAGGGTAATCAGGTTGCATTGGGCCGTCAGGAGGCCATCTGGGCAGATCTCGGAGCCACTTGGGAATCACCTGGGGCTTTTTGGAACCTTTTGGGCCAATGCAGACTGTTTAGATGGCATGGGCCTTCGGAGTAATCTTGAGTCCATACGTCGGCTATCCTGACTTGCAAGACACGGCATGGCGCCAAAGGAACTACAGTCTGCCAATGGACCCCACGGGATCCCTCGCGCGCGATTAAACATCCAACAGTGAATATTTCTCTTTGTGAGATAACACGCCTTGAGTCCGAATGGGGCAGCGGATTTTCCAGTAAGCCTCGCCGACCCAACCGCCATGGCCGCTGTCACCCACGAGGGTGTTATGAGAAGTGTGGCCTTGACGTGTAGGCAGAGTTCTTACTCACTGGCCACGAAGAGCTATCATGGCAGCTCGCCAGAGGCAACAGCCTCCAATTGGATGAGCTCGCACGCTGAAGCCACAGCGCGAATGCGCACTCGGCCGTTGGTGCCCAGACCCCCGAGAAGAATGAGCGAAAACATGAATACGGGCATGTGCGCACACACGGTCTCTGTCGACATTACCACTGATTTAGAGACGCGCCTCGATTGCTACTCTCTGCTCGGCAAGAGGACGTCTTCACTGCATGTGTCGCTTGGTGTTTGTTCATACTGCGTACAAGAACGGGGACGTCGGCACGCAGAATGTTTACGGCAGGGATCAAACACAATTCAGTCCAGTTGTCCCAGGTCTCAGGCGTCCCCTAGCACACCTCGTGCCCCCCTCTGTCACTCCAAGCTTTCGAACGACTGTCCCCATGGGTTCAGCTTGTCATTCCCGTCTGGCACTTGCGACTGGTAGTCCTGAGTTCCCGTGCAGATTCCGCCATGACTGGGGAGTGTCGACGGCGTGGCGTGATAGCCAGATCGCGTGAAGCGCCACCCATGTCAAACCTACTGTGGAGGCCGTGAGCAACGCGTCGGAAGTTGAGGTTGGGCTACAGTCAAGCCGTGGCGTTCTCAGGAGAGCTAGTTCTGGCCTAGCTCAGCCGAGCGTACGGGCTCCAGTTGCCTTCTGGGTTTTCTCAGCAAGATCTGCGCCTTCTGCGCCTGCCGCTCCTCCTCATTCTCGTCGGCCCGTGTTCCTTCTGTGGTCTCCTTCGCCTTCGCCTCCCCCTGCTCCTCCTCCCCCTCCTCCCCCACTCTTCTCCTCCTTCTCCTGCTCCTCCTCTTCCTCCTCCTATTCCTCGTCGTCCTCATCCTCCCCTCGCCTCCTTTACTCCCAAAAGGGAGGGGAGGAGTGTGGAGGGGGAGGACAGCTGTAGAGGGGCTTTAGAGGAGTGAGAGGGGTGCTGAGGAGGGGTTCTGCGAACTTATAGGGGGCATCTCAGTTCTGTGAGCCAAGGACGCACGACAAGGAGGGGCGATGGAAAAGGGGAGGAGGGAGGAGGATGAGGATGTATGTCGGAGGGGTACTCGATTTTTCTGTGCCTGTACGATGCTCTGGAGGGTCCTTCTCGTGCTGCTGCTCCTCCTCCTTCTTCTCCTTTTACAATTACTCAATATGAAAATACTCTCCCTCTTCCCCTGATGGCGTCCAGGTGATGGCCGCGCACTCTCCGCGTACTGTTTTTTTACACAGGATGCCCGGGAAATCCCGGGAAACGACTCTCGCTGAGGCGCCGGCGTCATTTTCGGGCCGAACGCCCCCCGCGTATTGTTTTTTTACACACAGGATTCCCGGGAAACGGGTTTTCGCCTGCGTTTTTTTTATGATGCTCTCGCTGAGGCGCCGGCCTCATTTCTGCTCCCGAATCGTTCCGAATCGTGCTCCCGCTGCAGCGTGGGCCTCATTTTCGGATCGGTGTTTGGCCTCCGTCGTTCAGGATGGCGTTCTCGCCCCAGCGCGGGCCTCTTTCTCGCGCGCCCATCCGCCCGCCACCACCGCGCCGCACCACCACCACCACCACCACCACCACCACCACCACCACCACCACCACCACCACCACCACCATCATCACAACCACCACCAGCACCAGCACCACCACCAGCACGAGCACCAGCACCAGCACCAGCACCAGCACCACACACACCACCACCACCACCACCACCACCACAACCACGCACACACGCACGCACGCACGCACGCACGCACGTGCACCACCACCCACTACGCACGCGCGCGCGGAGCCACAGGTCCGCTACGACACGCGTCCGCGGATAGAGAAAATCAGCGCCATGGTAAGGGATGGGAGGGAGGGGTAGGACGTCAGATATGACGCGAGCGCACCTAGCTTGGCTTCACCCCTCTCCCTCCTCCCCTCCTAGCTCCTCCCTCCCTCCCCCTCCTGACATCTATTGCACTCCTCGCTCCTTCTCCTCTTCACTCCTCATCCTCCTCCTCTTCTTCCTCCTTCCGAGGACCATGAGGCTTCCTCCGCCTCAGGTAGACCTGCGACCATTTGGCGTGGGATGGTTGCGTCGTTGTCCCTGGGGCCCAGGTCAAGGTGGGGCCAGCCTGGCCAGGAGATAGAGAGAGACCCTTGGAAGCCCGAGCCCGCCACCGATCGAGGCGGAGCCCCACCCCCGCCCGGCACACCCAAGCCAGCTCGGATTGTCTGAGCCGCTCGCGGGGGTTCGCGGGGGGGGGGCCATCCAGCCGTGGCGGCACGAGGGGCATCCGGTGTAGGCACACAACGGGCCAAGAGCGTCCAAACACAAAGCTCGTCGATACTCCTCCGTTCCCTCTCTCCTCGCAATCCGCTTGCCTCTGCACGTTTCGAGGTCCCCTCCGCCTCCCGCTCGCGGCCCGCTTGCCTCTGCACGTTCGCTTCAAGCACCGCTTCTCAAGACGTGGCAGCCGTTACCCCTGGGGGCGAGACGCGCGGTTCTTGAGCAGGCCCCGGAGCGTTTAGCGCAGGGATCATCAGAAAGAGCCGCGTGTTGGGACCTCCTGCGGTTCCCGACCCCTTCCCCCAGGGCAGGCTTTCCATGCCGAGTCGTTTTGTCGACGGCCCTGGGCCCGAGAGACGGCCTCCGTGGGCCGAGAACGTTCAGAAACGGGCCGTCACGATTTTCCAGCGGCGCCTGGATTATGAGGGGAGGAGGAGGTCCCCTCTCAGAGTCTGGAGCGTGGGACTTTGCAAACCAAGACCTTGCCCGATCCAGTGGCCGAGCGCGACAAACATGGATCTGGTTGACCCAAAATGGGGCCCAGCAAAAACAGGGTGGTGCTATATATCTGGTGCGCAAGAATTGTGGGGTTGCAGTCGATTTGGGGCGTGCAGTACAGTCCAGTGCGCAGATGTATTGCTACATTTTCGAGTTTAATGCATTAGTTGCAATGCAACGCAATACAAGTCTCCAGCGCAGTGCATATGCCATACTGGACCTCCTCTAGGGTCAACCAAAATGGAGAGTGCGTCGAGCCAGGGCTGCAGCCTTCTCTGGTGCTGCCGCCCTGGATCCTGACCCCCGCAGGCTTCCGGAGGCCCGACAAGGGCCAAAAATGTCTGAAAGCCCTTCCCTCCCCATCCTCTGAGATGCGTGCGCTGCGTTCTTTTCACAACGGGCGTTCCCAGGGGCCCTCACCTATCGCTCCGGCTCGACGAATGACGCAGAGAAAGACCGGGGCTGGGACTCCAGTCGTGTTGTTGCGCTTTGCAAGATTTTCGCAGCGTCGGATCTCAGGGTCAACCCTCGAGAGACGAGGCCCCCTCAGCCCCCTCATCGGCCCCGAAGAAGGTCCCTGCTCGCGGAAGGGAGCCCCCCTGTCGGCCCCCCTCCCATTTCGCCTTGCCCCCCCCCCCCCATCTCTCATGGCGCCAACATCGCTGAGCGGATTTCGTTCGGAAAACGATGGGATGGGCCAGGACTGTCCTGGAGAATGTCGCTCCGGATTTCGAGGTGAATTTCGTGCGGATTTTTTCTGGCCCGGAATGAAGACCCAAACAAATCCACGCGAAATTAATTTCGTTTTTCGCTCGCCGTTTCGGGGATTTGTATTGACAGAAATCCACGCAACAAAAAACGCTGCAGCACGTCTGCAAGGTCGGTGCAGTGACATTTCCACGCTCTCCGTCGCATCCCTCCCCTTGGATAGTGAGTTACGGAATCTTCCGCTCGTCTCCATTGAATGTATATCGGCGAATAGCGCCCAAGAGCGCCCACTGGCGCCCAATAGCGCCCAAATAGCGCCCAGTTGGCGTCCAGATGGCGCCCCATAGCGCCCTTGGACGCGCTATTTGGAGCCATTGGGACGGCCCAAAGCTTCCGTCAGCTGCTTTCAATCTCTTGTCTTGGCTCTCGACGAAATGGGATCCTTTTGGAGCTTCGAAGTCCGCTATGACACCCGTCGGCAGATCCAGAAAAAACAACAACACACTGGGAGGGGATGCGTGGAAGGGTAGGATGCCAGATGCTGCACGAGCGCACCTAAGCTTGCCGTTTGCCCTCCTTTGCCTCGGCCTCTTGCCGCAGCCCCTTCCCTGGCGCTCGCGTCCACCATTCCGACAAGCCCATCGTCTGACGTAGTCGCTGCCGCGACGAGGGCGCCGAGGGCCTCGATCCCCTCGCGGCCTGGTGCCATGGAGCGCTCGATGCCGAATTCTATGTAGACGCATCGCCCATGGGCGAACCGACCCCGACTCGGCGTCGACCTCTTTCGCCTGGCGCGATACGGCTGCGGTCATGGGCAAACTTCGCCTGGCGCGATACGGCTGCGATACCTGCGCTCGATGCCGATATCTATGTAGATGGGCAAGCCGACCCTCACTCGGCGTCGACCTCTATCGCCTGGCGCGATACGGCTGCGGTCATGAGGAGCGGCCGGGAGGGGCCCGCGGCGTCGCCGGGCGCGGGCGCCCCGCCTCGGCGCCTGGCCCTGGCCGCGCGGCAGGCGGCTGCCGCGGGCGCGCCGAGGAGCGGCCGCCGCCGCCGCCCCCCGTCCGCCGCCCGTCGTCCGTCCGTCGCTCGTCGCTCGTCGCTCGTCTTACGTCGAGGCTGCTTGTTATTTCTCAAACAGTTGTTGTGCACTTCCTAAGTTGGCTCCTCGTTTTCTCTGCACTCCCCCGCGCAGGAGCACCCTTCCACATCATCATCATCATCATCATCATCATCATCATCATCATCATCATCATCATCATCATCATCAGCATCATCAGCATCATCAGCATCATCATCATCATCATCAGCATCATCATCATCATCATCAGCAGCAGCAGCAGCAGCATCAGCATCAGCATCAGCATCAGCATCAGCATCGGCATCATCAGCATCATCAGCATCAGCATCATCAGCATCATCATCATCATCACCATCACCATCACCATCCCCATCATGATCGTCATCATCATCAGCATCATCAGTATCACCATCATCACCATCATCATCAGCATCGTCATCACCTGCATCATCACCATCATCATCATTCGCAGCAGCACCAGCATCATCATTATCATCATCATCATCATCATCATCGTCATCAGCATCACCATCATCTGCATCAGCATCATGATCATCAGCATCATCACCATCACCACCATCATCATCATCATCAGCATCTCACACATACCCACCCACTCATGAAAACCTCTCACTCACGCTCATTCGCTCACTTACACATCTATCTTGAGGAAGTCTCGAGCGGGAACCTCGTCTGTGAGTGAGTCGTGGGGAAGTCATAGGCGGGAGCCCCCCCCATCTGGGGTTTCCATCTCCATGTTGGAATCCGAGCGGGGCCATTCAAACCATGTCGGTGTCGTCATGTTTGGGCCCCTTCAGGCCTGAAGATGGAGGAAGTCTCGAGCGGGAGCCTCGTGAATGAGTGAATCGCGAGGCTCTCGCTCGAACGGGAGCCTCTTCCCAGCGGTGTCCCCACGTCAATGTTGGAATCCGAGCGGGGTCATCAAACTCCGATCACTGTCGTCAGTTCCGGGCAAGTCTCGAGCTAGAGCCCCTCCCTAAAGGGGCCCCCGCCGCAATGTTGGAATCCGAGCGATGTCATTTACATCCTGGCATTGTCGTCACACTGGGGCGCCTAATGCCTGGCTTTGGAGGAAGTCTGCAGCGGGAGCTTCGTCTGCGAGTACACTAGATGGCGAGGAAATCTTAAGCGGAAGCGCCCTCTCTATGGGGCCCCGCTTCCACGTTCGAGCCCGAGCGGGGTAATGTTCGGGGCTCTCTTTGCTTGAACCTTGAAGAGTTCTCGAGCGGGAACCTTTTAGGCGCACGGCTTCGAGGAACATCTGATCTACCAGGAGGTCGCCGAGCTGCTGCTACATGGCAACGAAGGCGCTGACGACGACAGCGAGGCAGAGGCGCGGGCGAGGAGCTTGCTCATGCCCAGGCCCAGCGAGCAGGAACTCACGTGGCAGAGCTCGGGGCCGCACGTTGTGCGCCGCTCGTGGTTCACTGACGAACGCGTCGTGCCTCACGTCCACGCTGTCGCAGGGTCATACGCTGCGCAAAGGCGTCATTATCGACTGCGCCAGGGACGAGGTCGCTGGCCGCACGGGCCTGTCGGACGAGCAATGGTGACTGCACCTCTACGTCATGTTCTCCCGCGCCGCCTGCATGCAAAGTATGCTGACCCTGCGGCCGCCTTCGCGCGAGTTTCTGCAGCGCGGGCCGCCGTCGCCCATTCTGAAGGCGTTCGGGGAGCTCGACAGGAGAGCGGAGAGCTCCAGGGCTCAGGCGGAGCAGCTCGCGGCAGAGCTAGGCTTTGCGTTGCCTCCCGCGGGGTTGTCCCGACGGCGTGGTTCCGTGCCCCAGCGGCTCGCGGGTCTGTTTCAACGGCCTGGCCCGCGGGGTTGCTTCTGCGGTATCTCGATCTGACCATCGGAGAACGCGTCCCTGCTGGCCGCGGCGGCGACGGCGCCGAGGACAATCAACTTGCGCGCCCTTGCTGGGAGGGCGGGGGAGGAGGTGGAGGGGGGGGGGCAGGAGGGCGAGGGGGGGCGGAGCAAGGGGGGGGAGAGGGTCGCCGCCAGGGCGAAAAAAGGACAGCGCGATGGGGGGATCGAAAGTGTTCCTCTGCACGCATGAGGGCGACGATGAGTCTGGCAGATTCTCACGTGGAACCTTACCGCCGGAGCATTTTTCTAGAAAGCTGGATTGGTATGCCGCTGTGGCGGCCATGTAGCCGCCGTCGCCGCGCCGTCGCCGCCCGTCGATTAGGCCTGACGGTCGGCTTGGCGGTTCTGTAGTCGCCGCCGCCGCTCCGTCGCCGCCCGTCGCCTGGGCCGACGTGGCGGTATGGCGGCTATGTTGTCGCTGTCGCCGCCCCGCTGCCGCTTCGCCGCCGCCGCAGGGATTGCTCCACATAGATTCTCCTTTCCAAAGAATAGATTCTACCCCCCCTCAGAATTATCGACCCCCTTTTTCGTATTGCAGTTTACAAATGATTATGCCCCATCGTCCATCCGATTTGTGAATCGTACTAACCCAGCCAGGCCGGTATCGATCCCCCCCGCCATCCTTTCTGCAAAAAATACTATACGCGCGCAGTAGTTTATCAACAATCATGAGTTCCCAAAAACCCTCTGCAACAAGTGGGACGAAGTGCACACGCGCGCGTCGTCGCGCGCGCGCATGCTGGAGTCCTTCAGATACCTTCGGCTTCGGAAGGCTTTCAAAATCGGGTTTCCGAAACAACATACAAAAACACATGGTTTCGCAACACGGATTTCCCAAAAAAACTTACACGCGCGCTCTTGCGACATCTCAAGAAAACCATCGGTTTTTCAACATTTTCAAAAAATGCTACCAAACGGGCTTCGCGCTCGCGTGTCGAAATCTTTCGATCGCCCTTTGCGCGCGTGCCGTCGCGAAAATCTTCTGTAAAAAAACGAGCTGCACGCGCGCGTCGTCGTCGCGCGCGCATGCCGAAATCCTTCGGAAACCTTCGGTTTCGGAAGGATTCCCAAATCGAATGCCCCCAAACAAAAATGCAAAAACACATGGTTTCGCAACACGGATGTTCAACAAAAGCGTGCGCGCGCGCTCGTGCATCGTCGTCATCGTCGTCGCCGTCCTCCCTCTTCCCTCGTCGTCGTCGTCGTCGTCGTCGTCGTCGTCTGTCTTTCCTCGTCGTCGTCGTCGTCGTGGTCCTCTTTGGCGTCGTCGTCGTTTCCGTCGTCGTTGTCGCCGTAGTCGTCCCTCCTCCTCTCCTCCTCCCTCGTCGTCGTCGTCGTCGTCGTCCGTCGTCGGCGTGCCGTCGTGGTCCTTCCTATTTCGTCGCCGTCGTCGTCGTCGTCTTCGTCGTCGTCGTCATCCCTCCTCCCTCGTCGTTGTCGTCACCGGCGTCGCCGTCCTCCCTCCTTCTTCGTTGTTCGCGTCGTCGCCGTCCTCCCTCCTCCCTCGTCGTTGTCGTCGCCGTCGTCGACGTCGGCGTCGGCGTCGTCGTCGTCGTCGGCCTCGACGTCGTCGTCGTCGTCGTCCTCGTCGTCGGCGTCGTCGTCGCTGTCGTCGTTGTTGTCGTCCTCGTCGTCGGCGTCGTCGTCGCCGTCGTCGTCGTCGGCGTCGTCATCGTCGTCGTCGTCGCCGGCGTCGTCGTCGTCGGTGTCGCCGTCGTCGTCGTCGTCGTCGTCGTCGTCGTCGTTGTCGTCGTCGTCGTCGAAATCGTCGGAGACGTCGTCGGTGTCGTCGTATTCGTCGTCGGCGTAGTCGTCGTGGTCGTTGTCGCTGTCGTCGTCGGCGTCACTGTCGTTGCCAAATGCCATTTGGTACCCACCGTCACGGTCCTAAGAAGTCTTGCGACCAAGTTGCGGGTGGGAGGGTGGGATGGTCAAAGTGAATTGCAAAACGTAGATTGCACCATTTGGATTGCGCAACATATATGGCAAACCGTAGATTGCGCAGTTGTCTTGCGCCACAAACAATGCACCACATAGTATGCAACACATAAATAGCACAACGCAGACTGCACAACGTAGAAAATTTGGGTCATCCCCACCAAGGCAGGGGTTATCCGTTCCCTGGGGATGTGCAATTTACACATACTTTTGCCATATCGTTCCTTCCGAATATGATTCCATGCCATCCCAGCCACGCTAGTCCCCTCCCCGTCAGTCTCGTGAAATTATACTATGCGCGCATATTCGTTCATCAAATACCATCAGTTTGCAGGACTCCCTTCCGCAATAATAGGATGCAGTCCACGCGCGCGTTGTCGCGCGCACGCGTGCCACAAACCTAAAAAAAGGCTAGGTGTCGCGATGATTTGAAGATCATGGCCCCTAGGACATATGAAACACATCGGGTGTTGCAACTGCGCTTCTCAAACAAACCTGCGCGCGCTCTAACAAATTCTTAGGGCAACCGTCGGTTTTCCATCTGTGCATCTCTCTCGCGCGCATGTCGAAATCATTCGAACGCCCTTGCATGCGTGCTGGGTGGGGGTACGGTCCTTGTTACATAACATCATGCGGGTCACCCGCGCCCGTCGGCCGCGCGTGCATGTCGAAGTCCACCCACAAGCTCAATTGCCAACGTGTGGACACCATTATCGTCATCGGCTGTGCCGTCATTTGCTAACCAGTCGTCATCGTTATTCCTGTCACCAGTACCACTACAATCATCGTCGTGCCTGTTAAGGTCTATGTCGCTATGATACCGCGCCCGCCCGAGTCACCGACTCGCACTGAAATGCCCGCGCGTCATCGCGGCCTGTGAGACGCGCTGGGGAGTCCCCGGCGGTGAACGCCACTGCGGCCGCGTCGGTTGCTGCAGACTAGCTGGCCGCGTTACGCGCGAGCCTTCGCGTGCCAGTGTGGCCGCATTGATGCGCCAGCCAGCGCCAATCAGTTACCGCAATCGCAGCCGCATGGTGTTTGCAAACCGGATCGCGGGTGTGTTGGTGGGGTGGTTGTGCGAGCAGTGGAGCTGAAAACTTCAAGCTCGGCAAGGTGGGTTGCCCCATGTAGAGTGCACAACATGTACTGGACTATAGAGATCCTTCTCTCTGCGAAAGAGAGTTCGGATCTACCTCCCCCGACTTTAGCGGCACATTTCGTTCATTGCCACTTGCATGTGATTCTGCCCCGTCGTCCATCCTAAGCATGAGTTCGCACCGCCCCAGGCTGGCCGGTATCGCTCCCCCCCGTCCCGCGCAACACATCATATGCGCGCGCTCTCGTTTATCAGAATTCACCACTTTGCCAGACACCCTTGCAAGCAAATGGGGCCAAGTGCACACGCGCGCGTCGTCGCGCACATATCCGGAAATCTGTTCAAACCAAAACCATGCGCGTCGTGCATATTTCAATTTGAGCATCCCGAGCACATATAAGAACACATACGTTCGCACCAAAAGTTTCCAAGCAAAGACTGCTCTCGCGCCCCTGCAGATGCTTACGAAAACCGTATGAGAAACATACAAAGATATAGGAAGCGACAACACCACTGCCATCACATTCTACCAAACGTGCCTCTCCTCTCGCGCGCACATGTCGGAATCGCTCGAACGTCTTTGCGCCCGTGCTGTCGCAAGAATCCATTGCAACAGATGTGGCGAAGTGCACGCGCGCGCGTCGTCGCGCGCGCGTGCGGAAATCCGTCAAACACCCCAGGTGCCATGAAGGTTTCAAAATCGAGTAGCCCGCATGTGTACCTGTATATATATGTATATATATGTATATGTATGTATATATATATATATGTGTATATATATATATATATATGGCAGCCCCCCCCAAAGATCAGACATGCCATCTTGAATCGTATTCACTTTCGTCATATTTTTATTCATCATTCATTTCTCTTCTTCCGTCCTCCCCCTTCTCCTAACACAATTCCTCCTCCTCCTCTTCCTCCTTGTCGCCCATCCTCCTCCTTGCCCATCTTCCTCTTCATTCTCCTTTCCGTTTCCTCTTCTTTGTGGTAACACAAAAACAAGAATACAAAGTGTTTGGCGCCCTCGATGCAAGGAAGTGCTATGTATGTTTGGTTGTTCTGATTTTTGGGTCTAGGATACAAGGAAACATTGTGTATGTTGGGTTATTTTGGTTTCTGGGTTTGGGAAGTTCAAGTGCTCCCCGCGGCCTCCCCCCCAGCACCTCCTCCTTTCCTTTCCTCCTCCCTGTTGCAAAGTACGAAAAGCAAAACACACAGTGTTTGGCGCCCTCGGTGCAAGGACTCGCTGTGCATGTCTGTTGTCATGTTTCTTTTTTGGGGTTCGGATGCAAGGAAACACGTTTTTTGTTTTGTTTTTGAAGCTCAAGTGCTCCCTGCGGCTTCCCCCCAGCACCTCCTCTTTTCCTTTCCTCCTCCTTGTTGCAAAACAAGAAAACCAAACATACACAGTGTTTGGCGCCTTCGGTGCAAGGGAAAGCTGTGTATGTGTGTTTTTTCTTGATATTTTTGTTTCGGATGCAAGGAAACACTGCGTATTCATGTTTTTTTTTTTCCTTGGGGGGGGTTGGGGCTCCGGAAGAGAAGGAGGAGGTGCTGGGGGGAGGCCGCGGGGAACACTTGAGGTTCCCAAACCCAAAAAAACAACAGAAGCAACCATACACAGTCTTCCCTTGCATCCTACACCAAACAAACAAAAATACACAGCGTTTCCTTGCATCGACGGCGTCAAACACTCAGTATCCTCGTTTTTGTGTTACTACAAGGAGGAGGAAACGGAAAGGATAATGAGGACGAGGAGGAGGATGGGCGAGGAGGAGGAGGAATTGTGTTTGGAGAGAGGGGGAGGACGGAAGAAGATAAGGGCAGGAAAAATCAGAATATGCTGAACGTCAATGCGGCTCAATATGAAATATGTTGGGGGGAGCCATATAGGTGCGCATATATATATATATATATATATATGTGTGTACATACACATCTGGTTTTGCAACCACGTTTTTGCAAGCGTTGTCATTGCATTTTGCCAAACGGGCCTCTCGCGCCGCATGTCGAAATCATGCGAACGCCCTTGCGCGCGCGCTGGGGGGGCACGGTCCGTCTCAAAGAATACCACGCGGGCTTCCCTTGCGCGTCGTCCGCGCGCGCATGTCGAATTTATTCCAACACCTTTGTCACCGACGCGGGGGCGCCGTCATCGTCGCCGGCGTGAACAGCATCGGCGCCGTCACTGGCCTTGTCGTCGTCGTTGCTACCATTGCCTCCAGCATCGCTACTGCCAATCGTGTCTGCCGTTTTCGACGTTGCCATGATACCGCGCCCGCCCAAGTAGCCGAGTCGCAGTGAAGTGCCCGTGGGGAAGAGCCCAGCGGTCAGCGCCACCGCGGCCGCGTCGTTCGCGCCAAACTAGCTGGCCGCTTCGCGCGCGAACATTCGCGGGCTAGCGCGGTCGCAGGGGTGCACCACGCCCAGCGGTCAGCGACACCGCGGCCGCGTCGGTCGCGCCAAACTAGCTGGCCGCTGCGCGCGCGCTTTGGTTGGCGCGGCCGCAGAGACGCACCAGCCGACGCCAAACGTGCATCGCAATCGCCACCGCGTGGGCCTTGTAAGCCAAGTTGCGGATGGGTGGGTAGGATGTTTGCAAGAGAGTGGGATGTGCCAACTCGTTTGTTGAAACCAATCGCACCAAGTAGATTGCACAACATTTTTTGAACCACGTATATTGTACAACGCAAGCTGCAAAACGTGGATTGCATTACGTATATTGCGCCACATATACTGCACAACGCAAGGTGCACGACACATGTTGCACAACATGCCCCGCACCACATATATTGCACACCGTACATCGCACAACTTAAGTAACACAGAAAATAGACTCTACCCATCATATATGATTCTGACCACATGTCCATCCGAAATATGAACTTTCACTATCCCAGAAGGGCCGGCATCGACCCCCGAGGTTCCCTTGTAAAAAAACGATACGCGGGGACATTTTTTGTTCTAGCATAACACTGTTTCACGAATCCCTTGCGACAAATTGGAAGAAGTGCACACGCGCGCGCCGTCGCGCGCGCATGCCAAAATCCTCCAAAAACCTTCGGTGTCAGACGGATTTCGCAATCGAGTTTCCAAAAAACATACAAAAACACAGGGTTTCGCAACACTGGTTTGCTACAAAAGCTTACGCGCGAGCTCTTGCGAAATCTTCAGAAAACCATGGATTTTCAAGATTGTCACATTACCCAGTGCGACCGTACCTAGAAGTTGGAGCCCCTAGGAAAGCCGCATTAGTTGCTATGCGATGCTATACTATGATATGCTGCGCTATGCTATGCTATGCTATGCTATGCTATGCTATGCTGCGCTATGCTATGCTATGCTATGCAATGCAATGCAATGCAATGCAATGGTAAGCTATGCTATGTCATGCTGCGCTGTGCTATGCTAAGCTATGCTATGCTATGCTATGCTAAGCTGCGCTATGCTCTACTATGCTATGCTATGCTATGATGCGCTGTGCTATACTGTGCTGTGCTGTGCTGTGCTGCGCTATGCTATGCTATGCTATGCCATGCTATGCTATGCTGCGCTATGCTATGCTATGCTGTTCTATGCTATGATATGTTATGATGCGCTATGCTATGCTACGCTATGCTATGCTCTGCTGTGCTCTGCTATTCTAAAGCTCAGCGACGCTAAGATGAAGGTAAGCTAAGCTAAGATAAACCTGAGCTAAGATGAAGCTAAGCTAAGCTAAGATGAAATAAGCTAAGCTAAGATGAGATAAGCAACGCTAAGCTAAGGGGACGTAACTGGGGGAACCGCGGGGCGGATGCCGGGGGAACCGCCCAGGGCGATTTACACTGCCCGGCCCCTTTAAGCTAGAGGGTAAGAACCCTTCTAGGCAGAGCCTAGGTAGGGAAAGCTGCTACCAAGCGGGCTTCGCGCGCGCATGTCGGAATCTGTCGAACGCCCTTGCGCGTGTGCCGTCGCGAGGATCCTCTGCAAAAAATTGGGACGAAGTGCAGACGCGCACGTCGTCGCGCGCGTCTGCCGAAATCCCTCAAAAACCATTGGCTTCGGAAGGATTCCAACATCGTGTGTCCAAAAAACATACAAAAACACAAGGTTTCGCAACACGGATTTTCAACAAAGCGTGCGCGCTCGCTCTTGCGTCGTCGTCGTCGTCGTCGTCGTCGTCGCCGTCCTCCCTCCTCCCGCGTCGCCGTCGTCGTCGTCGCCTACGTCGTCCTCTGTCTTTCCTCGTGTTCGTCGTCGTCGTCCTGTTTGGCGTCGTGGTCGTTTCCGTCGTCGTTGTCGCCGTGGTCGTCCTTTCTCCTCCTCCCTCGTCGTCGTCGTCGTCCGTCGTCGGCGTCTCGTCGTCGTCCTTCATGTTTCGTCGCCGTCGTCGTCATCGTTGTCGTCGTCTTCCCTCCTCCCTCGTCGTTGTCGTCGTAGGCGTCGCCGTCCTTCCTCCTTCGTCGTTCGCATCGTCGCCGTCCTCCCTCCTCCTTCGTCGTTGTCGTCGTTGTCGTCGTTGTCGCCGTCGTCGTCCTCCCTCCTCCCTCGTCGTTGTCTTCGTTGGCGACGTCGTCGTCGTCTTCGTCGTCGGCGTCGGCGTCGGCGCCGTCGTCGTCTTCGTCGTCGTCGACGTCGGCGTCGTCGTCGTCGCCGCCGTCGTCGTCGTCGTCGTCGGCATCGTTGACGTCGTCATCGTCGTCGGTGTCGTCGTTGTCGTCGTCGTCGGCGTCGTCATCGTCGTCGTCGTTGTCATCGTCGTCGTCGGCGTCGGCGTCGTCGTCGTCGGTGTCGTCGTCGTCGGCGTTGTCGGCGTCGTCGAAGTCGTTGGAGACGTCGCCGGTGTCGTCGTAGTCGTTGTCGGCGGCGTCGTCGCCGGTGTCGCCGTCGTCGTCGGCGTTGTTGTCGCTGCCAAGAACAATTTGGTACCCACCGTCACGGTCTTACGAGATTTTGCAAACCAAGTTGCGGGTGGGTGGGTGGGATGTTTGCGCGAGCAGTGGAGTGGACAACTCTTTGCGAACAGAAATTAGTTGCATTGCATAGCTTGCACCACAGACATCGCACCACGTCGACTGTTCCAAATCTTATCCACTCACTGGGAACCGATGCGAAACGCATATGATTTTGACCCAATGTACATCCAACCTGAAAACTCGTGCTGTCCCAGCTAGGCCGGTGTCGGCCTCCTTCGGTTCCCTTGCAAACAGATACTATGCGCGCGCATTCGTTTATAACAAATCATAGGTTGTCAATTTTCCCCTGCAAGCAATGAG
>CAUYUJ010000436.1:431902-439402 GCA_963575745.1 Prorocentrum cordatum
CGATGAATATGTAGCGTCCGTTACTGGAAGGGTCGCCACCCACCCAGAATTGTAACGAATGTACGTGTTGGGGGTCGCTCCTCCAACACATATGGCGCTGTGCTCACAAATGTGGTGCCGTGCTGACAGGCATCGGATGGCCTCAAGGCGCCGTCAGAAGCCTCTAGAGACCTGAGGTTTTCGGAGATTTCGTGAGCTCTTCAGAGGCGGCCGTCGTCGTCCTCGTCCTCGTTTGTCCGTCCGTCCGTCCGTCAGTCCGTCCGTCCATGCGTCGCTCGTCGCTCGCCGTGGTTCGTTCGTCGTCGTCGTCCTCGTCCTCGTCCTCGTCGTCAACGTCCATCCGTCCGTCCGTCCGTCCGTTCGTCCGTCCGTCCGTCGCTTGTCGTCGTCGTCGCCCGTCGCTCGTCGCTGGTCGTCGTCCGTCGTCTTCGTATTCTTTGTCGTGGCCGACGTCGACGTCCGTCGTCCACCGTCCCCTCTTCCTGTTCCCCTCCTCCCCCCTCCCTCCTGCTGCCCCCCTCCGTGCCCCCTGCTCTTCCTTCCCCTCCCCCCCTCCCCCCTCTGGCCGCGGCTGGCAAGAGAAGCGGCCCCGAGCGACGAGTTGTTCGGCCTGCTGCAGCCCGCGGAGTGCCTGTCCGTCGGGCCTGTCGCGCTGGTGGGGCGCGCGGGGCCAAAAAGGGGGGGAGGAGGGAGGGGAAGGAGGAGGAGGGAGAGGACGAGGGCAGGCTGGTTCCCAGGTGCGCTCGCGCCATGTCTGACCTCGTACCCCTCCCGCCCGCCCTTCGAGTTTGGCTTTCGGGTCGTTCGGGAGGATCCGCGCGTCCTTGGAACGCTCTCGGCGAGGCCTGGCTGCTGGAGCGCATCCCGACGCTGGAACGCCGCTGAGAACAGACGAATACGCACGCACCCCTCCCAGAAACCCCACTCCCGTTGCGCTGCTTTTTCCCGATCCGCCGACGCCCCCTCGCCCCGCCCGCGCCCCCCGCGGCAGCGCAGCGATACTTCCCAGAGGCCCAGCCCCACCAGCGCTGGGCCCCTGCTGCCCGTGAGCATTCGCGGCCTGGCCGAATGCGTCGCTCCCAATGGCGCGCGCACGCGCGAGGGCCCGCTCCAAGAAGCACAGCGAGGCACATCCCAGCGGCGTGCTGCCCGTTCGCCTCGAAAGGAGGGAGGGAGGGAGGGAGGGAGGGAGGGGAGGGAGGGCGGGAGGGAGGGGTAGGGGCTACGAGGAGGGGGTACCGGTATCCAACCTCATATTCCTCCGCTCTCCTCTTCCCCGCCCCTCCTCTTCCTCATCCTCGTCGTCGTTGTCGTCGTCGTCGTACGCCTCCTCCTCCTCCTCCGCAATCGCAATGGCCTCAGGAGTTCACAGGAGGCCCCAGAAGGCCTCAAGAGGCCCCAGGAGGCCCCCAGAGATTTCAGGAGGCCCCAGGAGGTGCCAAATGGAGTCCCAGGATTCCTCTGGATTTCGGTAGGTCCTGGAGATCTGGGAATCCACGGGCCAGGGATTGTCAAACATATTCAAAATGTTCAAACGTTTCGACAGTTGTCTTGCGTTGAAACCTTTTAGAACTTTTAAAACTCTTACAAGGTTTTATTTGTTTTGAGATCACTGGTTCCCGAATTTCGAGGGGTCCTGAAAATCTGGGAATGCAGGGGCCAGGGTTTCTCAAACGTTTTCGTAGTATTAAAAGTTGTCTGGCGTCTCAAAAGTTATGAAGAGTTTCGATTATTTTGAAATCCGGGTTTTCCCGAATTTCGAGGGGGCCTGAAGATTTGGGAATTCAGGGGCCAGGGGTTCTCAAAAATTCAAATTTTTGGTCATAGAAGTTCTAGGGTGTGAAATTCGTTTCAACTTGCTCGCTCTAGGGGAGTTCCGGCAGTGGCGTCGGCCGTGACGGCGGCGGTGGCGGCCGCGACGGCGGCGGCAACGGCGGCGGTGGCGGCGGCGGCGGCGGCGACGACGACGACGACGACGACGACAGCGGCGCGCGCGTCGTCTCCCGAGGCCTGTCGCGTAGGCGCTCGCGCGCGCGCCTCGCTGGCCGCAGGTGGACGTCCTGCTGGCGGCGGCCGAGCTCGACTTCCGTGACGGGGGCCTGCTGGCCGCCCTGGAGCCTCCCCGGGGGGCGGGGGGGAAGAGGCGCGCCGACGGCCGACGCCGAGTGCCTCCCCCTTCGTTCTCGGGGCGACGAGATCTATACCCACCTACCGCTGCTGGCCAGGCCCATCCTGGGCCTTGGAGCCTCGGAGCGGTGCACCGGCCTCCCTGGCCAAACCAGAGGGGCGTATTTACCGTTCCTGGGCCCAGGATGGACCTGGGGTATCGGGCACCCCTGCTGTGGTTCCCTTGGCTGCAGAAACTCGTCAAAGTCTGAACCCCAGCCAGTTTTTGCGAAATCAGACCTGCAGGGGTACGCTGGGTTCGCGTCGTGTCGACCGGCGGCGACCCCGCCGCTGGCGTTCAACGTTCAACGCCGCTGGTGACCCAGAATTGATCGATGTCGAACGATCTGACGTTTCGGAAACGGCTGATCGTTCAAGGTTGAACCGTCCCCGCGGTGTCAGGAACCAACGCCGAAGTCGGCACGACACAAACCTGCCGTAGGGTTCACACGTGGTTGCCTACTCGGTGTCGCCTTTCTGAAGGGGCCCTCGTCGTCCCGGCCGGGTTCGCCTTGCGCTCCTGGTCAGGACGTGCCTTGGGAGAGGTGCGGCCTGCTGGCCTCCCCTGGATCGCCCCCCCCGCACGCCCACGCCCGTGTGCCCCGAGATCCGACGTAGCGAAACAGACATCGTGAAAAATTGCGACCAGAGCTTCCCGGACCCCACCTTGGGCAATGTTTCAAGCCAGATCGATTTGTGAGGGTCCTGGGGCCCCAAAACTGGCGAGAACGCCCAGTGCGAAAAAGAAAAATTGCAGCGCCCGGATCTCAGGGCCTCAGAGGTGGGAGGAGAGAGCGACGCCACCACCACCACCACTGGCGGGCCACATTTGCTTGCCCGAGATGGGATTAGGGGGAGACGTCTCGAGCGGGCAAAGCAAGGGGGCCGTACCTCTGGCTCCTCGCTGTTCTGGCTTTGCCCGTTTTCTTTGCTCCTGCCGGGATGAGCGAAACGAGACGGAAAGAGCGGACACGAAAACCGGCAGCAGTTCTTGTTGACCTTTACGTACGCCGCGGACGCCGTCCTTCTGTGATGTCGTCGGTGTGGCCTCGGTCGTCGTCGCTGTGCAATACAAGCGCGTGCCTGACATCGGTCGCCGACGGTTTGGGCGAACATTTGCTGCTAGGCATTGTCCCCAGTCTTCCTTCCCCCATGCCAGGCGCCCAAAACATATCTGCTTCGTGCCGACGCGAGGTGAAGCCTGCTCCGTCCAGGAAGCGCCAGACGTCCGGCATCACGAAACAGACCGAGAAGACGCAATTTGTTCCTTCAGTCTCGGAGTCTGGGAGCGGTTTGGTGCCCCGGTGCCGTCAGCAAACAAATTATACGGTGGGACTCGTGTCCCACCGGAACGGTCGAGAGCCGCGGGGGTTGGCGTTTCGAGGGGATCGGGGCGCCAGGGGCCTGGCACGGCGTTCCACAAACTCCCTCAGCTTCGAGGGATCGGTCAGATGGCATCCTGCCGTCGGCGGAGGCTGGCCGAAGCAAAACGACGGAGTTGTTATCAGGTGGAAGCTGGCGGCAGCCCGGTGGAAGGCGGCGGAAGTAAAGCTATGCCCTTCCAGGGAGGTCAGCACCGACGGACAATTCATTATCCTGAAGCTTGAACATCGCAAGAGTTACACGGATGCGCCAGTGATTTGCCACGCTATGTGATGTTCGTGTGGACGCCGCGTATATTCGTTGAAAGCAGGTTTTGAATCTATACACGGATGTGTGGCGGGTCGTTTACAAAGCGCATTCTCGCATTAGCCTCGCGCGGCAGCATCGATTCCACACTTGATGTGGTGCAATGTGTAAGGGTAGCGAATCAGGTTGTGTTGATGCGTGTGATGTTTGGAAGTAGCAAGCATGCAAAGCCTACCTGCATGCGCGACCCGCATTCGCAACCCGCATGCTCAACCCGCATGCACAACCCGCATGTGCAAGTCAGGCCAATATGGTCCTGCGGTGGGGCGCTACAGTCTGTCATGAAGCCCTTTCATCAGAGCGGGTGGAGGTGGAGGGCGTTGACGGCACTGCTTTCGAACCGAAGCAACCGCCCTTGTGGAGATCGCACAGGGCCCGGCTTGTCCTTCCACACCTATTGGTCCATGGCTGCCCAGTTTAACCGTGACTGCAAATCTTCCAACACGGACGAGGGCGGACATTCGCCCAGGATGCCATGCTGTTGCCGTTGTCGTGGCAAGACGAACGGACAGAGGATCGCGCCACGGAGCCTACCCCTGTTTGGGGCTCTCCCCTTGAGCTCGGGGGCTGGAGTTCCCGCAAACGGCTTGAGGCACCCTGTGTCCGTCTCCTCTTCCTTCTGTTTTTCATCCTCGTCGATGCTCAAGAGGCTTACGCAATTTCGCTGACACCCAGAAGATGAGATGTGCGGCTTCCAATGTCGTATATGTTGTTTGCCGTTTCCCGTCGTGATGCTGCCAGTAGCTGCTGATTAGTCCCCGCCTCACCCTCTGCGTCTGATGCGGGCTTCTTTGCGGCCTTTTGGAGGCCTCGGGGGCGACCTTTGGGGAGCCTTGCTCCTGACATCTTCTCGGGGCCCTCTGAAGGATGCTTTTGGGGGCCGTAGCGATCCTCATGCTGCTGCCACTGTCCCTCCTTCTCAATTTCCAGTGCCTGCCATGACGCGTCAAAGGACATCCGCCGATGATGTTTCCGTATTTGGGTCATCGCACGTTTTCGACGAATCGGCGCGTCTTTGCCGCTGTTGTCGAGGCTCTGCGTCGATGTCCCTGGTCTGGGCGTGGAGATCCACCGAGTGCTTCAAGTTGGTTTCGAATGACGGACGGCAACCTTCGAGGTCTTCCTGATGGGGCGAGGGTACACATCTGGGTGGTGGAACCATCGCTCCCAAACATGTGTCTACATCAGAGCTCCGGGGTGTGGTTCTGCGCGTCTTGTGGGATGTACAGAGATGAGCAGTTGTCAGGGCTGGGTAAAGAAGGTCCCAGAGTGGCCACGCCCACCCGCCTTGATTATGCTGATCGAATTCAGCGGAACACTGTTTCCCATGGTTATCCGTAAGGCTGAGTTTGCCAGAAGGGCCCACAAGGGGCCCTCATGAGTTTGGTACCGCACTTCGCCCAGGGACTTCTGACTCTTGACTCCTCCTCTTCGACTCTCCGCTTCGATCCCCCTCCTCCTCCTGCTAGTCCTCCCCCTCTTCGATCCTCCTCCCCCACCGCTCGCCCCCAGGAGCCCACCCTGCTCAGGGGCTTCGACGCCCTGCCGACCGCGAGGCAGGCGGGCGATTGCCTCCTCTCCTCGCCGATTCCCCGCCCGCGCCGCGGTGCCCTGCCCGGCTGGGCCGCCGCCCGCTGCTGGCTGCACCTCTGCCGAGTGAGGGACGGAAAACGACGCGGGCACAGCGCCGAGCAGTCTGTTCCTCTGTCGGGTCCGGCGATGCCCCGAGTGACAGGGCCCGCCCTCCCCCCCCCCCTCCCCCCCCGGATAGCCTGACCTTGTCGGTTGCGCAGACTCGAAGGGGGTGCGCAGTGCTGGTGCGTGTGGGCACACATGGGGCTACCCAGAGCGAAAAGGTTCGGTTATTGGCCCGCTCCTCCGTCCCCCCACCCCACCAATGACCCGGGTTATGGCCGCGCCTCTGCCGAGCGAGGGACGAAACCACGCGGGCACCGAGGGATTCGGTGGCAGCTCAAGGGAGCCTTGCACAGTCAACATGGATAGCAAGAATAAGCAATCTTCCAAGGTCGCCCTTGCATCCGTCCCCTTCGGCCAATCCTTGACCACGTTCGCTGCCCGCGACCCGCTCGAAAAGTGTCGACATGGCCTTCCAAGGCCCTTGCATCCGCATCATGCATCCTGATTATACGCGTTGACTGCATGTCCTCGAAAGCCCGTCGAATGCTCTAGAGTGCTCTGGCGTCTGCGAAGCGAGGAGAACGTAGCGTCGATTTAGCGCCCTTGTAGCGTCGGTGCAGCGTCGATTAGCGTCGATTAGCGCCGTGTTTCAGCGTGGATCCGCAAGAGCTAGCTAGCATGATGGCATGGGAGACTCCTATGTTGCACACAGACGAGGGAGAGCGGCAGCAAGCGTCACATGATCTACGCCTGGGCTCCGAGGCGGGAATGTACATAATCACCGCCAGTGGAATCGATCGTCCCGGACCTCGCCAGGCCGTGGATGTGGATATATTCGGCCCCCCCTGGGGCCAACAGACATCCATCCATATCCACCGCCCGCCGAGGTCCCAGGACGTCAGTTCTCCAATCGGTGGATACGGATATCTTCCCGCCTCGCATACGCTGGGCTTGTCCGCAAGGTTTGCCCCCCTTTTCTCGTGTGTCACGCCCTGTCCTCTCCGCAGCCTTGTGAATCAGGTCCAGGCCCGCCAGGGGTCGGTGATCTGAAGTATAGGCCCATTGCTTGAGAGAACATCCATTCCAGAGAGAGAGAGAGAGAGGATAGAGAGAGAGAGAGAGAGCGAGACGAAGATAGCTGGTACCTGCGACCCGAATTCAATGCTGACGGAGTTCTACACAGACGTGTACGGGCTCCAGGAGACGAGCGGCAGCAAGTCAAAGGAGAGCGGGAACACTGGACGCATCTGAGGCTTGACGTGTAGGGCAATGTGCGCAACCCTCTGGCCACTCGGGCGAAGCTAGAATAAGCGTCGTCGAAGCTCAGTGGGGGGAAGAGCATCCCAGACGACATCACTGTGGATGTCCTCGTGGCATTGCCAAGCGAGTGCAAGAGCGAGCTGGGGGCAAGCCTGGCTCGCAGATGGAGGACAGCATTATTCCTTGTGGAATGGGCAAGGTCGATGACGATTTTGGCGCCCAAGGTGATTGGTGCGACCACCTTGACGAAGTTCAGACCAATCGCTGGCTGATGTGCGATGAACAAGCTCCTTGGCTACATTTGGATGCTGTTGCTGCCGGTGCTGACTTTCGTATCGGTGCATGCGGCGTTCATACCGCGCAGCCACGCGGATACTGGGGTCTTCATGTTGAACACAGCGGCAGAGCTGGCCAGGGAGTGGTGGCAACCGCTGGTCACTGCACAATTCGACCTGAAGGAGGCCTTCGACCATGTTGACCACCGTGCCGCTTTCAACGCCTTGAAGGTCCAAGAGATAAGGCTCCCCGAGATTTGGCATCTGAGCTCCGTGCGAGTCAATATTGGGGGCATGCCGGTTCGGACGAGATCGGGATGGACAGGGGCCTCCCGCAAGGCGCGCTGGAGTTCCCGCTAATCTCCACGATGGTCATGGAGATGGTGATGTGGAAGCTGGAGCCGCGCTGGAAGGCACAGGGCGCGGGTTTCGGCTTATACGATTCCATATCTTGCGTCTGCTAAGCGGACGG
>CAUYUJ010000436.1:454402-456902 GCA_963575745.1 Prorocentrum cordatum
GGAGAGGAGTAGGAGTAGGAGTAGGAGTAGGAGTTGTAGTATAGTAGTAGTAGTAGTCGTAGTCGTAGTCGTAGTCGTAGTAGTAGTAGTAGTAGTATAGTAGTAGTAGTCGTCGTATCGTAGTAGTAGTTGGTAGTCGTAGTACTAGTAGTGGGTAGTAGTAGTAGTAGTAGTAGTAGTAGTAGTAGTGTAGTAGTAGTAGTATAGTAGGAGAAGTAGTAGTAGTAAGTAGTAGTAGTAGTATAGTAGTAAGTAGTAGTAGTAGTTAGTAGTAGTTAGTAGGAGTAGTAGGAGTAGTAGGAGTAGTAGTAGTAGTAGTAGTAGAGTAGGTAGTAGTAGTAGTAGTAGTAGTAGTAGTAGTAGTAGTAGTAGTAGTAGTAGTAGTAGTAGTAGTAGTAGTAGTAGTAGTAGTTAGTAGTAGTAGTAGTAGTAGTAGTAGTAGTAGTAGTAGTAGTAGTAGTAGTAGTAGTAGTAGTAGTAGTAGTAGTAATAGTCCAGTCGCTCGGTCTTGTGGGGCCTCCCTGGCGCTCTGGCGGAGCATTCCCAGGCTGGATGGGAGGGGCACGAGACATTTGAAGTAATATGGTGTAGCGATACCTCCTCGCTCAGGCGAGGCTTCCTTGGAAGGGGTGGGAGGAGCGCGAAACCTGTGAACTAGTATGATTTAAAAATGCAGCTCAGGCGAGGCTTCCTTGGAAGGGGTGGGAGGAGCGCGAAACCTGTGAACTAGTATGATTTAAAAATGCAGCGCTGATGGTGCTTCGGGTCATAATGTTACCCCTATTGTTACCAGGATTCCAGCTACGATTGGCACTTGGCCCGGTGATAATCAAGTTCGGCCTAACCGCCCCCGCTCGAAACCAAAAATTCTTGACGCTTCACGTATCCCCACCAGTTACACCCTGGGCTCTCTGACACTCTTCTTGCACGGAGTCAAGATCCCCACTGCCTTGAGGTCGTCGGACCGACACGACCCTTGACCGGGGGTGTGCATCGCGCCATTTTGGCAGCGTCCTCCCTGCTCCCTGGGCGCCTGTTTCCCCTCAGACTCCCTGGGTTGCAGCTTGCACCGCCGCCTGATCCGCGGCCCCCGCGCGCGCCCGGCTAATTTGTTACGGCCGCAGCCCGACCGTGACCTGCCGCCGCCGGCGCTTCCGCCTGCGGCTGTTAAAAAAAGAGTATCCCCACCAGCCCATCCAGTAACGATGCCCAGGCGAATGGAGGCGATCAGGGAAGTGAGGGAGCATACAGCGTAACAAAGGGCTGGGGAAGCCGTCTTACCCAAGACGGCGAGGATGGAGGAGGAATCGGAGGAGGATGAGGAGGAGGAACTGAAGGAGGAGGAGGGGGAACGGGAGGAGGGAGGAGGGAGGAGGAGCAATAGGCGGATGAGGAGGAGGAGGAGGAGGAGCAGCAGCAGCAGGACGAGAATGAGGAGGAGGATGAGGAGAAGGGCGAGCAGAATGGCCAGAGGCCTCTTGCATGCCTCTCGGAGTCTCTTCGGATGTCTCTTGGGAGCGTCCTGAAGGCCTCTTAGGGCGTCTTGGGAGCGTCTTGGAGGTCCCGGAGGCCTCTTGGGGCGTCTTGGGTGCCTCGGGGGGCCTCTTGGGGACCTCTTGGGGCCATCTTGGGGCCATCTTGGGGCCATCTTGGCGCCTCTTGGGGCCTCCTGGGCGCCTCTTGGGGCCATCTTGGGGCGCTCTTGGGAGCCTTCGGGGCGTTCTTGGGGCCATCTTGGAGGGAGTCGATCAAACAAGAGGGGAGCTCCAATTTGCCTCCCCCCTCGGGAGCCTCTAACATCGGCCAAAACCATCGTAAAACCAATGATTTTGGCTTCCTCGCCGAGGCCGTTTTGGACGCTCCAACGCGCCGCGGCCCCCCCAGTCCAGGTCCAGGGGAGGGGGTAGGGGGAGGGGTAAACCCCTCCCCAAGGGGGAAGAGGGAGGGGTGGAAGAGGATCTGTTCTAGACCACCTACGCCCAGAGGGCTGGTGGGATTAGTTGCCCGGGGGTAATCATGATACAAGGGGCTAGGGGGGTATCTTTTTTTTGTCTGAGGGATGTGGTTATGAAGCTCCTCCATTGGAAGCGTTACCTTCGGAGGCTTCGGGAAGCCCGTGCCCGCAGGAGGGGAGACGGGGGCCGACCGATCCTTGAGGAGATCCTGTAGGGATTCCAGGCATCCCGTAAGAATGTCTCGGAGATCCCATGACAGCTTTTTGGCGATTCCGTAAGAATCCCTCAGGGATCTTGTAACGATCTCTTAGGGGTCCCGCAAGGATGCTCTGGGAAGCCTGTAAGGTTCTGTCGGAGTGTAGGGATCTCTTGGGGTGTAAGGATCTTTCAGTGATATTGTCAGAATCGTTCAGCTTGTACGAATGGTTTCGGGGTCCTGTAAGGTTTCCCCAGGGATCCTGCAATAATCTCTCACGGGATCCCGTAAGAATCCCTCTGGGATCTTGTCAGGATCCCCCAGGGGTCTTGTAAAAATCCCCCAGGGA
>CAUYUJ010000436.1:459402-486902 GCA_963575745.1 Prorocentrum cordatum
GCCAGACGCCCGCGCAGCTTCTTCACTATGTCGTCGTCGAGGGGAATGATGAAGTACAACACCTGAGTTCTGAGGTAGATGCACTGGTACAAACTCTGCTTCTGGTTGGACGACGGCCAGTACGGGCACGGGCCCGAATAGGTCCAGCATCCACCAATCGTTCTTCAAGGCTCTGCGATGCAATGTAGACTCCCAAAGTACAGAGGGCCACCAGCATACGAGCACGCTCAAAGCTGCAATCACTGGCAGCATACGTGATCCACCCCGACTTTGACGCACATCTTGGCAATGACGTCCAGAAGCCGTTGGGTAGCTGATATTTGTCGTTAAGTTGGGCCCGTTGGATGTCGTAGCCCGCACATTCTGTCACAAGATGTTTGACGCTGGGGAACGGCTTGCCACAGAAGCGGCAAGCATGACCTGACTGGCGCCTGGTCTCCGTGGTCGTTGCACCCGACCCGTAGATAGACAATCCAAGGCGCTCCTTTGGAGTCAAAGTGCGAAACCATTTCGCAAAGAGCTTCGAGGAACTTTCATCGATACCAACCTCACTGATGTCCTCCGCATCCTGGCGGCGGGGGTTGACCATCTGCATACACTTGATTCTGGCCAGCAATCTCAACGCATGCTGGACTCGCTTGTTGTAGTCGGGGGAGCCACAGGTCCAGAAACGCCAGTAGTCGTCCACGAGGTGCTCAACTGCCAAACGAACTCGATGTTCTGGGATGGGCAGGACCTCGACCAGGCACCCTCGTTGTTCAGAGAATCGTATAAAACGTAAGCCCAACGCAGCAGCATGGGCCGACATTGATGTGTCCAAGAAAGGAGACCAGACTATCTTCTCATCCGCAATAGTCTCGAACGTTTTGATGGCCGCACTGAAAGTCGGATGCAGTAGTATATTTTGGTGACCAATAGCAGCCCTGACACCACCAGTCGCAGTTGGTTCGCCAGATGGCTCTGGCAAGCTTTGTGGCAAGCTCCATCGGCGGTGGAACCACCACGGGACTCGCCCAAATCCAGAGAGGCTTGATATAGGCATATGCCAGTCGAGTTCGTACCAGAGCAGAACCTGGGATCGTGGCCAGTATGGAGATAGCACAGGCCACCTTGTCCCAACGCTGTCTTGGCAAGATCGGAATAGTCGGATCAGTAGGCACCGCCAGCACACCCAGATGTTCCACCGGTTGTTGATCAGCATTCGAGCGGGACCAAAGTTGTCGTTTAGCCCTGTTCTCCGCGAACCCCACGCTGTCGTCGAAGTCCGTGGTGAGCTTTAGGTCGCACTGGAGGCTCTGGGCACTGTCCGCGACGAGGGAGCGGTCGTCCATGTAGCAACTGCTGCCTCCGAACGGCTGCCAGGGAGCCAGTGTGGCATTCATTGAAGCAGGCGCCGTGCTGTCCCCTTGTGGTAACCCCCTGGTGGGGTAGATAGGGGAAGCCAGCTCACTCGCGATCGAGCAGTGACGTGGACCAGCCCACGCAGCCGCGCAGGTGTAGATCAGCATGTCGGGGGCATCGCGGAGGCCTTGAGGGCCTCGATGGCGATGTCGTGGTGGATGTTGTCATAGGCACGGCTCATGTTGAGCTCCGCGCCGTCGGTGCCCTCGCTGCATTGAAAAAGCCAGGATGTTACTGCATGCGTCACGGTCGTGCAGGCCCTGTTTGCCCGCTGGTTCCCAGGAGGGACAGGAGCGGCCTTCGCAAGAGCACGAAGCCAAGAACGTAGAAGTACCGAACCCACTGACAAGGGTCTGGTGTCATTTTCACCTCTAGGAAGTCCCGCGACCCTCCACCCGAATACGAAATCGAGCAGGTCACAGTCAAGCTTCCCAGCACATTCAACGCACTCCCTGGACGTAGCGACCCAAAGAGCATAGAGTTCATCAATAAGGACAGGGTAAAGCTCACGAAGCAATCGAAGTTCGCGATAGCTCCAGCCATCCAAGCCAGGGCAGCCCTTGGACTTGAGGATGGCCTCGTCGTAGGCATCACGGGATGGGAACCAGTCTTTGTCCTTAGAGGACTGAGGGAAATTGACGCCACTCGCATGCATCTTCCAATTTGCCGTGTGGGTAGCCGCATTGTTGTCCGCAGGGCACCGCTGATCTGCCCATTGCTGACGCATAGCAGAAACAGGCATCGCAGGAGCGGGGCTAACCTGACGGAACATAGGAGTCGCCACCGTCCAGACTTGAGAAGGCCACTCGGCGAATTTCTCCTGCCACTGGCGACGCGCAGACCTCCTCGCTTTCTGTTCCTCCGTAGTGATCGCAGTGGATATCCAGGAGAGGGCGTCAATATGCGCTGGCAATCCATTTGCCACAGTGCGTAATGTACCATCAGCCGCAGCAACCGCAAGATCCCTATGATGTCGAGGGAGTAGCGGCTCACAGGCGGCATGGCCTTCCCGAAGATGGTGGGTAAAACGTCGATGAAGCCAAAGTAGGCGACGGTGTGCAATGGACTGGTCCAACCTGAAACGGGGTGAGTTGGCAACCAGTCTCTGCGATGGGAGAGAGCCTTTGGGTCGTTCTGGGGGCCGATCCATCTCGACCAAGCCTTGAGCAGCCGCCACTTGGAGTGCACATTCGGCTCGCTCATGCCAATGCTTCCAGCGCTGAAGTAGAGAGGGGGCCACATCGCCCTCCAGATCCGTGTCGATGTAACCGTCGAGGTGGGGAGGGGCGATCATCTCATCCAGCAAATCTTTGATCTTGTACAGCTCGTCATCCGTGGGGGCCCTGAGCTTGACGAAGGACGCCGTGTGCGTGAGCCGCTTGCGGGGAACCTCAACGAAAGGGATGTCGAGGTCAAAGGAGGTGAGGCAGTGATGTGGGATACCTGGCAAAGCAACAGACCCCACGTAATGAGGAGCCTTCGCCTCAGGCGATCCCAAGAACAAAGCACGAGTAGGTGATGTACCCACCAGCGTAGTGACCGACGGCTGACCATCCGCCGCGACATCCAGTTGTCATCCCACTGGGAGGGCTCGAGAGTAGCACTTCTTCCAGTGGAGGTCGCCGATGACGTACACAGGATGGCCGAGATGGCCCAACGTACCGAAGTAGTCAAAAGCCTGTTGAAACCAACTGAAATCTTGCCTTTGAGGTCCGTAGACCGAGAGTAGTGTAGCTTTGGCAGTACGGATTCCCACAATACGGTGATGGCACCAGGAATCCCGAATCACATGTACACGTCCCAAGGAGCGGCGCCAAAGAATAACACACCCGCCGTGAGACACATCCCAGCGCGTTGAAGGCGGAGGCGGCTCACTGCAAGCAAAATTCTTTACGCTTCGCGTATCCCCACCATCCCATCTCAAAACAGCAACTCTTGCGAAGCATGCCGACAGTCGTGTTTTTCAGGCGTGTTTCCGCCTGCCCCCGCATATCTCCCCTGTTCCTCCTTCCTCCCGCCTCCTTGTACATCCTCCTTGTGGTGGGAGCGGGAGAAGGACGAGGCGGAGGAGGAGGGAGAGAAAGCGCTCCTCGTGGTTTGAGTCGTTTGGGGTTTCTTGTCCTGGTGTGAGTCGTTCGGGCCCTTCTTCCTGGTGTGAATCGTTCGGGCTCTTCGTGATGTGAGTCGTTCGGGCTCTTCGTCCTGGTGTGAGTCGTTCGGGCTTCTCGTGGTGTGAGTTGTTCGGGCCCCTCGTCGTCGTGTGAGTCGTTCGGGCCCCTCCTCCTGGTGTGACTCGTTCGGGCTCCTCGTGGTGTGAGTCGTTCGGGGCCCTCGTCGTGGTGTGAGTCGTTTTGGGAGCCTCTTGGAGGCCTTTTGGGGCGTCTTCGGGGCCTCTTGGCGGCCCCAGGGGCTTCTAGGAGCGTCTTGGGTGCCTTGGGGGAGCCTCTTCGGGCCTCTTGGGAGCCTCTTGGAGGCCGTTTGGGGCGTCTTGGGGGCCTCTTGGCGGCTCCAGGGGCTTCCAGGAGCGTCTTGGGTGCCTCGGGGGAGCCTCTTGGGGCCTCTTGGGCGCCTCTTGGGGGCATCTTGGGGGCCTCTTGGAGGCCTCTTGGGGCCTCTTGGGACTCTTTGGGAGGGGTCTGGGAGGAATCTTGGGGCCATCTGTCGGGCGATCGATCACAGATGGGGCGAGCACTTTTCTCCCCCCCCCCGTCGGGGCCAGAATCCTCGTGAGGGGTGTCGAATTTTAGATGTTAGCCCTCCCAGGAGTTGAAACAGACCCCTCCAACGACCCGCGAGACGCCCTCTCCAGGCCCAGGGGGAGGGGGTAGGGGGAGGGGTAAACCCCTCCCCGAAGGGGAAGAAGGGGGTCGAGAACAGAGCGGGCTCTCTAAACCACTCACGCCCAAAGGGCTGGTGGGACTCCACCCATGGGCCACCGCAGTAGAGACAACCCACCGTGGTCGAAGATCAGCCAATCGAACTTCTTGTAAGCAGATGAGGCCCGCATCTCGAGCATCCTGGTGCTGCAAGATGGTCTCGAGGCGGGCCTTCGTGAGGCATGCACTGCAGATTGTCTGCTGAGTTCTTTCCGCCGCCGCTCGCTCGCCGCGGAGGCGGCGCGACACAGCTGCAGCTGACCGCCTGGCCCCCTGCTTGGCTCGGCCCCGGTCTCGGACGCCAGTCCCACCACCAGCACCTGCTGGGGAGCCTCCCGCAGCCGCCCCCCAGTCGGACATCTCCCCGATCGGCGCGGCGCACTGCGGACAGCACCCGCAGCCTGGCAGCATGACGATATGGACGAAGGTCCCGACTTGAGCCCGCTCGAGCCAAAATTGCTACGGACGCGTGGAGGGAGAGAGGGAAGGAGGAGGGATGGAGGGAAGGGTGGGAGGGAAGGGGCGAGGGATGTGCTAGGGTCGAAGGGGTGGAGGGTGTGGAGGGTGTGGGATATGCAGGGAAGGTGAGGGGAGAGAGCGAGGAGATCAGAGGGCGAGGGAGGGATGGAGGCAGGGGGGGAGGAGGGGACGCCTGCTCTCCGTCCTCCTCCTCCTCCTGTACCTCCTCCTTCTCCTCCTCCTCCTCCTCCTCCTCCTCCTCCTCCTTCTCATCCTCCCTCTTTCTCCCTCCTGCTCCTGCATCCCACTGTTTTTTCGGTGCCCCTCCCTCGTACTCCTCCCCTTCCTCCTCCTCCTCCTCCTCCTCCTCCTCCTCCTCCTCCTCCTCCTCCGCTTCCTGTTCCCCCTCCTCCTCCTCTTCCTGTCCACCCTCCCCTCTCCTCCGACGACTACGACGACGGTAACGATGATGATGACGGCGGTGACGACCACGACGGCGTCGGCGACGACTGCGACGATACCGATATCTGCGGCGGCGACGGCGACGGCGACGGCAATGTCGACTACTACGACGCCGACGACAACGGTGACGACAACGATGGCGACAACAATGACGACGCAACGACGACGACGACGACGACAACGACAACGATGACGACGACGACGACGACGACGACGACGACGACGACGACGACGACGACGACGACGACGACGACGACGACGACTGAGACGACGACGACGACTGAGACGACGACGACTGACGACGACCACGACGACGACGACGAGGGCGACGAGGACGACGAGGACGACGAGGACGGACAGACGGACGGACGGGCGGACGGACGGACGGACGGACGGACGACGGACGACGGACGACGGACGACGACGGCGACAACACGGACGGACGGACAGACGCACGGACGAACGCACGGTCGGACGGACGACGGACGACGGACGACGAACGATGGACGACAACACGGACGGGCGGACGGACGGACGGACGCACAGACGGATGGACGGACGCCAGACGACGGACGACGGACGACGAGCACTACGACGACGACGAATACGACGAGGATGAGGACGGACGGACGGACGACGGACGGTGGACGACGGACGTCGGACGACAGACGGCGGACGACGACGGCGGCAGCGACGACGAGGACGACGAGCGCGGCGGCTGCGCCGAGGCAGTGCCTTGGAGGCCTGCGGGCGCGAGCCAGGGGCTCGGCTGCTGGGATGCTCGCCGCAGGACGCCCTCTCGTTCTCCTCCCCCTCCTCTCTTTCTCTCTCTCTTGCTCTTGCTCTCCTGCTCCTCCTCTGCCTCCGCCTTTTTTCTCCCTCGGCGCATTGCACTTTGCAACGGCCACCTTCGAACCGCAACGCCAGCGGCATGGGGGTCAGCGTGAGCGTTGGCTGGACGCCGCCCTGCCGTGCACGCGAGGCGCTGAGGCGCCGCCCTTCGCCGCCCCCGCCAGCCTGTCTTGGGCCAGCCCCCCCCCACCGAGGATCTCTCGCGGCTCGCGTGGGCGCTGGCGGAGCTCTCGGGCTGCGGGCCGCGCGTGGCAGGCGGGCTTGCCACGGCGGCGCTGCCCCGGGTCGAGGCTCACAGCCTCCGCGCCTCTCCCCCGTCGTGCTCCTCTGCGCTCTGCCCTGCAGTGGGCACGTCGCAGTCCGCCTGCCACGGCTCAAGGATTCGGCTCGCAGGTGTCATGAAGAGAGCCACTGAAAGAGAAGCGAACGCGATGTTCCCCCCCACCGAACGTTGCTGTATCCCCGATGGGCCCCGGGAGCGCGTTCGCTGCCTGGGGCGCCTGGCGAAGCGTACGATCGACAAACAATGTGTCTTACGAGCTAGATTTCCTTGAGCACTATTTCTTGTCGTAGGAGCATGCTGTACGCAAGCCTGTCCCTGACGATTACGTGATTATGCTCGGATTGTTTCCTCGCGGTGTGGAGCTTGTTGCTCGGGTATTCGTGTTTTTCCAAACCCGCCTGTGGAAGTTGGGTCAACTCTTGAATCCGCAGCAACGCGCGTCCCCTCCTTGACCCCCTCCTCGCCCTCCTCTCCTGACCTCTGTCTGCATCTACCCCCTCCTTGACTCTGGCCTCAGCATGTCAATTTCGGCACACCCCTCACACGCTTCGCTGCCCAACAGGGAGCCCCACCGAAGGCCCCAGAGGAAAAAGCCACATTGCGTTCCCCCACCCTGTCAAACCACACCCACACACACACACACACCTCATGCGGATCCCAGCCCCATAGGCAGACGCTTCCCGTCCAAATGCGGAGCTCCACCGAAGGCTCCAGTGGGCAAGGCGACGCCCTCGCCATCCCTCCATCTCCCCTCTCCAACCCCTCGTGCACGGCGCAGGCGTTCGAGGCCCCGGCCCTGGCCAGCCTGGTGGCCTCGCTGTGCCGCCTGGGCGTCTGCGACGCGGCCTGGCGCCTCTACGCGCGGGTGCAGCGCGCCCTGCCGGGGGTGGCCGGCGACCCGGCGCTGCGGAGCACCGTGCTGGGCGTCGCCGAGAGGCAGGGGCAGGCCCGGCGTCCGAGCGATCGGCACGGCCCGCCCTCGCCCGCACGGCTTGAATTGATGGGGCGATGTGCCACAACCATGACGAGAGGCAGGACCGGGGAGAAGGGAGGATGGGTACGTCCTCCTCCTCCGTGAGGATGGGGGAGGGGGGGGCACATTGGGGAGGCTTTCTCTGCTGCCCGGTGGCCTCCTGGAGGCCCTCCCCGCAGAGGCGTCAGGGGGGGCAATCGGAGAGCGGCCCCAAAGGCCTGCCCGGGGGGGGGGCGGGCGGGCCCCTTCGGTGTGGGGTTCAGGTCGCGCTCCCGCTCTTGGCGGCCCGCTGCCCTCGTGCCAGACCGTTCTGGGCTCCAGCGCGACTGGTCGATCACGCGCACGCGTGGCTTTTCTCGTTTGCCCGCTGCCGTTTCTCCCTGCCGCTTCTCCCATGTCATGTTCCTTTCCGCAGCGCTTCCTCCCTGCTTCTCTCCCCTCCCTCCCACCCTCCTCCTGTCTCCTTCATTTCTCCTCCCTACTCCTCCCCATTTCATCATCCTCCAACCTCTGCCCCTCTGCCCTCTCTCTCTCTCTCTATTGCCCCTTTTGCCTCCCACCTCCCCGTCCCTCCGCGCTCCTCCTCCGGGCTCGGCCCACTTCCCTCCTGCCTCCTCCCGCACCAGTACCCCTCCCTCTCTCCTGCCTCATGCCCGTTGCATCCTCTCCCTGCTCTCCCCACATCTCTCTCTCCCCCTTCATGCCTCCCTTCCGCTATTTCCCCACAGTCCGGCCTCCCGGCTGCCTCTTTACTCCCCCTCACAGCTTGCCTTCTGCCCCCTCCTCCCCTTCCTTCCTCCCTCGTCCGCGTGCCCTTCCTCCTCTTTCTTCTCCCCGCCCGCTCGGACAACAGCTCCACAGAACAGAAAAGAGAAGACTTGTCGTGATCGTAAGCGCACCGCGGAGGCATACAAGACAGGCGCGACACACTTTCAGCGCACGTGGTTCTACTCATTGTGTCCTTGCGTTGCGTCTATTCCCGCCAAGTCGAGGCCAACCACCCCCGCGACCGACCACCCGAGCGCCATCGACGATTCAGACATCGACAGCAACACGCCGCGGCCTGAAGACCAGCAAACGACGCCGACACTGACAGCCGCGCGGAAAGTGAAGAGCCTTGGGTGGGTTCTCTTCGACTGTCGACACGTTGAGCGGATCACCTCACGCATCGGGCAGAGACAGAGACTGGCAGCCCGAGTGGCCGCACACCATGCGTCAAGATGGACACAACGGACCTTGCAGTGGCATCCAAGTCACACACACACACACACCGGCAAACCATACCGCCACCATGGTGGTCGACAAAAACGCTGGGACGACAAGATAAGGGCATTGCTTCGCAAGTGCTTCTTGGACGACAGTACCTACGCCAGGGGAGTCCACTCACATACGGCACGGTGACATCAACGACACAGCTTGGACACCACGACATGAGACCTTGCCAGTGCCTTTCCGAGGGCAGCGGCCTTGTCCTTGTCCCGCTCAAATGGGCGCGGCTCTGCTCACAGCACAGCTGGACGGACGCTCGGTTCCCCCCCTCCGCTGCGACTTTGGTCAAGGACCTGCTGTGACCCACCTCACACACACAGACACACACGCTGGCGCGGGAGCGACCCGACGTTCTGGCCCAGGCGTGTGCCTGCGCAGGCGGAGGAACACATTACCCGCGGCGCGGCAGCGGCCCCCCCACAACGGAAGCTCTCCGACGGGCGGGCTGCGTGGCAGGCTTGTCAAACAGGCCGCAGTACTGCGCACGAAGGTCTCCATGGCCCGAGTGCGCCGCTCGCCGCACGAAGGTCTCCATGGCCCTCCTCCGCGGTCGCCCTGCTCCTCTTGCCTACCCTCAGGTGTGCATGGTTCGCCTTGCAGCGTCCCCGCTTAGGCCCTGACCGCGCTGTGCGAGAGCCAGCGCCGCGGCCAAAAGTGAGGCCCGTCGAGCCTTCGAGCTCCGAGGGCGGCTTGTTGCCCAGCGCGACCTGTTTCGTTGATTCCGAAGGAGCTCTGGCCCTGCTTGCTCATCCAGTGGCTTCGCCGTGCTCCGAGGGTGTCAGAGCAAGATGCGAGCTCCGACATCCTGGGACGGCGCCTGTGGCTCCGGTGGATCCTGATTCTCCTCCTCTCGATCGGCGGAACGGGCTCGAGCCCCTTTGCGCGCGCCTCGACTTGATCGTTTCCGAAGTTCTGGAGCGGTCGCCGTAGGCATCCGGTCCGCCATCAACGCCTTTCCGGCTGCCCTCGGCTGGTTCCTTCAGCTGGTGCCTCGGCTGGTTCCTTCAGCTGGTGCAGGCCCAGGTGGATCACGCCATAATTATTGGCCTCAGCATCTACGAGCTCAGGCGGCAATTCGAGGCCCAGCCCCAGCAGCACGGCAACCATGTTTTGTCTTGTGATCATTGCACGAGGACCTCCCAGAACGAGCCTGCGCCCATGCGGGCGAAGGTGGCCGCATTGCGCATTGAGACTGTGGCTCATGGGAAGCAGCGGTCTGGGCTGCCAGGTGGCTCCTCCTTTGCCTTTGGAAGGGGGCCGGGGACGACGGTGCTCAAGATCAAGCGGTCCAGGTTGTTCAGGGTAGTGTTTTGAGCACGTCATCTCAACGTTGATCGCCGAGGTGGGGTGTGGCGCGATCTCTGCCGTCCTCCTCGCCCTCCTCCTCCCCGTTGTTCTCCTCGCTTTCCTTTGCGAAAAGTGGGGGCGTTCGTTAAGGAATGTGCTCGGGAGGGTTCAGGTCCTGGAGGATTCCTTACCTGATGATGGCGGCGGGGATATCCATGGCCAACCCTCACTTTGTGTTCCGCTGGCGCTCAGACCTGGGATTCATTATCCAAGGGTTCCTTGTCCAATGCCCTCACGGGCCCTCACCGTATCCAAGGGTAAGAGGCACGTAGGTGCAATTCTCCCGCCCTCCCCTCGGAGGGCTCTCCCCGCTGCCCCTGGCCCGCAAGCTACTCGGCCCCTCTCTGGCTCGAGCTGCGGGGGGCCCGCTCCAGAGCCCGAGCGATCCCCTGCCGCTCTGCTGGTCTTGGTGGCCCGGGGCTAGCTAATGGGAGTCTGGTTGGGGCGGCTGGAGGCGCGTCGTGATGCCACTGCTACGCGCCTCCAGGTGTGACATCATCACACCAGAACTCTCTGACATCATCGCGCCAGGCGTGGTGTTCGGAGACCTCCAGGCGACACGAACAACATCACGACGGGTGTGTTTTCGCAATGTCGGCGCCTAGGGGCAATCTTCGGGCCCCCGGGCCCAGCACAGGCCGCCGCGACAAAAGACTGGTCGAGTCCAGGGGCCGCGTCGTGTACAAAACGGCGTCGGAGGTCTGGGTAGTGGTGGTGTGATGATGTCATGGACGATTCGCCCAGCTCGCAGCAATATGCGCTCGATGGGCACTGAGGGCCAGTCCATCATCCCAAAGAGCAGGCAGTTTACCCAGCGAAAGTACGTGCGTGCACTCGGATTGATGTCGTTGCACCCCCTCGCTGTTGTAGGAGTGGAGGCAGGCCCGCACCAGCAGTTGATGCTGGATGTTCTTTGTCACGTTTCTTGACGCTGTGGTTTGGCCCTCTGCTGGCTCCCTCGGCGCCACCGCTGCGCACAGTTCGAAGACCTGGTCAGGACGGTGCCATTGTCAAGCTACGGGGGCATTGTCCGGACGACAGGAAGGCACGTACACGGCTCTAGCCACCCTGCGCTCACATGCACATCAAAGTACGCGTGCATGCACACACATGCACTCATTCACTCATACACACATGGACATGCACACATACGCACAAGCATTTACATCCACACCTACGTTTACATATTCATATACAGATGCACAGACATTCACCTTTCCTCCGACGCTCCGGAGAGTTTAATCGGCGGGCAATGCAACGGCGGTCGCGGACACACACACAACCAACACACACAACCACAACCGCAACCAGAACCACAACTACAACCACAACCACAACCACAACCACACGCACACCAGGCGCACACACACATACTCACGCACACAACTACATTCATACGCGCATAACGCGCACAAGCGCGCACGACCAACCCCGTGGACACGTATTTGGCCTTCCGCCGACGGAGGCGCCACCAGATGATTCCTACCAATGGTCACGTACTGTGTTGCCCTTCCTTGACTTCTGTTGTGTGGTGCCCGGTTATATGAATGATCGGCTGGATCATCGGGGGATGCACGCAGAACGGTTTCATACATTTGCAGTGGCATCGTTGTTACGCTGCTGTTCCTCGTCCTCCTGCTCCTCCTCCTGCTCTTCCCCGTCTTTCCCTCCACTTTTTCCTGCTCCGCGAGTTCCCCGAGTCTGGAGCTGTTGCATGTGTTTGCCTTCGTTGCCTTGCGGTCGGCCTCGCTCGCGCTGTGCGTTCGGGATGGCCCCCTTGAGGGGCAGCGGATTCCTCCCTCTCCTCTGCTTGGTTGCGGACGGTGGGGTCGTAGCAAGATGGAAGGTGAAACATGCCAAGCACGCGCGCACACGCGAAGACAGACTTCTTGGCGCCGCGGCCGCGAGCGCAGCGACGCAGCGTTGTCAGTCAGCAGAGTGCCCGAAGCGTGCGGCCGGGGCCTCCGAAACGCGCCCGAGGCCCCACACAGCGCCAGGCGGGGAGCGCAGGCCTCACCCGCAGGGAGCAGCGCTGTGCGGGCATCCTCTCATCGAAGACATGCGCAGGCACCGCCACCCAGACACTCTCTCTCTCTCTCTACCTATCCCTCCCCTCTCTCTCTCTGTCTCCCCTGTTCGCTCTCTTTCTCTCTTTCTCTCTTTCTCTCTCTCTCTCTCTCTTCCACCCTTTGCTCTCTGTCTATAGCTCTCTCTCTCTCTGTCTCTCTCTCTCTCTCTCTTTGACACGCATGCGCACGCATATGCATGTAGACGCGCGCGCACACAGACAGACACGCACACACACACACACACACACACACACACACACACACACACACACACACACACACACACACACACACACACACACACACACACACACACACACACACACACGCGCGCGCGCGCGCGCGCAACACACTCTCTCCCTCTGTCTCTCTCTCTCTCTCTTTCCCTCCCTCTCTCTCTCTCTCTCGCTCCCTTCTCTCTCTCTCTCTCTCTCCCCCCCCTTCGCTCTCTATATTGTTGTTTCTTTCCTTCTCTCTCTCTTTCTCCCTCTCTCTCTCTCTCTTTCTCTCCTCCTTTTTGTTTTTCTCTCTTTCTCTCTCGCATTCTCTTTTTCACACGCATGCGCACGCATATGCATGTAAACGCACACGCACACGCACACGCACACGCACACGCACACGCACCACAGGCACGTTTGTTCCTCCACCCGCGCTGTACTATACGAGCACGTCCAGAGCTTTCGGGCGCAAGATCTGGGTAACCTCTATGTGTCACGGACCGACGGACGCACATACGCGCACAAACAAACACTCTTACACACTCAAGCACTCATACATGACTACGCATGGGCAAACGCAACAGAACACGCGAACGTAGTCGCAAGCGCAAATCCAAATTCGCGTCATCTCTCTCTCTCTCTATCTCTCTCTCTCTCTCTCCCTCCCTGGCTCTGTCTCCCTCTCTTGCTCTCTGTTTCTCTTTGCCTCTCTCTCTCTCTCTTTCTCTGGTTCCCCTTTTCCTCTCTCTCTCTCTCTCTTTATCAATCCTTTTCTCTCTCTCTCTCTCTCTTTAGGGTGTGTGTGTGAGGAGGAGGAGGATGCACACAGGCGGAGGAGGGCGCGGAGGAGGATGAGAAGGAGGAGAAGCAGGAGCTTCCCACAGGGGACTCGGAGACCTGTCCCGTCGCTGATTGCTGCCCCCGCAGGTCTGCGGGTTGGCGCCGACTGCCGGCTGCGCTCGCCCATGGCCGCCGCAGGAGGCTTCGGACACACTGTGCTGGTCCGGAGCGACGGCGCGCCCGTCGCCTGCGGTGCCAATCTGTTCGGGCAGTGCGACCTGCCAGCGCTGGCCTCGGGTCAGACCTGCTTGCAGGTCGATGCGGGTAGCCGCCACACAGTGCTGCTTAGGAGCGACCGCGTGGCCGTCGCATGCGGCCACAATGGGGAAGGGCAGTGCTACCTGTTGGCGCAGCCGTTGGCGGCAGGTCAGACCTACACGCAGGTCGCCGCGGGAGGCCGCCACACGGTTCTCCTCAGGAGCGACGGCGTGGCCATCGCATGCGGTCACAAAAGGGAAGGGCAGTGCTACTTGCCAGCTCTGGCTGCGGGTCAGACCTACATTCAAGTCGCTGCAGGAGGCCGACATACAGTTTTGCTCAGGAGCGATGGCGTAGCAGTTGCCTGCGGCCACAATCGGGAAGGACAGTGTTGCCTGCCAGCGCAGCCATTGGCAGCAGGTCAGACCTACACGCAGGTCGACGCAGGTGATTCCCATACAGTTCTGCTCAGGAGCGACGGCGTGGCATTCGCCTGCGGTCACAATAGGCAAGGGCAGTGTGGCCTGCCGGCGCTTGCTGCGGGCCAGACCTACGTGCAGATCGCCGCGGGAGGCCGCCATACAGTTCTACTCAGGAGTGATGGCGTGGTTCTCGCCTGCGGCCACAATACGGAAGGGCAATGCTGCCTGCCGGCGCGGCCGATGATGGCCGATCAAGTTTACACGTACGTCTCAGCGGGGGATTCACACACAATCCTGCTCAGGAGCGACGGTGTGGCCATCGCTTGCGGTCACAATGGTAAAGGGCAGTGCAGCCTGCCTCCGCTGGCTGCTGGTCAGACCTACACGCACGTCGCTGCCGGACATTCTCACACAGTCTTGCTCAGGAGCGACGGTATTGCCGTTGCTTGCGGCGCCAATGGGGACGGGCAGTGTGACTTTCCAGCGCTGGCTGCGGGCCACACTTACGTGCAGGTCGCCGCGGGAGATTTCCACACAGTCCTGCTCAGGAGCGACGGCGTGGCCGTCGCCTGCGGTGCGAATGAGGACGGGCAGTCCTGGCCGCTGGCCACGGGCCAGACCTACACGCAGGTCGCCGCGGGAGACTCTCACACGGTCCTGCTCAGGAGCGACGGCACGGCAGCTGCTTGCGGCCACAATAGGCAAGGGCAGTGCAGCATGCCTTCGTTGGCTGCTGGTCAGACCTACACGCATGTCGCCGCGGGAAGTTTTCACACTGTTCTGCTCAGGAACGACGGCGTGGCCGTCGCCTGTGGTGCCAATGTCTTCGGGCAGTGCCGCCTGCCGGCGCTGGCTGCGGGTCAGGTCTACACGCAGGTCGCCGCTGGCGGCCGCCACACAGTCCTGCTCAGGAGCGACGGCGCGGCCGTCGCGTTTGGGGACAATTCTCGTAAACAGTGCGATTTGCCCGTGTTGGCTGCGGGTCAGATGTATCGGAGACGCCTGCGGCCAATCACCGCCACCCCCCGCCTTTTGAAAGTGTCCATGCGGCCAATTGTTGGGCGGACGTCTGGACAGGCTGTTGGACTATGTGTTCTCCCCCTTTTGGGAGAGGATGAGGGGGAGAGAGACCAGTGTAAACCCAAGACCCATCAACGGTGCTGCAACAAAACCACCCTCCAAGTTTCCCCTGCATAGGTCCCTGCAAGAATTCACCCAGTTGCCTGCGGCAGGTCCCGCCACCGTGCCAGACTAGCATTCTGGGTGGCGACGGTTCGAGGGGGCACCGAGGTCGTCAGGTGTGGCACTTCGTGTCTACAGGCTTGGGAGAGCCGTGATGATGACGATGATGATGATGATGATGATGATGATGATGATGATGATGATGATGATGATACTTATGAGGATGATGGAGGTGATGACGACGACGATGCTGATGATGCTGCTGCTGATGATGATGATGCTGGTGATGATGATGACGATGATGATGATGACGATGATGCTGATGGTGATGATGACGATGATGATGAGGATGATAATGATGCTGACGATGCTAATGATGATGAGGCTGATGCTGATGATGATGGTGGTGATGATGGTGTTGACGACGACGATGATGATTTGGATTATTAGTATGGTGATTATGATGATGATGATGTTGGCCATATTCATTGAAGATGAGGATGACTATGATGATGACGACGCCGACGATGACGATGACGTTGATTGTGATAATGCTGATGCTGATGATGATGACGATGACGACGACGAGGATGGTGTTGACGACGACGGCGATGACGATGACGATGACGATGATGATGATGATGATGCAGATGATGAAGCTGATGATGATGATGATGATGATGATGATGATGATGATGAGATAATGCTGATGGTGATAATGCTGCTGCTGATGATGATGCTGGTGATGATGATGGTGGTACTGATGATGATGAGGAGGAGGAGGCTGAGGATGCGGATTACGAGGATAATGATGCTGGTGGTGATGGCGATGACGAAGATGATGACGATGCTCATGATGCTGCTGCGGATGATGATGATGATGATGGTGATGATGTTGATGCAGATGCAGATGATGATGATGATGATGATGATGATGATGATGATGATGATGATGATAGTGATCATGACGATGAGGGATGATGTTGATGATAATGATATTGTGATCTGGTGGTGGTGATATATTGATGATGGTGATGGTGATGATGATGATGATGATGATGATGATGATACTGATACTGATGATGATGCCGATGATGATGATGCTGCTGATGATGATGATGATACAGATGCTGATGTTGTTGAAGATGACGATGTTGATGATGATACTGATGTTGATGCTGATGATGATGATGATGATGTGCTGCTGATGATGATGATGATGATGATGATGATGATGATGATGATGATGATGATGATGATGATGATGATGATGATGATGATGATGTGGAGGAGGAGGAGGAGGAGGAGGAGGAGGAGGAGGAGGAGGAGGAGGAGGAGGGAGGAGGAGGAGGAGGAGCAGGAAGACGAAGAAGAGGCTTCTTGATGCCCTCATTGGGCCTCCTGGGGGCTTCCTGCGAACTTGTTGGGGGCCTCTGACGGGCCTCTTGGGGTCCTTCGGGGGCCTCCTCTGGGCCGTCTTGGGTGCATCTTTGGACCATCTTGGACCCTCTTTGTGCAATTCTGGCCGTCTAGGAGGCATCTTGGGACCGTCTCGGAGGCCATCTCAGGCCATCTTGGCCGTCTTGGTGGCGTCGAGGGCCTTGCCTCACACCTTTTGGGAACTCTTCGGGTGGCCTGCGCGAGGGCCGAGACCCCATTTGGAGCTTTTGAAGAGGACCAGAGACTTTGTCACATTGGCAAGCTGCGCATCCCTGTGGCAAGCCACAGGGGGCGGCGAATCGAGCGGTCTTCGTCCCATTCCGCCAGCGTGCCGTGGTTTTAGTTCAGAGGCTTCCCAGAAGACTCTTGAATACAGGCTTGGGGTGTGCTTGATGCTTGTCGGGGGTCTCTTGGGGCCTGGTTTGGGTCTCTTGGGGGTCTCCTGAGGCTTCTGGGGGGTCTCTTGGGGGTCTGCTGGCGGTCTCGCAGGTCGTCTTAGGTCGGAGGGCTCGAAATGCCGATTCGTGTTCCCCCTCTTGGGCCCATCTTGGGGCCCTCTTGGGGCGTCTTGGGGGCCTTTTGGGCCGTCTCGGGCTTCTCTTGGGCTGTCTGCCCTCTCCAGCAGTTTTGAGGCGATCTTGGGGACCTGTCGGGCTGTCTTGGAGCGTCGAGAACTTGAAAAGGCGAGAACGCTAATCGTGGTCAAACGCCTTTAGACATAAGTTCAACGCTCTTTGGAAGTGCTCTTGGAGCCGTCTTAGGGCGTCTGGAGGCGTCTTGGGCCGTCTGGAGGCCACCTTGGGCGTCTTGGAGCGATCTTTTCCGCGACTCGGGGCCCTCCCAGACCGTATGGGGGCCTCTTGGCTTCGAACAGTCCCGCGAAAATGCGAGGGGACACGCGGCACGTTCCATGGAATCTGGAAATTTCGGACTCAGGCCCTGACAGATTCGATCCCCAGGACTGAAGACGGAGGCTTCAGGGGACCTGAGGACATTCCCACTCGTGCCTCGGGTCACGGTGGCGGATACGCATGTCGCCGCGGGAGGCTTACACACGGTCCTCCTCAGGAGCGACGGCACGGCCGTTGCCTGCGGTGAAAATCTGGTCAGACAGTGCGGCCTCCCGGCGCTGGCTGCGGGCCAGGCCTACAAGCAGGTCGCCGCGGGCTTCTCCCACACGGTCCTCCTCAGGAGCGACGGCGTGGCCGTCGCCTGCGGTGCCAACGGGGACGGACAGTGCGACCTGCCAGCGCTGACCGGGTTGACCTTCGGCTTGCCGCCGCTGCTCCTGCAGGCGTCGCTTGAGGGCGGCTCCGTGCGCTTCGTGACCTTCGGCGGGGCGGAGCGCTGCCGGGTCGGGGCGGCGCCCTCCGCTCGGCTCGCCAGCGTGCGCGACGAGCTGTTGGCCAGCCATCGTGCAGGCAGGCTGGGGCCCGGGTTCGGTGGGGTCGACGCCGTCCTGCCAGGCCCCGGGGCTTCAGAGCAGCGCCTCCACATGTCCTTGCCGTCGCCCTCGCCCTCATCGTTATCCTCGTCCTCTGCGTCTTCTTTCTCCCCCTCGGGCTCGTCCCCCTCGTCCTTCTGGCCTCCCGTTTCTTCTCATCCTCTCCCGCTATCCTGCCTCTTCTCCTCCTCCACCCCCTCTTCCTTCTCCTCTCTTCTCCTCTCGCTTCACCCTCCTCCGAGCCAGGCGGAGGGCTCCTGAGCCACGCCTCCGCCGAGGAGCCCCCGACTCTCTGGGGAACCTGTGAAAACCAACGCCAGCCATGCGTTTGCAGGGCGCCAACTGCACGACAAGTTTGTGTCGCGTTGACGCGGCGGCGACCCCAACGCAGGCGTTCAAGGTGAAGGCCCCCACGGGCCAATACTGAAAACATCCGCTCTCGAAAAGCGAAGATCGCTCAATGTCAAACGATCTGACTACGCGGTGCCAGAATAAACGTCCACGTCGTGACGACAGACACCTGCCATGCATCTACCCATCAGCCCTTACATGCGGGTGTCGTGCACCGCATCACGACCGTCTGCTTCGTCCGTTTCGGGCCCCGGTCCTTACCTGGACGGATCCAGCTCGAAACAGGACGGTTCTTACCTGGACGGTCCTTACCTGGACTTTCCGTGGCCAAGCCAGGATGGCGCATGCACTGATCCTGGGCCAGGTGGGGAGGGGAGGGGGCCTGGCCAGGATCGGTGTGAATGCATGTTTGGCGCTCTCATATCCCTGACCCTCCCTCTCACCCTCTCGCAGGCATTGGACCATGAGTCAGGTTTTCGGGGTGGGTGGTCCATATTCTGGTGGCACTGGAGGTCTGACGATGTCAGTTTTGGGCTGGGCTGTTCACGCCCGCGGAATACGAATCCAGGTGGAGGCGCATGGTCCTCCTCTCTACCTCCCTCCTCCTCCCCTCCCTTCCCCCTTCCTCCCCCCCCCTCCCTTCCCCTGGCGCTGGAGGTCGAGGCTCCCCGCGGGCCCAATGGCACGCGGTCCGCCCCGCGCGAGGACGTTTTCTGCGATCTCCTGCAGGAGCGAGGTGACGACACGAGCAGGGAGAGCGCGGCCGGGTGCCTGCGCTGCTTTGGCACGAAGCAGAAGGTGACGTGCTGCTGGGAACACGCAGGCCATACGGGGCATACTCCCACTGCGGGCGGTCGGCAAACTGAGCAAGTCGCGTGGTCTGCTTGTGCGGGGCTGTAGCGCCGCAGAAAAACAGATCAAAGCTGCGCGAGCTGTCCACGGTGAAGCCGTCGTCAATGGCGAGAGCGGCGGCAAGGGTGATGGCAAGAGCCTACAGAAGGCGTGCGGTGCAACTGAAGGTGCGTCGGACGAGGTGGTCCAGCTTTCGATGCGCGTCGAGCAGCTCGTCGCAACGCTGCAGAAGGGCGATGGTTAGCTTTTTCTTTGGTGACGGTGGCGCGGTGGAGCGTCGCAACCTACCTCGTGGTCCCTCGGCTGCGGCGGGAGGCGTTGCAGGACACGTCAATCAGAAAGACATTTGCGCGGACAACGGCGGTGGTCACTCGCAGCCCAACCAATTCGCAACCATCAGCGCGAATATGGACAATCTGCAAAAAGGTCGCTGGCCCTCCTCCTTGCAGAGGCCCATTTCGCGGATGTGCGGGCTTCCTTGCAATTTGGTGCCGACGCGGCGAAGACCGACATGAAGACGATATTTCCACCTCAGACGGCCTCTCGGCGAGCGCAGCAGGCTGTCGAGAAACACCATAAGCGTGTGGCCATTTTGCAGGATGAGCTCGAGGGCAAGAAGCGCAACTTGAAACAGTTCCAGGACTCCACCAAACAGCGGGCTCAGGCGGCCGAGGCGAAGCGACTCTATATCGAAGCTTTCAATGCTGCCTTTGCTAACGCAGCCGCGGCGATGGGCGTTGGAGCGTCTGCGCCGTCGCTGGAGGTATCACAGGACGATCTCAGGGATCCTGATGTCAAAGTCTTTTTCTGCAGACCAGGGCTCGGACCAAACTGCGCACGTAAATACGAACCGTAGCACCCCGCAGGTGCGGATAAGAGTGAGGGGGCGGTGGGGACGTCGGCAGTTTACGAGACTCTGGAGAAGCCCGCCGCAGGCGCCAACGTTTCACACATTAACCAACGAGCCCGCCGCAGGCGCCGATTTTCGCATTAAACCAATGTGGGTAGGTCGTGGGTGGGACGCGGGTAGGTCGCAAATGGGTCGCGGGTGGGTAACGGGTGGGTCGCGTGCGTAGAGGGCAGAACATCCATCAAATAATAATCACCCAGACAGTCGAAGCCGTTTAGTAAACGCACACAAGGAAATAATCGAAGAGGGCAGGGCTGTTTAGTCGACGCGCAGGTCCGTTCAGTAAACGTCAATTGTCGGGTCCTGGTGTTTTTTCCTCCCTTGAGGGTGGGTCGCGGGTCGCGGGTGTGCCGCGGACGGGTCGCGGATGGGTCGCGGGGTAGGTCGCGGGTGGGTCGCGGGGTGGGTGTCGCGGGTAGGTCGCGGGTGGGTCGCGGGTGGGTCGCGGGGTGGGTCGCGGGTGGGTCGCGGGGTGGGTCACGGGGTGGGTAGCGGGGTGTGTCGCGGGGTGGGTCGCGGGTGGGTCGCGAGTGGGACGACGACAACAAACAACAACAACGCAACAAACAGAACTCTCACCACGAATTCCTTATTCAGCCACGCACCCAGGGACAATGAATGACTGTTCGGCCCCCTCACTCTGACTAAGCTTGGTGTTGATTGTGCGATTGGCCCTGCAACGAGTGCTCCCGCTCGTAGCGTTCCTGACGGCGCTGATGTTTCGACAAGTCCAGCGATGGTCAGAAGCGGGCGCTCGTCTATGCTAGGGAAAAGAGAGAGGAGTCGACGCCTTCATGGCCGCCATCGCCAAGCTTGGAAAAAGGAGGCCGCTCTCAAACGACAACGTCTGAGGTGATGCCCAGCTTCTCGCTGGGCTTCTCCATCTTGATTTTCGGATGCCCGATAGCTTCAGGGACGGCTCCGTGATCGCGGCCGACGTAAGTGACGCGCGGAGTGGGCCTCGCCTTTATGACGGAGAAGGCGCGCGGCTCGACGAAGCAGGAATCCGGCGCCGAATGCACCCCTGCTGTTGATGACTGCGGTGTGCGAGCATGCGCTTGCGAGAGATCGTGGCCGGGGCCGCGCTGCAAGTGAGCGCGGCGGTCGTCTCCCACCGCGCCTGCAGGAGCGCATCTACGCCTCTGGATGGAACTGCGTGCTGACGAGGCAGCTCTCCACACCGCCGTTGCCGATGTGCTGCTGGCTCGGGAGCTCTGCCGCGTAGCAGGGCATCTGGAGGCGCTGGCCTCACGGGCACAAGGGCGAGGATGGCGCGTGCTTGCGCTGCCGCGCGCCCGCTGCCGGAGTGCTGCCTTGCGCGGGCGCTGCAGCCTTCGTTCTCGACGGGTGCGGACTTCGCCGCCCGATGCTTGGCCGCATGCGGGTCTGGGAGCGCAGGGCCCTGCGTGTCGTGGTCCACCCCGACCAGCTGCCCGCTCCACTGTGCGCGCTGAGCCTGTGCATTTTCGCGGGCGAGGGGGCAGGCGGTACCAGTCCGGCTGCGCTTGCCAAGGTCGGCCGCCCTGGCCCGCGACGCCGATGCTCATTTCCGCTCGGCTGCGAGTGGAACCCCCCCTGGCGAGCTGGAGCTGTCGACGTTCGAAGTCGTTGCGGTCGCAGTGGCGCAGGCGCTCGATGCGGTCGCGTGCCGAGGCGGCGCTGGGGGCGCGACGGTCGACTGCGTGACGCTCACTTCGGCGGCGTCGCGAGCCTTCGCCTCAGTTGCAGTAGATATGAAGTGGGCTCGACGAACTCTCGGACCAGCGCGGCTGCAGCTGGGGGGCAATGCTTCCAGCCTCGAGCGCCCGGCCTGCGCAGCGGCGCCCATCCTTCGCCCCGAGGCAGCGGCGGGACCTGGGCATCCGGGCGGGCCCTCCATGGTCCGAGCTGCGCAGAATAGCTGATGTCGCGCGCGCTGCCTGCAGAGGCCCCCAGGTCAGCGCGCGAACGGACTGGCGCTCGACGTCCGGAGCGCGGGCCATGCAAGCCTCGAGGGCTGCTCCACAGATTGGCGGCGTTGGCAGCGAGGGCGCCGACTTTGGGGCTTTCGCTCGACCAATGCCAGCGCGCTGAATCACAGCGGAGCGCGTCGTGGAGGATCCTGCGGTCCGGGCGATCCCTGACGGCTGGCAATGGCTGGCCAGCGGGGCGCCCCCGTGCTCGCTTTCACCGTGGCTTTCGTGGTGACACCGGTCTACTTGGCATGGTGGCTGATGAGGTGGCTGCGCCAAGGTCTGCAGAGTGCCGGGCGTGGCCTCAGTCCCCATCTACTTAGAGGCGCGGAACGCTTGCTTGACCGAATCCCTGATCGAAGGGGCAGGGACGGGGGAATGGAGCAGCGAGGAGGGGGCATGGGGGAGGCGGAAGGGGGGGGGAGGGGCAGCAGGGCGAAGAGAGGGAGGAGGTCAGAGGAAGGCCGCGGAACAAAAAGAGGAGGGAGGGGGGCGAGCACGCGGGGGAGGAACAGGAGGGGCGGGGGGGGCGGGGGGCGGAGGAGGGGCGGATGACGGGCAGGGAGGAGAGGAGGCAGATGGGTGGACGATCGCGAGGCTCCAGCCCCAGTGGTCGGGCGGGGCCAAGGCGCGAGCCTTCCTCAGCGACCCGGTGATCCTGATGTGCGAGACTAGTTCCTCGAGGACATCCAAATAGACGTGGGGCTGGCCCGTCGAGGCGAGTATAGACTGGCTACTTAGCCAGGAGTTGGCGGCGCCGCGTACGGTGGCGAGCGCAGGTTGCGCGTGGGTACTGCATAGGACGACGATGTACACGTTTGCGTGCGTGTCCACGGTGGTCGACAGGACTTGCGGCCCTTCGTCTCGCCCCCGCGACGCGCTGGCGCACGAGGTAGAGGTGCGACATGCAGCGCGGCAGAGAGCTCAGGTGCTCACGGAGGGGTGTGTCCCCGACCGCATTGCGTTGCCGCCGTTGTGTTCGGCGGATCTCAAGCACGGTGCATGCTCTTTTCCCGCGGGCGCCCCGGCACCGGCTGACCGCCTGCATCCGTGGCAATTTACCATGTTGGCCGACGAGGCGCTGGAGGACATATCGGCGCTTTTCACTTGGCGGGATGCGCTCGGCCTCCCACCTCGGCAGACAACATGATGCCTGCGGAAGGAAGGTTGCTGTAGGCCGCCTGGTCGCGCTGTGCGCGGGCGCGGGCCGACTGCGGCAACGCGCGCGGCGAATTGCGCTGGCTGGCCTCGGGGCAGGGGTAGATCGACCTCGCCGGGGCGCCTGCAAGTGTCGAAGCGGATTGGGCTCCGCCCAGGCCCCAGGCCCGAGCTCCTGGGGTTGAGGTCCATTTTTCCATGGCCAGGTATGACGTTGCGATGATTGCGGATTGCCGTAAGTGTTTGTACTGCGAGCGGATCGCGCCGGCGGACTTGCGGGGCAACATCGCAAGCCGCGGGGCAGCACTAGGCTTCCATGTATAATGTATGGAGGGCGTCGAAGATCCCGCGCCTGCAACGAACTCCCCAGCTTGGGTATCCTTTTTCCCCTCATGCGAGATGCTTGCAGGCGACGACTGCTGCGATGTTCGGTGAGTGTCTGGGGTATTGATCATCGTTCGTGCATCCAGCAGGCAACAGCGAGGATCTGGTGTCGGATGTTGCTGCGACGGCCTTCGGTGACTTTCGCGAGGACGCAGACATCTTGGGGGCCCAGGGCAATGAGAAGCTCGGCATCGCGGGCGCATCGGTGGCAATCGCCCAGCGCTCAGAGCAAGCCGCCGGCCATCCACTGTCCGCGGTGCAGGGAAGCGCGGTCGAAGTCGGAATAGGCGGCGCTGACGGTCGCGCTCAGCGCGCGCCGTATGCCAGCGCCGAGCGTCTCTCGGTTTCCAGGAGGCTCAGTCAGCGAATGAGGAAATAGCGAAGGTTTGGCAACGTCCTTGCTGGCGTCTACAAGGCGCTTGAAAAAAGTTATCTCATCGATGCTTGCTTGCATGTTGTATTTCTCCTGAGGCGGGCCACGCCAGCGGAATTGCATGCCTCGGCGACGGAGGGCGGGCGACGATGCAAGCTGCCCGTGCAAGGAGGCAGCTTCCCGCTCATGGGTGCGTCAGTGTTTCGGTGAATCTGGCGCCTTGAGGAGATGGCGCAGTCGAGTTGGCGGTGGCCCAGATTGCGCAGCGGCGCCGCATGTTTCGGATTGTGTCCACATCGACGAGATCGATGGTCAGCGTCAGTCACTTGCCGCGCCTGTCTGGAATCTCGGCCTGAGGCGTGCAGCTGCTGAGCAGCGAGCCGAGGGGCTCTGCAGCGGGGGGCTCTTGCGGTCCAGGGAGCGGGCTGGGCGATGCCATCGGGGGCGGGATTGGCTGATCGCCGAGGTTACCAGATTTGCGTGACGATGCTCCTCCCCGTTTGCCTGCTCCGCTGTTGCAGCCAGGCGTCTGGTGATCCCATGGGGTTGATTTAGCTGCCATGTTCCAGGCGCTGAATACCAATGTGGGCGATGCTGTGCGCAAGCATGAAGATGGTTCCTCCGTTCTTGCGCATGCTGATTTCGTCGAACGCGTTTTTGGCGAGATAGGCAAACATTGGTGTAGGCGTGAGTGTTCGATCAGCTGTTGCTCTTACCAGGGGCTGTGGCCTCGCAGATGAGCTTAAAGAGCAGGATGCCTCACGGACGGCTTGCGTGCTTGTGGGGTGAGTGTTTCGAGGGTCAACACCCGTTTCAGTTTATGTTGCTTCAGGTGGTTACCACCACGGCCCAGGCTAATGTACCAAAATGTACCAACGAATGTGTTTTGAAAGTGTCCTTGCCTGTCATTAGAAGATTCGTACCTGGGGCCTGTTCCTTCAAGATGAGCGATTGATGCCGTCACCCTCGTGTGCCTCCGAAGTGTGGATTGGGGTTTTAATTCCGTCACCCTCGTGTGCCTCCAAAGCGCGGATTGGGGTTGGTTGTGGAATAGACGTGGCATCGAAATCGTGGTCCCAGCGTTTGGCGAAGAGGTCTTGGGGCGAATGAAATGGCTCGCTTCGGGCCCCCCCTCATGTTCCGAGCATTGTTGGTCATGTTACGATGTGATCGGTTGGCCAGGCCGCAGACAAGGCGTGTTCAGTTTCAGCCGGCTGCACGAGTGCGACCAAGTAGCTTGTGCCTTCGGCGGCTCGGTAGTCTGATGCGTCAAGCCAGCTTGCAGGCGTACGTAGGTTTGCCAGGCCCCTCCTCAGATGAAAACGCGTGTCGGCTCGGAATGTCAATGCCCACTTGCCGGCACAGGAGAGTAAAAAAGCGTGCTGCTACATCTGCTAAGCCTGCTGCTGCTACGATGTTGCCATTCTTCGAGGCCGCGGCTGCCACGCGATGGCGGCGACCGACGTCCTGCAGAATTGGGGGAGGAGGAAGGTTTTTCCGAATGGGGTGGTGCGACTGAGTTTTTGGGGAGTGCTTCTGCGTCGGTCAGGGAGCACGCGATACCCTGTGCCGTAGACTCAGGATGCTCGCGGCCACATAATCGCGGCGGTCTCTGGGTAAAGGCTGGCATCCGCTCGTGCGACCTCAGAGGTCCAGCTTTGCCTGCGGTGCGGGGGGGCAGGGGGGCGCACGATGCAGGAACGAGGTTCGGTGAACACTGCTGCCTCCCGGCCTGCGCGGCCAGGAAACTCTTGTGGCTCTTTCGGAGAGGATTGGCACTCAATCCTCGGGTGAGAGCCTCCCTCGATGCAGGTGAGCTTGCGCCAGGCAGGGCACACTCGGATCCTGGGAGATTGTGCTCTTGGTGTGCAGCCGTACGAGCAGCCTATGCAAGCCCTGCAAGCCCTTGCATGAAGAGCCCGCGAGCGCGAGCGACAGCGAGCGAGTGGCAGCGTACAGGTGCTGTATCTGTCGCCGCCACTGGCCTTGTATGCGTGGCGCAGGCCCGCGGCGAGCTGGCCACGAGGTCACTCGTCCTCGGATCTTCTGCGGCGGTGTCTTATCTCATCCTCCCCTCCCCTCCCTCACTCGCCTCCGCTCCCTCCCCCCCTTCCCCCCTCGTCCCCTTTTTTCAGCCCTCCCCCTCGCCTCCCCTCCCGTCGCGGCCGTCCGTCGTCAGGAGACCGTCGCGGGCGCCTTCGCGATCCCCGCCCGCGCGCAGCCGGACGCAGGGCACCGGCCGCCTGGCAGGAGCCGGGGCCGCCTAGAGAGGGGTTGTGACGGGTGCAGGGCCGCGCATGCGCAGGCAGCACCCCGGGAGACAGCCCACACCCGAGACCTTTGGCGGGTCGAGAGCTCCTTCCCCTCCCCTCTCCTCCTCTCCCCCCTCCTCCTCCCTCCTCAGTTTCGGCCTCCCCCCCCCTCCCCTCCACCCCTCAATTTCGGCCTTCCTCCTCTCCCTCTCCCCTCCCCCACGTCTCATCGCTGATGTGTTTTACGGAGGGCGTTGTCTGGCCGTACTCCGCTTTTCGTACGAGAGTTGTGATGTGAGCTCACACCGATTGCCATGCCACCTGTCACCCCTACCGCGTTCTGAATATGTTTGCACGCAGCCCCAAGCCCTGCATAGTAAGATTCGCGCCCCCTTGGCAAGCCCATCCCCCCGACGGTGACCGTGTAGACTGCCACTCTGCACTCTGCCTCCTCCTTTCCACTCCCTGTCCCTCTGCTGCCCCAGTCTGGGGCTAGTGTTAGTCTTTCGTGGTAGTCAATTGATCGATGCGCTTCGTGCAATATCGATTCGCGCTACCCCCCTTGGTGAAGGGGGAGGAAGAGAGTGGGGATGCTTAGGAGGCCGTCCTCACTCTCCCCTCCATCCTTCTGAGCAGCACCCTCATGTCGCGCCACCAGACCATTTTCTAACTCTTCTGGCCAGGCCTGCAGCTCTGCTGGTGCAGTCGGTTCCTGCTCAAGGTGAGGAAGACCAGTCTAAACCCACAACGCATCAAGAATGTTGCAATAGGCCTTCCACCCAAGTTCTCTCTTCATTGGCACCTGCCAGGATTTAGCTTCAGTGCGTGAATTCCTCATTGGGAAGACGACCGTCTGAGCATCCTCAATCGTGCCAGAACACCGTTCTTGGGACTTCGGCGCCGCGCGTCAAAGTGTCTGTTGCGTCCTGCCACAGTCGTGACAAGACGCCGTTCTTGGGATGTGAGTGGGAGTGGCTGCTGCGTTCTGGCAACCTTAAATCTTTCCAGGATATTTGTTCTGGGGCTTCAGCCATGCGAGCCTCGTGAACTGTTGCAGGATTTCAAGACGAATGTGCGCGGAGCTTGAGCGAGAGACATATTTTGAAAACGGCCCGCCCTCGCTTGAAGCTGTCGCACACTTTTCAGGCGAATGTGCACAGCGCTGGAGCGACGCTCACGTTTTGACTACAGCCCGCCCTCCATCCGTGAAACCGTTGCAAGATTGTAAGACGAATGTGCGCGGCGCTGGAGCGAGAACTACATTCTGAAACGGCCCGCCCTCCACCCGTGCAACTCTTGGCGACGTGTCAAGACGAATGTACGCGGGGCTATGGCGAGAGCCACATCTTTAAAACCTCTCTCCATCCATCCGTGAAGTTGCTGCAACTTCTTGACGCTCCGCGCATCCCCACCAGCCCATCCACAAACGATGCCCAGGCGAGGTGCCTTGATCAGGGAAACGGAGGGTCACGGAATGGATTAAGAGCTGGGGAAGCCGTCTTGGATCAGCCTGCGCAGACCTAGGAGCGAATC
>CAUYUJ010000436.1:489402-621902 GCA_963575745.1 Prorocentrum cordatum
AGCGGAAATGCTACGGCACGCCCGTGCGGCGGTAGTTGGATCTGTCGCCGCGCCAAGGCGCACGCGCAGCCCGCACCCCCCCCTTTCCCCAACGGTGCAAAGCTGAACAACGAAGCGACGCGACGACGTCACCGATGAGGTCCATTTCCGTCGTCTCTTGTCGGTCTCCCCAGCTTTGCATCAGGGGGGTGGGGGTTGGGGGGACCGGCGCTGCGCTTGTTCTTGCGACTTCCAAGATACGGCCAAAACTACAGTACCGCTCGTGCGGACTTCGTGGGGAAGCATTCGGGCGTCGCGCTCTCGTGCGCGTTCTCTACGTACCATCGCGCGCGGATGGTTGTTTGTTCGCACGCACTGGATTTAGGTAACGCAGTGTATCGGCCAGGTGAACATCTGACATATCCGTTTCACGTAGATCCGACTCGCCAGCGTCCTAGGCGGCCCTCGGTCGTCGTCGTCGTCGGACCGCTCCCGTTCGAAACTTACGGTTGAATCGGAAAATGGCTGGCCAGCCGTCTTCCTATTCCAGCTTTTCACGTGTAGCCCAACGCCGCCGCTGCTGCTTCGCTGTCGAAGCCGTACAGAAACTCGCTGGAACCGCGTAGAAGCCATGCTTTGCTTTGTTTTACATAGCAGCTGCTGCGCACCATGAAACGTTTCAAATTTTCAAGCGATCAATTGTTTTTTTAACGAAGTGGACCCTATGTTGAACAAATCGCGGTTTCTACTCGGGTTTAACCGGTTCCTACACGGTTTCTACGACCCTGCCGCGACAGCGACGCCGGGGGGCGTTCCCGTGTTGGCTGGGGCGAGTGGCGGAGTCACCCTGCAGAATCAGCTCGCAGCGTCGCGCGCACTTTGCGTGGTGCTTCCCCATTCAGGCTGCAATGCCAGTTGCGCGGCGCCGGGCCAAGGGCCCGGGGCGCGCGTCTCAAACGACCGCGCAGAATGGAGCCGCCGAACCAGATTTCCGCCCCTTGACTTTTTCTCCCACTCGCGAGGCTTTGGTGGCACTGCGGACAGTCTTGGCCCTTGCGGGCCACTGAAGTTTCTGACCGCGGTGCCCCATATTGCGCCGTTCGGGAGGCGATCGAAGCGGAAATGCCACGGCGCGCCCATGCAGTTGTAGCCGAATCTGTCGCCGCGCCCAGGCGAACGCGCAGCCCGCGCCCCCCCCGTCCTCCAGCGATGCAAAGCTGAGCAACGAAGCGTCGCGACGACGTCGCCCATGAGGTCCATTGCCGTCGTCTCTCGTCGGTCTCTTCAGCTTTGCATCAGGGGGCGGGGGTCGGGGGGGGGGCCAGCGCGGCGCTTCTCTATGCGACTCCCGAAACGCGGTCAAAACTGTAGTTCGCGCCCCTAGATCAATGAGGAACAATTTTAAACCCCTTCACGAAAAGGACGAAGTTGGTTGGGCGAGGGACCCCCCTGGGCCACCTATGACCAGAGGGCTGGCGGGATGTCGAGTTTCAGGGTCATGGGCGGTGAGGAAGTCTCAGGTGAAACGCCAGGCCAGCCCCGCCGACCCGTCTGGGGGTGCGACAAGGGAAAGTTCTTTTCGCGGGCGAGCCGTGGAGGAGGAGGAGGAGGAGGAGGAAAAGGAGGAAAAGGAGGAGGAACGAACCGAACGTCGACCATCAATCTTCGGTGGCTTCGGCTGCCCCGAGGACCGCCTCCTCCGCGCACTCCGACGGTTCTTTGGCGGACGCAGCGGCGGGGCCGCGCGGCGCCGTCCACGCGGCGGCGCAGCGGGGCCGTCGGGAGCCCGAGGCGGGCCGTCGGGAGCCCGAGGCGGAGGCCGAGAGCCATCGGTGAGGCCGCCAGCGCTGGGCGCCGCAGGAAGTGGGCACAGCGGCGGAGCCGAGCTGCGCAGATGGTCGGGATTTTTCGGATAAAGCGTCGGTTTTTCCGATTCTGGCATGCCACGCTGCGGCGCGACACGCTATTCACTTCCCAGCTCCCAGGCGTCCACGTCCCGAGCCTTTCCGAGCATCCCGCCCCGCGCAGAGAAGCGACGCGCTATCCGCTCGCAACGCATAGCGCGTCGCCGGGGCCGCCGCGGTGACGCGGTATCCAAAAACTCCCGGCCGTAGCGGGTGGCGCTGAGGCGGGGCCGCCAGGCATCGCGGCCCCGTCAGCGGCAGCGCGGGCGGCCGTTATGGAGGCCGCCGGTCCCTGACAGCCGGGCGCCGCGGAGACGAGATCTCGACGGGCATGTCCGCCTATTTTCGGACCTGGTGTTTTTCTCGACGCCGTTTTTTTGGTGCGCGACGGCGGATGTTTGGGGTAGGTGGCGTCGCACTCAGGTCGACAGCCGTCTGTTATAACGCCAGAGACCGTGCGCCACATGTTCGCAACTGGCCTGGGCAGTTTTTTGTCGGTCTGGTGCAGGAGGCAAGGTGGGAACCTGTACCGGCCATCAAGTCCAATGGTGAAGCTGAGGCGTGCCAGCTGGTTGGAAGACACGAAGTGCAGGCCGACAGCCATCAACTCCATCAGCTGCAATAGCAGAATGTGACAGCTGCGCCCGAGGTTGAGCCATGTTGTCTTGCGACTACAATGTGACAGTTTGGGGGCCTTTTTGGGCATTATCTGGGTTTCTCGGAGCATCTTGGAGCCACTCGTGCCACCTTTGGAACATACCGGGCATTCGTGGGGCTATCTTGGGGCCTCTGATGTCATCTCGGGGGCCTCTTGCGGTCTTGTTGGGCCATTCCGCGCGATGTTGGCGGCATCTTGGGGGGTCAAATCGGAGGCCCTGAGGGCCGTTTAGAAACGAGCTTCGGACATCTTAGCAGCAAAACGTCGGACAGGTCCAACGCATTGTTCACACTATCGTTGGTCGATTATGTTTGCTCTCGGGTCGTCTTCTGGCATTTCTGGACCACCTGAGAGGCATCGTGGGGTCATCTTCGGAGGCCCTCTTCGGGGCCTCGTGGGGCTGTGGGCTGTCTTCGAGGCCTCGTTGGCTCCCTTGGCCGTCTGGTGGCGTCCCCAGGAGAGCCATCGGGCAACCTAGAGCAGCCAGGAGGCGGTGGCAACCCCCCTCCAGATGTTTGTTTTTGCGCCGCGGGCCACAATAGACAGTAGAAAGGAGACGTGACTGGAGAAGCACGGGGCAAGAAGCAGACGACAGAAGAAAGAACCCAATACAGCAATCCAGCTTCACTGTTCACAGCCTTATTGCCCCAAGTGAGCTGGCGGGTATGGTTGCTAGACTGGTGCGCGTGACGACTGTCAGCGGCAGGTGGTGTCGTTATTCAACCAGGTGGGATAAGCCAAGTTGACGCCCGCAACTGTAAAGTGCAAGATTGGTTCCGTGGTGCGAATGTATTCAGCAGTAGTGGAAGTTGGTTATGCTCGCCAGGCACAATGAGGCGGGGCTGAAAGCAGTACCTCTGACGCATGGTGCTGACATCTGTGGTTTTGAGTGCGTGCGCGCTGGCGGTAGCAGGCATGGGGCTGACGGTCGCCATCTGCTTCGCCAGAGTCAGTGCGCACGTTACGTATTCATAGCACCAGATATTGCCCTTTTCTCAGCTGGATTTGAGAGGCATTGCTGATCCAACAATTCGTGTTCACTGTCGTGCTGCAGCTTGGGCATGCGATGACCAGCGACAGAAGGCATTCCTTCTGCGTCGCTGGCAGGGAGAAGAAAAGCGGAGGCCGACATCTATCAAACGCAATGCTGAATATGTTTATACTTTTGAGTTGTGGCAGACAGAGTGGTAACATTTCCGACGCCGTATTCCAGTGCATATAGGGCGCGTGCGCCGCAGACATCCAGCAGTGGCGCACGCATAGTTGCGCGCAGGGTTGCGGGAGCAGTTTTTGAAACGACGGGAATCGAGGAGGAAAAGGAGTCGCGTAGTGAGGAACATCTGAGGGTATAGCACAGAATCACACTGACGTTATTTGACACATTGGGAGTTGGCTGGAGACTGTCGCAATACGCGGATGATATATCATTGCGGCGCACACGTCACCAGCAGATCAAATCATATGTTCTGTAAACCATTTCATAGATGGACGAACATGTTATCGACTATTTCCGGCAGGCCTGGTCGATCTCAAGTAAGCACATTGTTTGATTCACAGCGACGGCGACATTCGAGCAGAGCCGTACTCCTCAGTCGCTCGGTGCGTGGAGGCTGTCAACAGTTCGAATGAAAGCACATCAGCGAATCAGTTTGTTCCTTTCCAGCGGATGCGCTTGCTTTGGTGGAGGCGGCGCGGGTTGTGGAGGATTTCGCTTATGAGATGGGCAATCGACCATCACTGACCTGACCGAGGCCTTGCAGAAGAAAGACAGAGATAACGGAGGAGGCGAGACGGCTCTAGAGTTACCGAAGAAGCTCTTAAGATGACCAAAGATGGGCCATCTGGACGCGTAGGTTCGCTTCGCTTCGCGCTTGCCTCACCCTGGTTAGCTTCGCCCAGAGGTCGCTTCGTTTTGCTTCGCCCAGGCTCGCTTCGCCCGGATCGCTTCGCTAGGTTCGTTTCGTCTGTTTCGTTTCGCCCGACCCCGCCCTGGATCGCTATATTGTTTGCTTCGTCCAGGTTCGTTTCGCTCGGGGTTCGCTTCGCCCAGGTTCGCTTGGACTGGTTCGCTTCGCCCAATTCGCTTCGCCTGGTTCGCTTCACCTGGTTCGCTTCGCCCGATTCATTTCGCCAGGGCTCGCTTCGTCCATGTTTGTTTCGCTGTATTCGTTTTGTCCGGTCCGCTCCGCTTCGATACTGCGTGGAGCGAGAGATAGCCCAGTCCAGGTTTCCCTCGGCAGCCTGCGGCGACAGTGTCGGAGTCCGTGGTAACCCTCAGTGTACCGCGCTCCCGAAGCCGAGGGGCTTCTGTGGACAGACGCACGTTATCGTTAGCACACACCTTCTGGGTCATCCAACCGGGTGTCGGGAGGGGGAGAGCACGCGGCAGTGGGCCAGCGGTGCCAGTTAGGCATCACGTACGCCAACAGTGCCACGTGCGACGCGCTCAGGGTGTTCCGGGCAGCGACAGCAAACATCTGGCAACATGTCGACCCCCTCACGCCACCCATTTCAGACTTCAATGCACAGTGGCGGCGGGGTGGTCAGCAGCATGGTGTAAGGCGTGTGCACCCTCAACGAGCTGACTTTTTTTTTGCAGGACTAGTGGGGCATCGCGCAGTGGACAGCTATGCTCACACATCCACATCAGTGCAGAATGGTCGCGGAGTGCCCGTTCCTCGTCCGGGTCTTGCCGCCGCGTGTGTTTTTTGTTCTTCTGGTAGGGACGGCGGGGGTGGCGCATGGTTCCTGATTGGCGCGCTGATGAGGTGGGGGAGGGGGTGCTTATCAATAAGCAGCAGTGATTGCCCCTGCCTGAAGGGAAACAAGAGGATTGGAAGAGGACGCGCTCTACACCACCTCCGCCCAGAGGAGTGGTTGGATTCATTCCCGCGCGCGTGCATTCACGCTCAGCCAGGGCCCACTTCGATCTGATCGATCCGCCTTTATATTGTGCTGGGCCAGTTCGATCCTATTCGGCTTCGATTTCCAGCGATCCGATGCGGGCCGATGCTTACATGTCGCTGCTGTGCATCCTGGTGCAGCCGAGCCGATTCGGTTTCGACTCCTTGCCGATGCGGTCCGATCCCACGCGCACTCCGATTCGATCCGATTTCCCGATTCGATGCTGACTGATCCTGGCCTGCATTCGGACGAGGTCGCTCGTGGTCGTGGATCTGTGCTTGCTACACCCGGGAAAGCCAGCGCGCCCTGCACGCAGGCCGCGCGGGCCCTCGCCGTCCTCACCCACCTGGCCATCTTCCCGCGCGTGGCGCGCAGCCCCACGTGGCGGGCGGCGGTCGCCGGGCAGGCCGTGCTGGTGCCAGGGGGGGCGGGGGCCATTTTGACCCTGTCGGCGCGAGTCGATTCGATTTCTAGGATTTCGACACCGGTTCGATTCGACTCCGAATTCCGACTTAGGTTTGGGTTTTTGGTGCAGGCCTCGGCTTGGACCGCCAGGCGTCGATTTCGATGCTTTCCAATCTGCCTGCCGATTTCAACCGATTTCACGTATGTCGATTGCCGATTCGATTTCCCGATTCAATTTGGGTGATCTGGAACACCCACTGGTAAGGTTTCGGGCTGCGCGCAGTCAGCTCCCACAGGTAGTCACAGCTGGCCTCAACAGGCCCCCCGAGTAGTCCCAGCTGGCCTCAACAGGCCCCCCGAGAAGCCCTGGGCGGTCTCAGCACCCTGGCGCCGCATTCGGCGGCGCCGCTGGGGCGCTCCGCGCCCCAAGGTTGGGATGTCGAGACCGTCCTGGACTACTCGGAAGGCCTGTTGATGCCAGCTGGGACAGTCGATAAGTCCTCGTTCAAACGAGGTACTGGTGCAGCGTGTGGTCAGTCATCGGCGCGTTGTTTTGGGGGGGGGGGGGGCGCCGCGGCCTTCTCAACCTCTGGCGCGCGCGCGGCGTTGCGGCGAGCCGCTGCCGCTCGGAGGGGGGCCCGCGCGCGGCCCCACGCGGGCAAAGGGGGGGAAGGGAAGAAGGCGGGGGGGAGGAGGGAGGTTTGGAGTCCTGGAGGAGGGGGGAGGGGCACGGGAGGAGGAGGGCCAAAGGCTAGAAAGATAAAGAGGAGCGGGAAGGGAGGAGGAAGGGAGGAGGAAGGGGGGGGGTCGACGAGCCAGGAGCGAGGAAGGGGGGCGGAGGAGGGAGGGGGAAGGAGGGAGAGGGAGGAGGGGAGGAGGGCGAGGGATTAGGAGGCGCGGGGGGGGGATTGAGGCAAAAGGCCTAAGGAGTGAGGGGGTGGGAGGAACCCAGGGCCTGGGAAGGCAAGGGGCAAGGGGAAAGGGCAGATGGCGAACTGCATGGATGTGAGATGAGGCGCGGGGGGGGGGGAGGGGGGACGGGGGGGGGCTGGGGGGGGGAAGGGGTGGAGTGACGCAGGAGGACAGGAGGAGGGGGAGGGGGAGATTTGGAGAGGGAATAGGGGGAAAGGGGGAAAGGGGGAGAGTGGGCTAGGAGGAGGAGGAGGAGGCGGAGGAGGAGGAGGAAGAGGAGAAGGAGGAAATTGATGAAGAGAGGGAGGAGGAGGAGGCCGAAAAGGAGGAGGAGGAGAAGGAGGAGGAGGAGGCGGGTGGGGAGTCGGTTTTGCAGAGGAGTGCAAGTATACATGCACTTCTGTGTCCCAATGCTGCGCTCCACTTGCGTTCCACTTGTATGGTGCAACTTGTAGCTGCAGTTTTTTTTTGTTGGGGGGGGGGTCAGCTTGTGATTTGTATGATGTTGGCACTTGCAGATTCATCCCCTTGCCTCAGCTCGTGTTCCAGCTTCGTTTCTGTGGCCCCAGGTCGTTTTCCAGATTTACTCTGCTGCGTCAGCTCGCTTCCAGTTTCGTTTCCGTTGCTTCAGCTCGCTTTTCAGCTTTATTCTTTGTTTCAGCTCGTTTTCCAGCTTCGTTGATGTTGCTTCAGCTCTCTTTCCAGCGTCACTCCCTTGCCTCAGTTCGCTGTCTAGCTTCTTTTCTGTTGCCCCAGCTCGCTTTCCAGCTCGCTTCTCTTGCCTCAGCTCCAGCTCCGTCTCCGTTGCCCCAGCTCGCTTCCCAGCTTGACTTATTTGCCTCATCGTGGCCTCAGCTCGCTTCCCAGGTTTGATTATGTTGCCCCAGCTCACTTTCCAGCTCCATGTGTTTGCCTCATCGCTGTGTCCAGCTTCGTTTCTGTTGCCCCAGTTCGCTGTCCAGCGTCATTTTCTTGCGTCAACTTGCTTTCAGTTCGCTTTCCAGCTTGACTTCCGCTTGCCAGCTCTGTATTCAGTAATCAGTAATGATGGATTTATCAGGAAAGTACAGTGATTTCTGACAGCTCGATAATCACCTTTTTCTGGAGGGCTTAAATTCATACCCGAGAGCCAGAAACTCATCTCAGGTCTAGGGCCCCACCGCCTCGGAATGCGCCATGCCCGAAGTATTTGTTCCCTGGGGTCCAGGGCGCCCCCCCCATTGTGCAATCCGCCCCAGGAGTAAGGGGAGCGTCTATCCTGGATTCCGGCCAGACTTGGTGGAAGACGTGCTGGAGAGGAGGGCAGTATGGGCGAGCATTCGTTCGGCCGGGAGGCGGTGAAGAAAGCAGAGGTCCCAAACCGTGATTTGTTCATGGAGCTATGTACGGATTTTGACTTCATCGTCGCGAACACCGTTTCCAATCTCCCACCAGAGTTCAAGGCAACATACCACGAGCCTTGTGTCCGGCCTGGTGGCCCCATCACGGCTAACGGTTACAACGCCCTCGATTTGCTGCTGGTCCCAGCGCCTCTGGAGAGAAACCTAATGGACATACGGAGTGACACGACGAGCGCCTTCGCATCTCATCATTACCCAGTGTTGGCAAAGTTCATGACCGGCGAGACAGAGCCCGGACAGGAGACGAAGCAGAGGCGCAAGCGTAAAGATTGGAGGGAGCTCCGGTCACCTGCTGGACGGAAGTCTTTGTCGCAGGAGGTTTCACGATTGACTACGCCGTTGTCTCGCTGTGGCTCTCTGTCCCAGCGCTGGCAAGCTACTTCGAGCTCTGTTTGGGCTGCTGTGGAGGCCGTCGTACCAGACATGGTGCGCACGCCGAACAAGCCGTGGATCTCCCAGCGCACGCTGTCTCTGTTGGATGACCGGCGGCAGGCACGCGTCGACGGAGATTGGGAAGCAGAACTCATGTTGAGGAAGTCGGTCAAACGATCTGCAAAGCAAGATCGTGCCAGATGGTTGGAAGATCTTACTGCTTCTGGCGACTGGAGTTGCATCAAAGACATCACGAAGCCGAAGGCGAGACCTCAAGGCCGGTTGAATAACAGCGCGGGTGTCCCCGTCGCGACAGACGAGCGTGCAGAGACGTTCGCAGAACATCTCAACACGATCCAGTGGCATGTGCAACACGTCACTCTTACGCCGAAAACGGAGGACGTTATACACCCTCGCTTGGATATCAATTTGGGCATGTTCACAGATGCGGAGCTCCGGAAAACGTTGCAACGCATGCGTTCTGGGAAAGTTTGCAAACCTGAAGACATCCCAGCAGAGGTGTACAAGGCGCTGGCCGACGAGCCTGGGCAATTGCAGTGGCTGTTAGACATATGTAACGAAACGTGGAACAGCAAGGAACTCCCACATTCATGGTGCGCTTCAAAAGTATGCCTGCTATACAAGAAGGGGGACCCTGCCAACTGCGACAACTATCGCCCTTTATCTTTGCAGTGCGTCGCAATGAAAGTCTTCTCCGCGCTGTTGAAGGCAAGGCTGCTGGACGCTGGCATCGACGACAGGTTGTGGCGAACCCAATTTGGCTTCCGGGCTGGGTGCAGTACGGAACGCGCCATTTACGCAGCGAGGCGCAACATAGAATTGGCGAGGGCGAAGAAAAATGGCTATGTTACTCTCGTCGCCCTGGACTGGAAGAGAGCGTTCAACAGCATCCACATTGACAGCTTGCTGGACGCGCTCAGGAGGCTAAGGGATCCCAGAAGAGTTTCTGGCAATGATACGCGTGATGATGACTGAGAGGCTGTTTGTCGTCAGCGAATGTGGTAGCGATTCTGCTCCGAGGCCGCAGCTGTCCGCCTTACTTATTGGGACAAACGACGCATCCTTGAATGAGTACTTGAAAGCAATTTCTGACGCGGGTCGCAGGTACGGCATGGAGCTGCACTGGGACAAGTTCCAGGTCCTTGCCGTGGGGGCGAAAGGAGACGTTTGTGCACCCGATGGCACGGCGCTCAAGCAAGTCAAGCAGCTTCAGTACTTAGGTGCGCATCTGTCAGCCGACTCAGACGCAGGGCTTGAACTGGGGCGCAAGATCGGCGAAGCAAAAAGGGTGTTTTCGTCGCTCAGTAAACTGTGGTCCCATTCCTCTCTGACTTGGAGACGCAAGTTACGCATTTTCTCTTCAGTGGTGGAATCGAAATTGCTTTACGGGCTCGCTGGGGCATGCTTGAACAAAGCCCAAACACGGCGTCTGGCGGCTTCCAGAACAGGCGCCTCAGAAAGATCATTGGCATCAAGCCGTCATGGTTGTCCAGAGTACCAAACGCAGAAGTGCTGAGGCGTGCGCAGCACACGGGTGCCAGTACCCTGCTACTATACCGGCAGATGCTTCAGTTCGGCGACGTGCTGCGCTCAAATGAGAACAGCTTGCTTCGCCGCACCGCGTTCGCGCCAAACTCTTTCACGCCGGCGACTGCTGCCAGAGTGAGGCGCAGAGGCGCGCCGAGCAGAGAGTTCGCTCCCATCAGGTCGAAGCAATCCTTAGGAGTTTTCGGCAGTGTTCACGCGACGGTAGACGCAGCGCAGTCCGTATCGGGCTGGAAGCGCACGCTGCGCCATCACATTCTCTCAGTGTGATTCTCCAAGTGTTTTGTCTATTGCATTTTCCGCGCTCTGTCTGTCCACGCACCGCCTGGTGTACGACTCGGAAGGAAGGATCTGGACCTCTTGCCCTAGCCTCCGTCCTGGGGTCCGGCTGGGAGGGAGCCCGACGTATTCGCGCAGGGAGTCTGGGGCGCGCTGGTTTTGGACCTCCCCCGAGTGTCCAGGGTTCCTCCGTCACCGAGGGTGCCGAAGATAGTCACTTGGGCTTCGTCCCAGAGTCCAGGGGCCCCCGCCTGGACCCAGGCTTGGCAGATACGATGTTGATGCTTGGTTATTGCCTCCCCAGCTGGCGGTGCTCCCCTAGATCGGGCCTCGCAGCGAGTTGATAGCAATCCCCATGAGATCTTCCATTCGTAGCTCCCCTGTGCCGTTCACCTGTCCTTCAGACTTTCCCGGCATCCGTGGAGCTAAAGGAGGGCGAGCACTGGTCCGTATTCTCAGCCGAGAGAGTTGCTTTGTTGTTACAGCCTTGGGAAGGCAACGCCCGAATACGAAGCCCAACGCCATCCTCCTCACAAAGGAGTGCGAGCCTCGAGGGACTGATTCCGATGTAGAAGCCGAAACGTACAGGTGAGGGTGATTGACAATGTGCATTCTTAAAGCATGTGGGCTCAGCAACGAAATTCATGACGCTTCGCGTATCACCACCAGCCCATTCAGAAACGATCGCCCAGAGAGTTGCTTGGATTTCGGAAGTGCAGAAACATGTAATGGACCAGCCGCCCATAAGCTTGTGTGAATTTGAGTCATACCCACGGCGCGGGAGCCAATCAAGCATCCTGTCCATGTTTGGGCCTTCTTGGTACTCTTTGGGTCTTCTTGGGGCTCTCTCGGGACCCTCTTAGAGGACAGCGAGGAGGAGGAGGAGGAGGAGGAGGAGGACAGCTGTCTTGTCTCAGGCATTTGCTTGGGGGACGGCTTTCGTTCTGCACCTGACAGTCCGTTTTGTTCCTCGCTCACACGTGCCATGGTAGTTTCTGCTCGACTAGATTGGGTGATGACGCAGTCCGCCGCAGGGAAGGACGTGCACTTCTCTTTGAGCCAGGCTCGGGGCGCAGGCAAGGCCAATACCAAAATAGTTATCGCCCCTGCCGGCGCGTCTTTGGCAAGTCCAGTGCAGGCCGCCGCGCTACGTGCGCTCGTTGAGGCCATCCTCGTGCAGCGATGGCACATCAGTCGTTCAGGTATGGCTCTCACCACGTCATGCGGGTGCCCCTGGTCTTCCTGCTCGTGCGGTCCCTCCAGCTCGTGCGCAAGGACTTGGCGAAGATGGAGACCCGGTCGCCCGTGGAGCGGGACGTGGTTCTGGCCAAGGCAGCGCGGGGCACACGCCTCGGCATCGGGCCAGTGACACGTTGAGCGCTGCTCCTCACGAGGACGACAGCCCGGATTCTTTCCCAGAGGAAGAGCTTGCTGATGTTGCGATCCAGATGCCCGTTATGGAGGTTGCAGCCGCTCTTCCTCCACTGTTGCCGACCTCTGAGGGTACATCCACCACTCCGGAATTGTCCCACCAGCTTTAAGCTCTGAGCGAACGCGTGACGCCCGTGATGCATGGTGCAGGCTTTCTCCTTCCTGCGTGGCTGGCCTCAGTCGCAGCCCCCTCCGCGCCGTCCATAGCAGAATTGGAACGTCAGTTGAAAATTCTGCGTGGTTCCAGCAGTTGTAGCAGTCCTGGCACGTGAGCAGCTGAGTCACCAGACCCAACTCCCGCAGCGAGCAATTGGAGTTTCGGCCTTGGGTGGATTCGGCGCTGGCCGCTGCTCTTAAAATTGCTTCTGGCCCCGTGCGGCCCCTTGCGGGGCTGGGTTTGTCCTGGACACTATTAGCCCACGCGCCCCCCTTGCGGGCCCCTTTCTCCTCTTCTTCTTTCGTCCTCCTTTGCGTCCCCCTCTTGGGGGGGGGGGGGCTTGGGCTTTTGACTGTCTACTCCGCGCGGCCCGTGGCTCCGGGGGCCCTCGTCGCCGCCGTCTTCCTCCCGCTTGCTCTCGACCTCATCTCATTCGGGGCGTCGACCCTCTGCCCTAACCTCGAGAAGAAGAAGAGGAGGAGGGCGAGGAGGGCGAGGTGGAAGATGGACCTGACGAGGAAGGCGACGACCAGGACAAGAACGCGGATGGGGCCAAGACGATGAGGAGGTGGAGGAGGACGAGGAGGAGTAGGAGGACGACAAAGATGCGGATGAGGACGAGGACGATGACCAGGAAAACGAAGAAGAGGAGGAGGAGGACAACGAGGAGGAGAACTTTGGGGGGCATCTTCAAGTCTTCTTGGGGTCATCTTGAGGTCGTTCGCTCTTGGTGCGCATGGGCCGTCCTTGGGCGTTCTCGGGGCCATCTTGGGTGCCTCTTGGGCCCCTCTTGGCGGCTTTCTTGGGTCATATTGGGGCCATGTAGGAAGCCGACAAGCCAACCGGGAGCGGAAAGACGAAACAAGGCAAACGTTATCGATGTTTCTTTGTGCATGAAGGGTTTGGGCCTCTCTGGGGGGGGATCCGTGGGGGGCGCCGAGACGTTGGAATAATCTAGTAGTTCTCTTGGCGCCTCTTGGAGGCACGCTGTCCATCTCAGCCATCTTGGAAACCATTTTGGAGCATCGGAGGCCTTCTTGGAACAATCCTGGACACTTTGGGCACGAATCCTTCCGTGCGGGACCCGAACAACTCCATGGCCGAAGGGGAAGCAGTGTTTTGGAAGAGGGAAAAGAACATCGTCAGATGTTGGACGTTCCGCCTAGGGAGCTGGTGGGAATCATCGTGAAACTTGTGGTTTGACAAGCTGCTTTGGCATTATTGTGTTTCTCCCTCCCTTGTGCCCCCGCCCTCCGAGTCTCTGAAAGAGGTTCAGGGTGAACCCACTCCGGGTAAGACGAAACGTGAGAGCGCAGAACGGAGACCCGAACATGAGAACAGAGAGGATGGGCGCAGGGGGGAACGAAGGCTTGTGAAAGGAGGGAGGGGGGGGGACTGAAGCATGAGGAGGAGCAGGAGGAGGAAGAGGAAGAGCAGGAGGAGGAGGAGCAGGAGGAGGAGGAGGAGGAGGGGGAGGACGATAGGGAGGGGAGGGGGAGGAGGAGGAGGAGGAGGAGGAGGAGGAGGAGGAGGAGGAGGAGGAGGAGGAGGAGGAGGAGGAGGGAACTCGTGCGCGAGAGGACGTGGAGTGCCCAGGGCCTCGAGGAGCCCAGCAGTTCCAGAGGCGATCGTCCCCGAGGCGGCCAGCACCATCTCAAGTACAGTGCGACCCAGCTCCCCCTTCGCTGCGAGAGCGTGGTGCCTGAGCCAGCTGTGTCGCAATCCCATGCGAGAGCTTGATGTCTTAAGCAGGCGGCGTGGGGTGTGGCAGTGAGAGCGCGATCGGTGAGCAAATGGTGGAGAAATCTTTGGCGACCGCGCGGGCTTCGATTGAAGTGCGAGGAGGTGCAGCACGAGAGCGCGATGCTGGAGTACTGAATACATTGCGACGTGTCAAAAAAAGAAGCCATTGTTGTTATGGTTGGCTTTTCGACGACGCACAGTTCGATTCCAGCCAGCTCTCGAGCGTGAGTTTCTTTTTCGAGAGTATGTTGTTTGCGTCCCAGCGACAGCATTCATTTCCATGGACCAGCGAGAACTGCTATCTATGTAGGAGTGAAAATTGAAATGGCCCAGCGCACTTACAGTAGGTTCGTGTCGTGTCAACCGGCGGCGACCCCGCCAGCCGCGTTCAACGTTGAACGCCGCGGGCGACCCATAATCTTTCGATGTGGAACGATTTGGACGTTTCGGAAAAAGCCGATCGTTCAAGATTGAACGATCCCCGCGGTGTCAGGAACCAATGCCGGGGTCGCCACGGCACGGACCTGCCGTACTTGCCTTCAGGATTGCTGTTGCCTGGCCCTCCCCCGAGGTGCTGTGGCGTGCGCTCGGCTGCGCGCCAGCCACCGAGGCACAGCAGCTGCTGGTGGAGCCCCTGAGGACGGCTGGGCCGGGCCGTTCGGTCTATCTCGGTCAGCGCCTGGCAATCTTGCAGACCGCAAGGGGGGGAGGGGTGGACGGGGGTAGGGGGAGGAAGACGAGGGGAGGAGGCGGAGGAGGACGAGGAGGAGAAGGCTTGGGTGGCATTCTAGGGGGAAGAGAACGCGGTGGAGGAGGAGGAGGAGGAGGAGGAGGAGGAGGAGGAGGAGGAGGAGAATAAGGACGAGGAGGATGAATAAGGATGATGGATGAGAAGAGGAGGAGGAGGAGGAGGTGGACCAAGATGAGGAGGCGGAGGAGAAGGAGGAGGAGAAGGACGAGCGGTATCTTGTGGAGGAGGCGACCGTTGCAGGACATGCGCAGTAAGCCCGCCAGGTCGGCAGCTAGAGTTCATGGGTAGGGCTTCGAGTTCTGCGTACCGCAGGCGAGGAGGGAGCAGGGAGAGGGGGGGGCGAGGGGGAGGCTGAGGCGGCTTTCAGGAGTCTGTGGCTATGTTGGCTCGAGCCAGTAAGCTAAGTATTGGCGCTGCGGTATTGCAGTCGTGATGGTGACATGGAGGAGAGATTGCTTTTCTCATGCAATGGTTGGTACGTTTGCAAGCCATGCTCGGCGCTGTCATTCAGTGCCCGCCTGGTCAGAACTTCAGGCATCAAGAACCAGAGCTTTTTTCGACTGCCGCTCGAGGTGTTTGCCAAGGCATGGGGCCGTTGGCCAAGCTGGGGGAGAAGCCCCGAAGCAGCAAATTGGCACAGATGCTACACTCGCCGCAGGACAGGGTGGGTATGGGAGGCAACACAAGCGCATGGAAGACCCTGATGAGCGTTCCGAGCGAGGACGGCTCGCGCCGCACATTTCGCTTTGGGACGATACCCAAGCTCCAGAACGGGATGGGCGCTGCTTTGACGGCCTCCCCGAGGCCATCGAAACAGCTTTGCAGCACCATCCCAGCACACGGTGTCTTTCGTCATCCTCTTCGTCAATTTCGACGTGCGTCACAGAGAGCGGCCGGGACTGTCCTGGCCAGTACATGGCGCGAGCCCGCGAGGACGGGACTGCAGCACCAACGCGTGCCCAAGCACCAGCGAGCCCGAGGAGAACAGTAGCGCAGCGATGGCCGCGTGCAGAGGCTTGTTGGATGTTCTCATGCATCCTGGAGGAGGGCACCCTCGGATGCTCTGTGTGTTGTGGCCGGGCGAGGGACTCATGTTCTTGAAGGGTGTTCTTCTGTCCTAGGTCCGACCGTACTCCGCCTCGGGCGTTCCGTATTGGTGGGGGACGATACATGTCAGGAGGCAAAGAAAACGCACAGACACAAATAAACGTCGATCCCCAGGAAAACGCGGGAACATATGAGAAGTGGACGGGAAGACGAGAACCCAGAAAATATGGATAAAATATGGGGAATCTTGGGGCTGGTGTGCATTTACTTGTGCGCCCCTGGGCCCCATTAAAATGCGGGGGGAGGGTCTCGCGGGTTGCCGGAGAGGGGCTCCCCTGGAGCCCCGAAGGTGCATTGGGGGGGGGGCGCCTTTCTTCACGGCCCGCTGCAGCGAGCAGAAGAACTTTTTTTGGATGGATCTCTCAAGCTCTCCGCCGCCTCTGGCGGTGTGCGTTGCGAGCAGGAACACAGCAAAGCCACAGGAAATCGCGGCATTGACAGTGTAGCTCCGCACACGTGACACATGTAAATGAGCAAGAACACAGCAAAACCCCAGGAGAGCGAGGCACTGACGGTGTAGCTCAACATTGACACGGTGGTGGCTTTGTTGTTTCCTGCTCGCAACGCACACCGCCAGGGGCGGCGGAGAGCTTGAAAGATCCATCCACAAAAATTGCTTACTGCGGCTCGGTCGGGTTGATTTCCAGGCCAGTCTGGCTCGATCGCTGGCCAGGGCCGGCCAACTTTCTCCTTTGTGCCGCACGGCAGCTCCTGATCGTCCCACGGAGACCCCCCAGGAGTAAGCCGACGCCGACGAGCGCGGACACCGACGCCGTCGCTAACGGATGGGGGTCCCGCTCGAACTCGAACGGGAGCCCCCCTCGGGGCCCGACAACCAGCACCTATACGCATAGCGCTTTCACCTCATTGCCCTTCCCCATCCCTCCTCCCTACAGGTTCGAGCGCGTTTTTTTTTTTAAACATTTTGGCGCGTATCTCTGCTTGTCAGTTTCGGGCCATCCACCTGGGGCATGACATCTGGACATGCGGACGCATTCAGTACTTTTCCTCCTGCCTCGCTTCCTCCTTCTGTCCTCTTCGTTCTTCATCCCAGCCTGTACGAGCATGGTTGGGTCCCCCCCAATAAATGGGGAAGGCGGCACTCTTCGTCATCTTGGATCTTCTCCAGAAACAAGGTTCGAGCGCGTGCTGTTCCGTCACCAGATGACACGCCGACGAGCGGCGGCGACGAGCGCCGCCGACGAGCGCTGGCGAGGGCCGACGAGCGGCGGCGAGCGGCGCCCGCGGCGGCGCGGCTTCGGCGGCGGAGATGCCGACGCCGGGGCCGCTCGCCGAGGAGGGTCAGCCAGCTCGGCGCGTCGCTGGGGCGCCGCCTGGACGACCTGCTGGGGCCGCCGCCCGCCCCCGGGCCCCGCCAGGCCGACGGGGTCTCGCCGCCGCCGCTGCGGTGTCGCCGCCGCCGCCGTCGTCGCCGCCGCCGCCGTCGTCGTCGCTGCTGTTGCCATCGAGGGGGGAGGAGGAGGAGGAGGAGGAGGAGGAGGAGGAGGAGGAGGAGGAGGAGGAGGAGAAGGAAGACGAGGAGGAGAGGAGGAGGAGGGGGGACTGCTGAAAGGGGGGGAGGGAGGGGTAGAGGGGGGAGGTCCTGCACGGGTGGGCCGGCCTCAGGGTTGGCCTGGACCCCGACACCGAAGCGCTGCAGGCGTACAGCACGGCTCGAGACCATTCGGACGTGGACGAGCTGGATGGCGAGGAGGTGGACCAATTGCGAGTACATTTGGCAGCGGGAGCGGCATGGGAGCACGTCATGGCAAGCGCGTTCACAGATCTTCCTCGCGGGGCCAATGCGGGCAGATAGCGGAGGTCCTCATGCAGGCGTCCAGTAAGTACCGGGGCTATCTAAGGTACGGGCATTGCAAAGGTAGTGGTACTGGCGCACGGATTGCCGGATACCGGGCCATGCGGAGACAGCTTCTTCGTCGGTCCCTACCGCCCCTGGGAGTTAGCTCGAGACGGAGGGCCCCGGCGAGAAAGGTCAGCTGCGGGTGTGCTGGGAAGCGGGCCGCGCCTTTGGGCAGCGCCCTTGGGCAGGCGCCACGTGGGAGCCATGCAGGACCGCGGCTTCTCGGAAAGAGGGCAGCTTGGTTCTAGCCTCCCAGATGTGGTCGGAGTAGATGGGGGTGTCAGAGGATCGCGCCGCATCGCCGATGCATCGGCGATGCGGCTCGATGTGGAGCTCGATCTTCTCCACGCGGACATCGCCGCTGCATCGCCGACGTCGCCGATGCATCGCTGATGCATCGCCCATACATAGATGCATCGGCGATGTGGCGAGATCCTCCGACCCCATCTACTCGGATCCATCCAGGAGGCCTCTGTTGGTGTCCCGAGGATCTGCACGAAGCCAGCGGCGCGGGTCGGCCCAGAACTCTGCTTCCACCTGCCCATGTTCGGGCGAGAGGTCCACCGTTTGCAGGAGAAGCGGGGCCGCTCCGTATACTTGGACGACTCACGGGGCCGCTGTCCAGAGGAGTGCTCCTCTCATAGCTGGAGCGGAGCAGGCTGCGGTTTACGGGATACACTGCGCAGCCGTCATACTGGGGATCCAGGTGGGCGTATACCGGGCGCATCCAGAGAGCGCTGGGCAAAGGCCTGGCGAGGAGAAGTTCTGGTCGGAGCCAGACCAGCCAGCTCCAGGGATTCCGACGCACCACACTCGCGCGCAATGGGACCTCCCAGCCTTATCAGCGGCCAGGTGTCCGTCGGAAGCAGGCCGAGTCTGGGCGCGCCTTGCGTCGCAGGGCGCGTTCTGGTTAGATAGGACGGTTGCCAGCCCCACGGACATCGTTGGAGAACGCGAGGCAGCGACGCATCTCCGCAGGCAGCGCGTGGAGGTTGGCAGGTTGCTGGAGAGGTGGGGCGCTGCGGCAGCGCAGGAACTCTCCCGTGCAGGCGGACAGGCAAGCGCGTTGGCTACAGTAGATGTGGCGGAGGAAGCGAAGGACATGTCGCGCCGGCTGGAGCAGCGCTGCGCAGCGCGAGTGACGCTCTCCCCCCCCACCGTCCCTTCTCCTCTTTTGCCTCCTGGCTCCGCTTGGCTGGGAACCGGTGCAGCTGTCAGGGGGTGGGCATGTGGGCCCCAGTCGGGTGGGCCTTCCTGTGCGTGGGCCTATGGACCTTGGGCTGCCTTATCGTCCCCTGTCCCCCCCAACCACAATCCAGTCTAAAGGATACCGGTAATGCATGTAGCCGAGCCAGAAGCTCGCCTTGATCTGGGGAGCGGCCCCCCACGTGCAGGTGGGGGGTGGGGCGGAGTGCGGGGCCGTGGGGCCGTGGGAGGCCGCAGCTGGTCGCTGTGGGGGCGGGGGGGAAAGCTGGGACTGCGGGGCCATGGGGGCGATTTTGGCGGTGTCTGCGGAGAGGGCTGCCAGGTCGCCGTGGATCCACTCAAGGGGGGTTCACTGCAGCAGGCCCGGCGAGATCGCGTTGGCCCTCGGCCGTGGGCGGGAGCGCCGAGCGGCTAGGCGCGACACCTTCCTGGCCGCCCCGCTCCCCTGACCGGCGCGGCCCCACGCGGCGGAGATCGGACATAAAAGGAGGAGGAGGACGAGGACGAGGACGAGGAGCAGGAGGAGGAGGAGGAGGAGAAGGAGGAGGAGAAGGAGGAGTAGGAGAGGAGGAGGGAGGCGAAGTGAGAAATAAGGGGAGGAAGGGGGGAACAGGATGACGTTGACGTTGATGATGATGATGATGATGATGATGATGATGATGATGATGGTGATGATGATGATGCTGATTATGATGATGATGAGGATGCTGATGATAGTGATGATAGTGATGATAGTGATGATAGTGATGATAGTGATGATGATGACGACGGCGACGATGACGATGACGATGACGTTGCCGATTACGATTACGATGGCGTTGATGATGATGATGCTGCTAATGATGGTGATGATGGTGATGATGATGATGATGCGGGTGCCGATGATGATGGAACTGATGATAATGATGATGGTGACGATGGTGATGATTGTGATGATGGTGACGATGGTGATGATGATGATGACGATGATGAAGATGATGACGATGATGCTGCTGATGATGATGATGTTGATGACGATGATGCTGATGATGGTGATGATGCTGCTGATGATGGTGATGATGGGGATACTGATGATAGTGATGATGCTGATGATGGGGATGATGAGGAGGGGGAGGAGGATGTTTTTTTTCATTGTTCGTAGTATGATGCTGATGATGATGACGATGGTGTTGCTGATGATGAAGATGGATATGATGACGATGACGATGCCGATATGATGTTGGTGATGATGGTGCTCATGATGATGATGATGATGATGATGATGATGATGATGATGATGATGATGATGGTTATGCTGGCACCGATGATAATGATAATGATGATGCTGATGATGCTGATGATGCTGGTGATAGTGATGATGGCGTCGGCGACGATGACTATGACGATGACGTTGACGATGACGATTACGATGGCGTTGATGATGATGGTGATGATGAGAATGATGATGCTGATAATGATGATGATGATTCTGGTATCGATGATGATGATACCGATAATGATGAGATAGTGATGATGGTGGTGATGATGGTGATGATTATGATGACGATGATGAAGATGATGACGATGATGATGCTGATGATGATTGGGATGATGATGATGGTGATGAGGAGGATGAGGATGCTTCTTATTGCTGCTCATATGGTGCTGATGATGATGACGATGGTGATGCTGCTGATGATGAAGATGAATATGATGACGATGGCGATGCTGATATGATGATGGTGATGATGATGCTGATGATGCTAATGGTGATGATGATGATGCTGCTGCTGATGCTGATGCTGATGCTGATGCTGATGCTGCTGCTGCTGCTGCTGATGAAGATGATGATGATGATGATGATGATGATGATGATGATGATGATGATGATGATGATGATGATGATGATGCTTGTGCCGATGATGATGATGATGCTGATGGTGATGAGGATGATGACGATGATGATGATGGTTCTGTGGCCGCCTGGAGGAATCTTAGGGCTTGTTGGAGCATATTGAAAGCCATTGTGAGGCAGCTCCGGATACATTGAGCCATCTTGAAGGTCATATTGAGCTCTCGGGGCCCATATTGGGGCCCACAGCTTCTCGACCGTGATATCCAGACGTTGCTGGATGTATTGTGCCGGCTGTTCCACTTGTGTGCGATGGTGCTGGATTGGGCTCCGGGTAAGACGGAGTGCATGCTCTAATACAGGGGCAAGAACACCAGCACGCATTGGCAACAACATAACCTTGAGAATAATCGCCCCTGCCTCCCCCCCTTCCGGCGAAATGTATCATTTCCGCCCCTGCAAGTGATACGCCGGGCCCCGGAATTTCAAAATGTGGTTCTCGCCTCAGCGCCTCGCAGATTCGTTTGGAGAGTTTGCAGCAGTTTTACAGATGGAGGGCGGGTCCTGTTCAGAATGTGGTCATCGCTTCAGCGTCGCGCGCATTCCTTTCAAAGCTCAGAAGGGCTCAACTGATGGAGGGCGGGTCCTTTTTATAATGTGACTTTCGCATTTCCGTCGCGCACATTCGTTTAGAAAGTTTGTACAAACTTCACGGATGGAGGGCTGGTCCTTTCAGAGTGTGCTTCTTGCTTTAGCGTCGCGCGCGTTCGCCCTAAAAGTTTCATGGGGTTTCACGGATGGAGTGCGGGATCTTCTCAACATGTGATTCTTTCCTTGGCGTCGCGCACATTCGTCTGAAAATGTTTAACGAGATTCACGGATGGATGGCGGGTCCTTTTCAGAATGTGGTTCTCTCGTTAGCGTCGCGCGCATTCGGTTTGACAGCTCCCAGTTTGCTTCACGGAGGAAACGCGGGTTATTTTCAAAATTTGGTTGCCGCTTTCGCGCCGCGCACATTCGCATCGAAAGCCTCCAAATTGTTTCACGGATAAAGTGTGGTTGTCGCGTGAGCGTCGCGCACATTTCTTTTCAATGTTTGCAGCAATTTCGCGGGTGGATGGCGGGACATTTCCAGCGTCGCGGGCATTCGTCTCAAACGTTTGAAAGAGTTGCGCGGACGGAGGGCGGGTCCTTTTCAGAACGGATCCGGCCTTGGCGGCGCGCGCATGCGTTAGGTGTGCAGGAGCTTCATCAATGGAGGGCGGGTGCTTTTCAGAATGCCAACCTCGCCTTAGCGCCGCGCGCATTCGATCTAACCAGTTTGCAGAATTTGCATTGGCGCAGGGCAGGTCCGTCTCTGGATTCTTAGGGCTTCAACGTGGAATAATCCATTATTGTGCCACACTCGTTCCCTATTGTGTGTGATTGCGTGCGGGCGTTCCCGCGTGCACGATGCAAGCGCAAGAAAAGACTCGCCATCGTACTTTCGAAAGCCGAACGTTGACAAGCAATTGTTTGACTCGTATCTTGGGGGCACCAACGTGGCAACATGTATTACGACGCCTTGCTGTGATCGCGCGTGCACGCATTCCCGCGTACGCAATGGAAATATCATTACAGACTGACATTCTTAACCTCGAAAGCTGTATGGTGAAAGCCAATTTCCCCCCCCCGCTCCCGTATGCTAAGGACCCCAGTGTGGCATAATGTATTAGGGCGCAGTGCGCGTGTCTCTTTGCCCGCGCGCTCTTGCGCGCCTTCCCGCATGCGCAATGCAACCACCAATTGCGAATTGCCAGGTTGATTTCGAGAGCAATGGTGAAAACCACCAGTTTCGCACGTATTCTGATGGCCCCAGCATGTAATAATGCATTGTGGCGCAATTCGTTTCTTCTCGTTGCTCGCGGTGCCCGCACAAAAAGTGCACACGCCGACGGCGTGAAGACAATCAGTCATGAGAGCAACGACAATTGCAATATACATGTGGCTCGCCACCCCTCACCCCCAAACCCAAAGTTGAAGTGTCCACATTTTGTCCGCCGCGCGTTGCCTGGCATCCAACCCCGTCGACTTTGGGTTGGGGGGGACGGGAGCTATGGATATTTGTTCGACGCAATTCGATGTCGTATCATCTTGGCGCGATGGGTGTGGACACTTATTGTCCACCCGCCGTCGCACGCGAAGATGCGCGCGCGTCCGTGCGCGCACGAACATTCAGGAACACGATTGCGCGACAGTGCACTATTTCACATTGAGGACACCAGGATCAGAATGAAACACATGGTTTTCACAGTTTCGTTTCCGAAGTTGGGACGGCCATACCTTCTCATGGTTGTATTGCGCACGCGGGAGCGTGCGCGCATTAGCAATAAGGAAGGCGCATGGTGCCACAATGCATGATTTCACGCTGAGGTCCTCAGACTACGAGTGGGACTATGTGTGTTCACCATTGAGTTTTGTGGTCAAGGTGGCCATCCGTCGTGGAATAATGCCTTGTGACGCAATGCTGTTCCTGATAGTTCGCATGCGCGCGTGCCCGCGTGCGAGCAATAGGAGAACGTATTGCGCTGATGCATCATTCTATGCTGGGGCCTTCAGAATACGCGTGTGATGTGTGGTTTTCACCATTCACCTGTGAAGGTAAGGCTTCCATTCCCTAATGATTTTTTTGTATTGCGCGCGTGCACCTGGAGAGGCTTCCCAAGAGAACCCCAAACGGCCAACATCGCCAACATCCGTTCGTCAAACGTACGTTTTTCAGATATATGGAAAGCACATCGTGACACAATGCTTCACCTCAGATTAAGGCATCCATCACACGAGTGAAACAGTTGTCGTTCACCATTCAGTTTTCCAAGTTAAGATTGCTACCCCGATTGCTGATTTTTTCATTCCGGGCGCACGATCCAGGAGAAAGGAGAACGTGCTGTGACACAGTGCATCTTCATGTGGAGGCCACCAAAATACGAGCGGAACGTTTGGAATTCACCGTTTTAGCCGTCGGAGATAAGGTGGCCATTCTACACTGGATTCTGAATTGCGCGCGGCGCACTACAATGCACTATTCCATGTGGGGTTGCAGAATACACGTGGAACAATTCGTTTGTGACCATTCAATTCCCAGAGTCAAATTGGACATTCCCTCTTGGTTTTCGTATTGCGCACGCGAGAGTGCGCGCAATCAACTACTCCGACGGTAGGACCCCGCATGAGAATCTGTTTAGCTTACCCTTTGCCCTTTCCTCCTCCTCCTGGCGGACACCCTCTCCTCTCGCCCCCTGCGCTGCCCTCTCTTCCCCCTTTTATCTCTCTTCCTCCTCCTCTTTCTCCTCCTCCTCCTCCTCCTCCTCCTCCTCCTCCTCCTCCTCCTCCTCCTCCTCCTCCTCCTCCTCCTCCTCTCGCGCCACCTCCTCATCGTCGTCGGCCTCCCCCATGCCCTTTCCCTCCTCATCCCCCTGCCTTTTCTCCATGTGCACCTCCCCTTCCTCCTCGTCGGGGCAAGCAAATCCATTTTCCTCAGCGCCGTCGCCGCCTCGGCCAGCGCGCGCGCGTCTGCCGACGGCTAGATCGCGAAGCCGTCGGGGCAAACCTTCGGGCTGGGCCGTTGAGACAACCTCGCAGGCCGCTGGGGCGTGGGAGCTAGCCGTTGGGACAACCCCGCGGGCCTCCAGGCGCGCGCCGCGGCGCTCAGGCGGAGGGCAGCATGAAGCCCAGCTCTGCCGCGAGCTGCTCCGCAACAGCCCTGGAGTCCACCGCTCTCTTGTCGAACTCCTCGAGCGCCTTCCGCAGGGACGCCGGCGGCCCGCGCTCCAGGAACTCTCGCGCGGGCGGCCGCAGGATCAGCATGTTCCGCATGCACGTGGCGCGGGAGAACATGACGTAGAGGTGCAGCCACCACATATCGTCCGACATGCCCGTGCGGCCAGCGTCCTCATCCCTGGCGCAGTCGATGGTGACGCCCTTGCGCAGCGTCTGGCCCTGCGACAGCGTGGAGGTCAGGTAGGACGCGTGCGTCAGTGTGAATCCCGAGCGGCGCACAGTGTGCGCCCCCGAGCTTTGCCACGTGAGCTCCTGCTCGCTGGGCCTGAACATGAGCAAGCTCCTCGCCCGCGCTTCGGCCTCGCCGTCGTCGGCAGCGCCATCGGCGCCCTGCTGCAGCACCTCGGCGACCTCCTTGTAGATCGGGGACTCCTGGAAGCCGTGCACCTGCAGCCAGATTCCCTGCGGTAGGTAGCGGGGGCGGAAGAGCTGGCCCGGCGCGCACTCCTCGTAGTCCCGCTCGTCGTCTGCGTGAAACTCGAAGGACACGATGGTGGCCCGTTGCTCCTGCACGAGCCCCAACTTCTTCTTCAGCTCCTCCTGCACGGCCGTGAACCGGACCTCCATGCCGACGTGTGCCGGTAAGACGCCGTGGATGTCCCCCGTCTTGTGCATGTTCGGGACGTTCAGGAGGCGCCGGCCTGCGTCTGGGTCGCCTTGAATCGTGCCGCACTCGTCTACGGCCTGCAGGAAGACGAGGGGGACGCCGAGGCGCCGCGCGTCGCGACGAGCGCGCGTGTTGATCCACCTCGCCACCGTCTCCCAGTAGATGCCCATGCCGTAGCCGAGCCGGAAATTCTCGTGCTGGTGCCGTGGGTCCAGGACGCCGTGGTTGTCAGAGGCCAACATCTTCTCCCAGGCAGACCAGACCTCTGGTGGGAAGCGCTTGCCCTCGCTCGTGCAGCCCAAGAACGCGATCAGAGGGTTCCCCGGCTCGAAGCGCTTCGTGCCCTTCAGCTCGAAGACGCAGGGGATCTGAGAGAATACCCTGATGGCGTGCTGGATCTCCACCGTCGGCGGCTCCGCGTACTTGTACGACCCGTCTTCCAGGAGCTCGTTCACGTCCGTCAGGAGCCCGATGCTGCCGGTGGGCTTCAGCTGCAGGAAATCCCCGAGGTGCAACACGATGGGGACGCGGCCGAAGTGGTGGTGCGGCCTCTTGTAGGTGGACTCCTGCACGTCGTGCGTGTCGCTGCGCCCGTGGCAGGCGCGAAGGTCCAGCGCGTTGTACAGAGCAGCTCGCCACCACGCTTACCTCCTGCTGACCCGCACCGCCCACAGACAAAGTTCCCGCTTGATACTTCTCCCGTGTTCAGGCCGCAGGAACTGAGGAGCCCAAAAAGCTCGCTCGGATGACCCGCTCGGGTTCGAACATGAAGTGCGTGCCCCATAGGGAGGGGGCTCCCGCCTGAGACTTCCTCGCAATTCATTCACACACGAGGCTCCCGCCTGAGACTTCCTTTAATTTTCAAGCCTCAGGAGCCCAAAAGTGACGACAGTTACAGGTTTCCGATGACCCGCTCGGATTCGTAACATGATCTGCGGGCCCCATAGGAAGGGGCTCCCGCCTGAGACTTCCTCACAATTCACTCACAGACGAGGCTCTCGCCTGAGACTTCCTCCAATTTTCAGGCCTGAGGAGCCCAAAAGTGACGACAGTTAAAGGTTTCCGATGACCCGCTCGGATTAATAACATGATCTGCGGGCCCCATAGGGAGGGGGCTCCCGCCTGAGACTTCCTCGCCATTCACTCACAGACGAGGCTCCCGCCTGATATTTCCCCCATATTCAGGCCTCAGGAGCCCAAAAATGACGATAGCTATAGGTTTCCGATGACCCGCTCGGATTACTAACATGATCTGCGGGCCCCACAGGGAGGGGGCTCCCGCCTGAGACTTCCTCGCAATTCACTCACAGACGAGGCTCCTGCCTGATACTTCCTCCATGTTCAGGCCTCAAAAGCCCAAAAATGACGACAGTTACACGTTGCGGATGACCCGCTCGGATTCGAACATGAAGTGCTGGCCCCATAGGGAGGGGGCTCCCGCCTGAGACTTCCTCGCAATTCACTCACAGACGAGGCTCCCGCTCGAGATTTCCTCCGTATTCAGGTCTCAAGGGCCAAAACAATTACGACACTTGCACGTTGCGGATGACCCGCTCGGATTCGAACATGAAGTGTGGGCCCCATAGGGAGGGGGCTCCCGCCTGAGACTTCCTCACAATTCACTCACACGCGAGGCTCCCGCTCGAGACTTCCTCCATATTCACGTCTCAAGAGCCCCAAAATGACAACAGTTGCACGTTGCGGATGACCCGCTCGGATTCGAACATGAAGTGCGGGCCCCATAGGGAGGGGGCTCCCGCCTGAGACTTCCTCGCAATTCACTCACAGACGAGGCTCCCGCTCGAGACTCCCTCCATATTCAGGTCTCAAGAGCCCAAAAGTGACGACAGTTGCACGTTTCGGATGACCCGCTCGGATTCGAACATGAAGTGCGTGCCCCATAGGGAGGGGGCTCCCGCCTGAGACTTCCTCGCCATTCACTCACAAACGAGGCTCCCGCCTGAGACTTCCTCTAATTTTCAAGCCTCAGGAGCCCAAGATTGACGACAGTTATAGGTTTCCGATGACCCGCTCGGATTCGTGACATGATCTGCGGGCCCCATAGGAAGGGGGCTCCCGCCTGAGACTTCCTCACAATTCACTCACAAACGAGGCTCTCGCTTGAGACTTCCTCCATATTCAGGCCTCAAGAGCCCAAGAGTGACGACAGTTACACGTTTCGGATGACCCGTTCGGATTCGAACATGAAGTGCGGGCCCCATAGGGAAGGGGCTCCCGCCTGAGACTTCCTCACAATTCACTCACAGAAGAGGCTCCTGCCTGATACTTCCTTCCTCCATGTTCAGGTCTCACGAGCCCAAAAGTGACGACAGTTGCACGTTGCTGATGACCCGCTCGGATTCGAACATGAAGTGCGGACCCCATAGGGAGGGGGCTCCCGCCTGAGACTTCGTCAAAATTCACTCACAGACGAGGCTCCCGCCTGATACTTCCTCCATATTCAGGCCTCAAGTCAGCGAGTAGTGATGATGATGATGATGATGATGATGATGATGATGATGATGATGATGATGATGATGATGATCGTTCGATGCCGATGATGGTGAGTGATCGTGGGATGGTGATGCTGATGGTGATGATGATGATGATGAGTGGGGAGTGATGGTGATGGTGATGGTGATGGTGATGCGGAGGAGGAAGCAAAGAGGAACAGAGGAGAGGGAGGAGGAGGAGGAGAGATGCTGCGCGGAGGGTGTGCAGAGAAAACAAGAACCCCACTTAGGATGTGGGGAAAGAACGCATGTTGAGTCGCAGTACATCATGTCATGACGGGGTCTTGAGAAAATGGGTGAGGCACTTTGTGTTCACCATTCAGTGTTCCAGGCTAGGTTGGCCATTCACTTCTGTTTGTTGAACTGCGCAAGCGCGCAGTAAGACAACAAAGACATTATGTCACAATGCGCCATAATAATCATATTGTGCCGCCGTGTACAATAACATACCGCGCGCCCGCGTTCTTGCCGCCACTGGGACTCGGTATCCCAGATGTGTCCAAAGTTAGCTTTCGCGCAAGCAGCTAACCCAGCGAGCACTCCTACATAGCGCTCAACACAAGAGGCCCAATCTTCAGGACTCTTCGTTTATGGAGAAAATGCCCCCCCCCCCGCCACCTCAAACACCCCCGCTCCCCCAGCCCCGACGCATTTCGAAATCCGGGTGATAAATCTCGCAGTCGTTGTTGGTGGGGGGAGCGCGACATTTCTAGGATTGGGGGGTCGTTCAGGGCTCCCGAGAAAATATCAGTGGTGACGCAAGGGGAACCGCGATGGTTCGTCCAGGCGGAGAGACAGGCTTCCCAGGAAGGTTGGAAAAAGCTAAACTCATTAAGAATCCGCTGGGATCTTGAGCACACCTCTGAGATACGCGCGAAATCCCTGGAGTCCTAAGGAACCCATCGGAATCTTCAGGAAACTTGAGTGCATCAGGCAGGGATCTTGAGCAATCCTTCAGTCGGAACGGGTCCTTCAAAGAATCATCATGAATCCTTCAGGAATATTTCAGGAATTCTTCAGGAGTCCTTCAGGCATCCCCAGGAACTTTTGGGAACCTTCAGGACAATTCAGAAACCTACAGGATTCCGAATTTTCCAGAAAGGAGGATGCGGGGGGGGGGGAGACATCTGACCCCCAACACCCCTGCCAAGTAACAGTGCAGGACGATCGCGGGACGCTCGCGTATGGACAAGATGCTGCCGCAACTTGCTTTTCTGTGTTGTTTCTGACACGGGTGGTTGGATTGCGCGCAGCAAACATATGTTGGCACCACCCCCCGTCGCCCCTGTCGAAGTGATCGCTTGGTTCCACGTGCAGGAGACAGCTCCCACAACGTGCACGTCGCATCATGTTTTGCAAGCATGGCGCGGGGGTGGTCATTGCTACAGGTTTGCCCCCGATTAGGTGGGGGGAGCAAGTGTGCACTAATAAAGGACAGTGGTGAGCCCCTTACCGAAGTTACAGAGGTGGGTTGGGAGCGCCATAACCCACCTCCGCCCAGAGGGCTGGTGGGATTCGTGGTTCCAGCGGGCCCGGGGAGTGCCAGCATCTCTGGAAAGAGGCTCCGAGCCAGGTGTCTTGCCAGTCCGCGCGCGTGGGGCCCCCGGGGGCCCAGGAGGGAATACAGTCAAGACGTTGAATCAAGGAGCAGTTTGGGTTCGGAAGGGGCTGTTCCTCTAGCCCTCCTTGTGGACGAAGGCAGTCTTAGTGCCTAAGAGGCGCTTCGTTCTTTATTCGGAGTTCCTTATTTCAGCGGCCCGACTGTACACTGGCCATTTTTAAAATTTGTTTTCTCCCTGGTAGGATGCTAGCATTCCTGGGCGCCGCTTCCCAAGCTGCTAGGCAGCCGCCGACATCGTACCAACGAGTCCTTCAGGACGCGTCCCGGACACGGCCATTGGGGGTCTTTGCACACCGCCAGGTGGCCTCCGACATTATTTTTTGTCTTAAAATTTTAGGAAGCTCGTGGCCGTCCCGAAGCATTTAGGACCCACATGTTTCCAAGACTGCCACGGGACGGCTCGAGGGTGCCACGGAGTCTCACAAGGATTCTTCTGAGAGGCTCCGAGATCATTAGGAGCCAAGCGGGCTTGTCCGATGATTTTATCGTTTCTCGGCTGTTCCCTTCGGATGAGATTCTGAAGCCCGGAGATTGCCGCAAGATCTGTCAATCTAGCTCCACAGGGGGGCCCAGGATGGCTTCCAGAAAGCTCCTAATACCCCCGAGAAGGGTCCTAGAGGGGCCCACGTGGACCCAGGGATGGCCAATGATGGGGACGTTAATGAGTGACGGGCCCACGCGGGGCCCCAAGAGGCCCCAGGTAGCCCCAAGGTGGCCCAAGATGGTTCACGACAGTCCCCAGGAAGCCGAAATCTATGCGCAAACATATGTTTTAAATTGATGTAGGTTTTCTTTCAGTGTTGCTTCAGATTGGCGTCTGAGGCACCAATGTTGCTCCAAGATCTGCTAACGTAGCTGCGATTGCAGCCCAGAAAGACTGCAAGAGGGCTCAGAAGAACCCAAAGAGCGCCCCACGAGCCTCCCAAGAGGGCTCCAAGCTCCAAGCGGGACCAAGACTGGCCTGAGAGCGGGAATTCATGGGTGGCAGGCTCCAACATGGCATAACTCCGAGAGGCCCCACGATAGCCCCAAGATGGCCGAAGATGGTTCAAGACAACTCCTAGAACATTATGGGCCGGTGGAATCCGCGAAGCGGTCCGCCGCCCCCTTGGGAACGGCGTTCAAGCTTCCCGATGCTATGTTCTGCCCGACATGTGTTTCTTCAGCCCTCTCGTTTACGTAATCCTCATGCTCCCCCTCCCTCGAAGCGTATGCAGCCCCTCCTGAAGTCCTCCAAGCGCGCTGCGAATTCCGCCTACCTTTGCGCACCGGGCGCCAACAGGCTGGCACTTTGCTCTCAAGCCAGGCCCGCTTTTGCGCGCATGGGCTCCAGACCTTTACGGCCGCCCTCAGGGACCCCTTTGGAGGCACTCCTGGGCTGTCCTGGGAGCCCCTTGGGGCCTGGCCGTGCTCATGGGCTCCTTCTTGAGGCCCTCCTCGTCCTTGGGCCCCTCAGAGGCCATGTTGGAGTCGTCTTACTCCAGAGAAGCCCAAACCTTCAAACACCCAATGGGTTCTCTCGGCCGTGTCGGGCCTTTTCTCGTCCATTTAGGGCCGCTTTGGCCATCGCGGAATCTCTTTTTGAGGCATCCTTGGCCGTCCCGAGGCCTGTTGGGCACCATCTTGGCCCACTTTGGCGCTCTCATGGTGCCCTCCTGAGCAGCTGGACGCTTCCAGAGGCTCCCAGGGGGCTTCTCTGAGGATCCCAACCAACTTAAGAACACTGTTTTTTCTCCATCCGCTTCCATTATTTCCCCGCGTCGGCAAATCTCGACACCGTTGCGCGTCCTTTTAAACTGTTTGGGAAGCCTCTGGGAGCCCTCTTGGGTGGGCAGTGTCTGGCGGTTGTTTGCGTCTTCTGGGATTGTCCTGGACCCAGGCTCTCTTGGGACCGTCCTGGGCCCACTGGGGGCCCTCTTAGGGCACTCAGTGGACCCTTTTGGGCCCTCGAAGACCGCAGGTGGACCGATCTTCGATCGAAGAGCGTGGACAGCGAACACACTGAAAAGCTACATGCTGAAAAACGTGTTGATCCTCTCGACAGGGTGCCGTGGGGCCCGTTGGAGGTCGCTTGGGACCTATCGGGTGTTGCTTAGGGGCTCTTTGGTGGGTCTTGAAGCAAGGTCGGACTATCTTGCTGTCCTTCCCGGGCAGTCCTGGAAGCCTTGGAGAGCTTAGGAGGTGGCGGGCCGCCCAGGGAGCCTCGGCAGGGAGGCCGCATCGAGGTGTGGGGTGGCGAGGGGGGGGCTTTCGGAGCATGTTCATACACCCGTGAGACATAATTTGGCACTTCTACAACGCCTGAACGTACCAGGGGGCACCGTGGCGGATGTGTGTATGATGGTGTGTCCGTCCGAGGAGGAGGAGGAGGAGGAGGAGGAGGAGGAGGAGGAGGAGGAGGAGGGAGGAGGAGGGAGGAGGAGGAGAGGAGAGGAGAGGGATGAGAGCTGGAGAAGGAGGAGAAGGAGGAGGAGGAAGAGGAGGAGGTGGAGGAGGAGGAGGAGGAGGATGAGGAGGAGGAGGAGGTGGAGGAGGAGGGGCAGGAGGAGGTGGAGGAGGAGTAGGAGGAGTAGGAGGAGTAGGAGTAGGAGGAGGAGGAGGAGGAGGAGGAGGAGGAGGAGGAGGAGGAGGAGGAAGAGGAGCAGGATAAGGAGGGGGATGAGGTGAAGGATGAGGAGGTATTGGAGGATGGGCAGGGAGGAGGGGGGAGGGAGGGGAGGACCTTTTCGGGCCTCGCCTGCAGGTTTCGGTCATCGGCGCGGCGGCAGTGGCGGCCGGCCGCCGACCAGAGATTGCGTCGGCCCTGCAGGCCCTCAGCTCAGCCCTCACGGCCGACCCCAAGGACCGAGCCTCGGACAAGCGCAAGGCTCGGGGGGCGCCAACAATCCACCGACGCCGATCCTGGCCAGGCCGATCCCAGGTCCACCATCGGGGGGTACGCCTTCAAGGCCACAAGGCCGTATATCTTCCGATGTAGGACTCACGATTAGGCCCAGCCAGGACCAGTGTGGGTGGCTAGTTGACACACCCAGTAAGGAGTTTGAGCTGCTCCGGCACCTCTCCAACAACGCGTACCCCTGGGACGCCGAGAAGGTGCTAAGAGAGACCGAGACGTTCGCGAGCCGGCGTACATTCCTGAAGATCGCGGGCGGCGTCAAGCGGCGATTGCTGGAGCAGGCCGCATCACGCTCACCCGCGGGCGTCGTGGTCGAGCTCGGGACCTACGTCGGCTACTCGGCGACGCTGCTCGCGCTCGCGCGGGGCGCGCGACCCCATGCGCACCCCATTGCGGAGCTGTCGGCGGAGGGCGCACAGCCTCCATTCGCTCCGATGCGAACGCCAAGAGTCGTGACCGTGGAGCTGGACCCCGTGAATGCGGTGGTGGCCAAGACATTCCTGCTGATGGCCGGCCTGTCGGCGGACGTGGAGGTGTGGCCTGGCGGGAGCGCGGGCGTCGCGGACGAGCTCCTGGCGCGCTTCGGCCCAGGCTCGGTCGCGATGCTCTTCATGGACCACCGCGGCAGCCTGTTCCACGAGGATCTGCGCAGCTTCGAAGACGCTGGGCTGTTGGCCGACGGCGCCGCGGTGGTCGCGGACAACGTGCTGAAGCCGGGTGCGCCGCAGTTTCTCTGGCTCGCTTCCCGGAGCAGATCCCTTGAGGCTCGCTTCCTGCAGGTGCCAGAGTTCGGGCTGGGCCACCAGGCGCTGGAGGACTGGATGGCGGTGTGCCGCTTCCGCGCCAGGGCCGGCGGGGCGTTGGGCCCCGAGGCGACCGAAGCGTGCCCAGCCGCCGTCGTCCGCCTGGCCCGACGCTGCGACGAGATGCGGCGTCTCACTCTGGTGCGGCGAGGCGGGGTTGGCATGGCGGAGTGGGCTGCGCACTCGGCCGAGACGAAGGCGGCGCTGCAGGCTCTTGGCATCGGCGCCGACGTCCCCGACCTCCCACTGATGCCAGGGTGAGCGCGCGGTGCGGCGCGGTGGCGGCCTGGCGCCGAGGAAGCGCTGCCGGAGGGCCGCCTGGTCTCCGCATCCTGGGGCGGGCCGCACAGTGCAGTGCCCGCTCCAGGACGGCCAGGACGTGGCCCAATAACAAGCAGGCAGACCCTCGGTCCAGGGCCGGGGGGCCCAGGGCTAGGAGCGCGAATCTAAGATCATGCGTGCATCGTGTTCATCTGAGCTTGACTTTCTGTCGGCCTGGGGAGGTTCTGCTTGTTTGTCCATGGGCCCTCCCTGGCTCCCGGGCGGCTAAACGATGCTGGGCCAGGACACGTACCCATCGTCATCGGGCTGGTGTTCAAGACCATGTCGCACGTCTCGAGCGTCAAAGAACAGCTGGAATCTATTGCAACCTGCGCGTACTGGACTCTCAACGATCTGCTTGAGCAGGCCAGAACCCGTATCGAAGCGCGAAGGCAGCGACCCCCAGCGCACAACGCACGAGGAGATGCTGCGCGAGGTTCGCAGGCTGCTCGACCGTAGCAGCCACGGGGTGGAGATTGAGCGCAGCTGCTCGCCGAAACGCGGTCACGGCCTCACCTTTGCCAGACCCATCAGAGCGGGCACTTCTAGAAGGCTTCGGGTGGAGCAGCCCCCCGCAGCCCATCGCCGACCTTGCGCTTTGGAGTGACCACGCAGGTGCCCAGAACCACTTAGCGGCTGATCCACCACACGAGCAGGGACGTGAGCGCGTGGTGTGGCACGTCGCAGGGGAGCGTCTGCGAGCCTCCCCTCGATGATGTTGGCGCAGTCGCCCAGGTCAGCAGCCTTCCCAGGCGCCGATGCCGCCATCCGGCCCGCTGCCGGGCCAGCGGCGGCCCGGGGCCCAGGGCGGCCCGGTGCGCGGCAGGGTCCGCCCAGCCCGGGAGCCACGGGTGCCGGGTCCGGAGCGGCCGGCGTCGCAGTGGCCCGGCGCGGCGCCGCTTGCGCTGGCAGCGCCCGAGGTGTCCATGGTGCGCCTCGGTGTTGCCCGAGGCTGAGCGCCGAGGCGTTCAGAAGAGGCGCGCGGTCTCCCCCATCCCTCGGCCATCCCTCCCTTCCGCCTCCTGTTCCGCCTCCCGCTACGCCTCCCGACAAAAAAGCAGGAAGTTGGTTCCACAGCGAGTTTGAAAATTTGCACAGGTCGAGAAGTTGGAGGCAGGGTTGCGATAAGATCGACCCGCTGAGCAAATCGAATCGGGTTTTGCCGCTGATGCAAGCAATGTCGTCTGTGATGTAATGGTGCTGCGAAGACTGAATGGTGTGTGGCAGGTCGCACGGCCCCGATTGGCATTTGTTTCGAAGTCGAGCACCGTGTTGAAACGCACATGACAATTGGATATGTTGCCATCTACTCTCCATGAAGTGATACTGCCTTGTTTCTCGCTGTCTCGCCTTCTCGCCTTCCGTCCCGGTCTCCCATTCCCATCCTGACGCAGTCGAGCTGCAGATCTATCGTTTTTTGGGGTCCGAATGAGCTTCACCTGTCGAGTCTACGGTCTCTACGAGCGTGCCCGTCAGAGCTGGCTCGACTCGGCGTCTCGCTCGCCCGCTCCGCCTCCCCTCCCTCCTCATCGCCGCCATTGCCATGCCTCCACCCACTGCACTCGGCCCTCCTGTGTACGTGGCACCCTGCGATTTGTTCCCAAACCTCCTGTGTGGGGTTCTCTTTTTGAATGGAGCACTGTGGTCTCCAGTCCTCCTTCCTCCGTCCTCCTCCTCCTCCTCCTCCTCATCTTTCTCCTCCTCTTCCTCCCCCCTCGTCCAGCCTCCTGCATCCTTCCTTCCCTTCCTCGGACCTTTCCTACTGGGGGACTGCGAACTGCGCAACAGTCGCCACTTTCCTGAGGTGAGAGCAGCGCAGATCCATTTGAGACCTCGCGGCTCCCTATGGGGATGCGACCTGTGCAACCGTCACCATTTTCGTGGGCTCCTGGGAGGCACGGCAGTGGTGAGGGTAGCGCAGATCCGTTCGAGACCTCGCGGCTCCCTGGGGGGCTGCGAACTGTGCAACCATCGCCACTTTCGTGGGCTCCTGGGGGGCACGGCGGAGGTGAGGGCAGCGCAGATCCATTTGAGACCTCGCGGCTCTCGGTGGCTGCGACCTGCGCAACTGTCGCCACTTTAGTGAGCTCCTGGGAGGCACGGCGGAGGTGCAGTGCAGCGGGGATCCTTTTGAGACCTCGCGGCTCCTTGGGGGGCTGCGAGCTGTGCAACAGTGTCCTGGAAGGCACGGCGGAGGTGAGCCTCGCGTGGAGAAGGGATTGGATACGTTTTGTGCATTTGTATTCCCATCGTGGAGCTGTTTTGTTGTGGGGCATCTGGAGGCCCGCAAGGGCTGTTCACGAAAAGAAGGCATGTGTCCCAAGAAGCCACCCGGTCGGAATTCGAACTCTCCAAGACGGTTCCAAACTGCTCCAAGAAGGCAAAGAGAGGCCTGGGATGCAGGAGGCCCCCACGACGTCCCGAGACGCTCCTGAGAGGCTTTCCGAGGCCCCCGTAAAGGATCTCTAGGGCCCAGGCAAGCCCTGAGATGTGTGGAAACCCAGAGGGTCACAAGATATCTCCAAGAGGGTTCCAAGAGGCGCTCGAAAGGGGCCAGAAAACACCCCGCAGAGCTTCATCAGAGCTACTAGGCGGGTCCGGACGTGGACAGCCCAGTTAAATATGAGGCGTCTCACCTCATCTTCCCTCCCCTCCTCTCAGTTCTCTATCCTCCCACCTACCACAGGACAGCCACGGGACACCCTCAGGACAATAATGGAGCAACCACATAACAGCCACGGGACAACGAAGGGACAACTGCTGGACAACCGCGAGACGGCTACAGGACAACCACGGGACAACCACGGGACAACCACGCGAAAATGACGGGACAACCACGGGACAACCACAAGATAACCACGAGACAACCACGGGACAATCACGGGACAACCGCGGGAAAATTTCCGTTCGCCCTGGCGGGCGGGGAACCGATTCCTTTTGGCGTGACTTGGGCCTGGCTAGTCCAGGAACTCATGCAGCTTCGCCTCGCTCGCATGCGCGGGACGCACGACACGAACCGAAACCAGAGTCGATTGTTGGCTGGGGGACTCCGCTTGATCTCGGTCGAACCTTCCTGAACTTCCGATTTGCTTGTCTCATTCTTTGTCTTTCGGTCTTACGATCTATTATCTATGTTAGCCAGGGTGGACCCCAAACAGTGTGTTTCTGGCAATCTATGTTGTGCAGTCTTTGGGGTGCAATATAGCTGGCGCAACACCACGCGACAATCACAGGAGCACTACGGGATAGCCGTGGGACAACCACGGGAAAGCCATGGGACAACCCTGGGGCATAGGGATCAACCGCTGAACGTCCTCGCGACAATCGCAGGATAACCACAGAACAATCACGGAGCAATCGCGGGACAACCATGGGGCAACCACGGGATAACCACAACTACAGGACAACCGCGGGACGACCGAGGATCAACCACATGGTAACCACGAAACAGCGACGGGACACCCACGGGACGTCCGCGGGACAACCATGGGACAATTTCAGGACAACCGCGGGAGAACCATAGGGCAACGACGGAACAACCATGGGACAACCACGGGACAACCCGTCCAGGCGGACAGGATCCCGATTTATTTGTGGCGCGACATGGGCCTACCCAGTGCAGGAACTCGCGCAGCTTCTCCTCGCTCGCGCGCGCGTCACGCACGACACGAACCGAAACCGAAATTGTGTTCCCGTTTGGTGGGCCCTGTTTCATTTCCGTCTCACCTCCCAGCCTGCGATAATTCCAGCACCCTTCCCCTCCCCACTCAACTTCCACGTCGAGCACAAGGGCACGTTCCCCGTTGGTTTGCCGCGGTGGCTCAAGAAGAGTGGGCGCTCCCTTCCCAGCCGGCGGAGCCAGCCGGGGCAACATCCTGCAACTGACATTTTGGCCAACATGCCAGGCCTCCTTGGGGCCATCCGTACACGTGTCCGGGGGAGGCGACGGGGGCGTCATGGAAGGGGGTGCCATGGAAGGGGGCAGTTTTGCCGCGGGCGAAGTAGGCGGTGCCGAAAGTGAGGTCCGAGACATCGACCGTGCAGACCCCGCTGTTCGCCTGAGGCTTCAGTACGCGAAGCCGAGTCGTACTGGCCCAACAGTGCCCCTCCTCATCCTTCTCCTCCCACGCTCCGAGGAGAACGCGACGCCGATACCGCTGCCCTTCCCTCGTTTTCGCCTCCAAGGGCCCCTCGTCGCCACGGCTGGACTTGCTTCGGAGTCATGGAAAGAACGCGCCGGGGGGGGGAGGGCAGCGGGGGAGAAGCGGTATCGGTATTTGTCTTCCCACGATCCTCTTTTTCCCGGTCTTGTTTCGTAGTCTTTCTAGTGCAAGAGCTCGGCCCTGGTAATCTCGCGCACTAAAGCTTCTCCCCCTTGCCATCACGCGCGTTATTCCAGCTCAAGTGTGAGCTGCAAGCGTGCTGAATCAGCCCCGCGCAGATCAGCGTCCTGTTTAAGCATCCAGGCTGGGACTATATTGAGGCGACGCTCGTCGATGATTTTAGTCATGTCCATCAGATGGCGACGAATTGTGTAAAGTGCAACTGCCCTGCACGGACACAGTCAGACAGGTGAAGCTTCGAATTCTTGTCGCTCCGCATGTCCCTACGAGCCCATCCAGAACCGATGGTCTGCGGTTTGACGAGAGACGGGCAGTAGAGCAGCGCATCGTGACCTTTGTAGGCCAACATTGGTAGACTGAGAGGTCTCTGAGAGTCTTTTGGAGGCTTCTCGGAGCCATCTTGGAGTCTTTCCGGCGGCCAGGCGAGTTGTCGGGAGATGGGGGGGTACATAGAGTGTGTGTGGGTGAAGCAAAAATATCAAGAATGGTGAACTTGGGCACCCGTTGGAGCTTCTCGGAGGTTCCTCGGGGCTACGTTTGAATTGCTTGTGGGGCCCTGGTGGGAGCCTCTGAGGTCCTCTTGGGTTCTCTCGGGAGCCTCCTGGGGCCATCCTGAAGGCCATCGAGCACAAAAGGAGCGGCTTCCCCCCCCCTCCCACAGAGCCCGACAACTCGTATCTTCGGAGCCTCCCAGAGCGCTCTCGGGACGCACGCGGAGCCTGTGGGGCAGTCTTCGAGCCCTTCGGGGCTAGGAGGTAAACATTGGAAGCCACCTAAGCAATCGTCTGCGCTCTTGGAGGTCATCTTGGGCTACGTGGGGCCATCCTGGAGCCATGTGGTGCCATTTTTGACGCTCTAGGTTGTCGTGGCGGGGCCCGTGCAGACCAAGGGGAGAGGGTAGGGTGTTCGGGAGTGACCCCCTACCATGAGGGAGAGTATGGGGGTGAAGCGAGATCTCCTAAACCACCCGTGCCTCAGGCGATCACAAACATGGATCAAGGGGGCGTGGATTAGCGACGGGTCCCGTTTCCATGAGAAATCGCGGATTTCCGCCGCCGAGCGGGGCGGCACCGGTCGCATTTTGGGGAGGGCACCTCCTCCGATCCGTAGATGTGGCGACCGCCCGCCAAATCCATGGATCGCTAATCCATGTTTGCGCGCTCCCGAGTGCCGAGAGGGCTGGTGGGATTTGGGCATTGCGTGGCAACCACCTTTCGACGCAGACCCTTTGTGTAAACCGAGAAGACGTTCGACAATGATGTGCAGGTCCGTTTGTTGGGCAGGTCGCTCGATTTGCGACTCATCCTAGGCCAATTTGACTTAACAAGAGGGTATTATTGGTGTGGTCTGCCTTTGGAGGCGACGTGAGACGTGTTGCGTAAATTTCAGCTGATGCGGCCCGTCCAGATCATGCGCTGACTGATTGAAGCTGCCCTGTGCGGCCACTCTGAGGTGGTACAGTACCTGTGCGCGGCAGATGCGGACACGGACTAGGCGAAGCAAAATGGAGCGACGCCCTTGTTCTTCGCTGCCCAGCATGGCCATCACGAGGTGGTGAAGCACCTGTACGCGGCAGGAGCGGACAAGGACAAGGCGAAGCAGAATGGAGCGACGCCCCTGTTCCTTGCCGCCCAGCATGGCCATTACGAGTTGGTGAAGCACCTGTGCGCGGCAGGAGCGGACAAGGACAAGGCGATGTAAAATGAAGCGACGCCCTTGTTCATCGCCGCCCAGAAGGGCCACTCGGCGGTGGTGACGCACCTTTGCGCGGCAGGAGCGGGCAAGGACCAGGCTTTGCCAAATGGACCGACGCCCTTGTTCATCGCTGTCGAGACGGGTCACCCCGAGGTGGTGACCCACCTTTGCGCAGCAGGAGCGGACAAGGACAAGGCGAAGACAAGCCACTCCAATGTGGTGCAGCACATGTGCTCGGCAGATGCGGATAAGGACAACGAAGCAACGCCATTGCACATCACAGCCGAGAGGGGCCTCTCCGAGCTGGTGATGCACCTTTGCGCGGCGGGAGCAGGTAAGAACAAGGCGAAGACAAGTGGAGCGACGCCCGTGTTCACCGCCGCCCAACAGGATCACTCCGAGGAGATGCAGCACCGCTGTGCGGCAGGTGCGGACAAGGACCAGGCATGGCAAAATGGAGCGACGCCCATCTTCATCACCGCCCAACATGGTGACTCCGGGGTGGTGCCGCGCCTCGTGTGGGACAGGGTCTGATGACCTTTGGCGCGACCTTTTGGAAGCTGTTCCCACGCGCCCACAGTTAAGGCAAAACCTGAGAGGCGGGATTGTTTCCAGTCGCCAGAGGTCCGGCCCTCCCTCCTCCCTCCGCCCGTCTCCCGCCTCCCTTCTCCTCCCTCCTCCCTCCTCCTCCTTCCGCCCTTCTCCCTCTTCCCTTACTTTTTCCTTCGATCTTGTGGGCATCAGGAAGCTCGGAGGAGACTCCCTCCTCCCTTCCTTCTTCCCTACTTACCCCCTCTCGCAGAACACGATGCGGTCTTTTTGAGGAGTTCCAGGTCGGCCATGGCCCGCGTCCGCGGATTGAGAAATAACCAGCGCAGTGGGCAGGGATCGGCGGGATAGGATGTCGGCTATGGCGCGAGCGCACCTGGCTTGCTCCTCACCTCCTCCTCGGCCCCGCGCCCGTCCCGACCCGCTCCTCCCCCCCCTCCTCGGGAGGGAGGGCGGGGCGGCAGAGCTCGCGCAGGCCCAGCTGCTCACATGCGGCAGCCTCGCCGAGGCGCGCGCGCCTCCGCGCCTCCGCGCCTCCGCGCGCCCGCGCCAGCTCGGCGGCGGCGGCCGTCTCCCGCAGCCGCTCGGCCCCCTCGGCGGGTTTTTATTGTTGCCGATTGTGCGGTGGTTCCCTCAACGGTTCGAAGCCCTTCAGGTCCGCCAGTAAGCTGCGCTCTCGGTGTCCCCGGTTGTCCAATAACTCATCGACCCGACGCAGCCAGCCCACGGCGATGGATAGAAGCAGCCGTGGGCTGGAGCCCCGCCAACGAGGCACTGGATCGGAGCGTACTGTCCTAAACCCGTCCTGGGTGGTGAAGGGTGTGGTTTTCCTGAGACGCCCCACCATCTCCCAGGCCTTCGCCTTTTCCGCCGCCCCTACGGCTCTTAGGTCTCACGCGCGGTGGGCGCTCGTGTACTCGGACGCCTTTCTGCTCGCTTGCTCGCTCTCAGGGGCCCGGCCAAGCACACTTCGGGCCCATCGAAGGGCCTCAGACGATGCGGTGACCGCTGCGAGACCATCGCGGCTCGCGGCGATCTGGAAGCATTCGCGCGTCGCGACTCGCGCGTCGCGGCCCCGGCCCGAGAGCTGCCCGTCCCCGAGGTGGCCTTGCGCAAGGCGAGAATTCAAACGGGCGCCGCGCGACGGCGTCACTGGGCGCGTCGATCGAGATTTGGTGACGTGGGAGTGGAGAACAATCGGGGCATTTGCGTCGCGGGCAGCACTCGGCGGGAGCTAACGACGTCATGATAGTCGATGCGTTCACATATCCAAATATGTCCTGTTTTGCTTCTCGCGCACCCCAGAGACGAGGGGCCGCTAGGTACTCGGGAACTCCTGGGACGCATCCTGCGCTAATCACATCATGACATCGTTCTCGTCGTGAACATCGCGGCGGCCAGCTTTCCCCAAATTTGGGCCTTTGGGAGACCCGTCTCGGGATCCAAGGCCACGGACATGTCGACCCAGGACGGGGCAGCCTTTCACGAGGGTTGGAATCGAGAGATGTGGGGGCGCCCGTGCCACGAAGAAGTCGTGACGTCTTCCTGGAGAAGACGTGGGGTGGGGGAGATTAAGACGTTGTTTGCCCTTTGGGAGCCTCCTCGGGGCCTCCTCACCGTCACGGCTGGAGTCGCGTCTGTGTCTTGGTCGGGACGCGCTCCGCAGGGACAGGCCTGGGGGTGTGCTGTCGGGGGACTCACGCCCCGCCGTGAAGGAGAGGGGCCCTGAGGGAGGCGGGTCCCAGACCTCGTGGCTTGCCCCGGGACCAGCTCTTCGTCCTGAATTGTTTCTCGACGGTCGCGGGGCCCGTGGAGGGCCCAAGGGCCCCAGAATGGAGAATAGCTCGTAGCACCTCTCTCCTCCACGACCCGTGCTCTTCGTGCCGAACTCCCCGCGTCCCTCCACGAGGTTCTCGCAGCTCTTCTGGCGGCTTGCCGGAGGTCGGGGCCCTTGCCGGCTCCGGCCTGACGGGAGCTTCCGAACGGCGTCTCTGGCGCCCCGGGCCTGCTGGAGGCCGCGCTGGGCGCCGTGAACAAAAAGAACGGCGGGCGTCTTCGCCCCGTTTCGGGGCCCCCGTGGTCCTTCACGGATCGACCCAGCTCGAGATGTGCAGTATTTTGACATCGCTCGGACGTGTGCGTTTTTTGCCCGGCGAAGACCATCGCGGAGCATGCTAGACCATCTGGTAAAAACACACACACACACGCACGAAAACCAGCACATGCACGGGGAATGGACGTCCGAGCGATTCGATAGCGAGGCATCAAGACGGGGTCAGTGAGGTTTCACGGCGACGCGATCTATTTTGCGTCGTCGGGTGTCGCGGGCCCCCAGCACCTCTCCTGTCCCTCCCCCTTACCCTCTGCTCTTCCCCTTTCTGGTCTTGTGACCATGCTACCTCCTGCCTCCTCTGCGCCTTGCTCTGTGCCCTACGCATCCTCCTTGCCTTGCTCGTGCCTCACTCTTACTTGCCATAGCATCTCCTGGGCCCATTCCCCTCCTGCTCCTCTTTCTCCTTCCCCTCGGCCCACCACTGCCACAGATCATCATTGGCCAATCGCGTCTCCTGGAGGGCGAGCGAGCGCGAGGACGGGACGGTGTTCAGGCCGAGTGGAGCACTGGGGGGCGAGGATAGGGAGGGCGGCAGGCGTGTGGACGAGGGATACTGGGCTGGTGGCCCTGGGGAGGGACAGGGAGCCCCGGGAGGGGGGGTGACGGGGGCGCGTCGACCGACCGCTCACCTTGCGTCGACTATTCGCCTCATCGCAAGGTTGCCAGGAGCGCGCGTCGACCGCTCACCCCACGTCCGTGTGTCGCGGTTTCGCCACGGCTTTGCATTGGAGCCAGAAGCCATCACCGTAAATCAATGGCTCCCTTCTCCCTTGCGTCCCTTGCTTCCTCCTTCTCTCCCCTCGCCGTACCCTCGTCCCCTCCATTTCCTCTTCCGCTCGCCTTCCCTCTCCCCCTCCATACCCCTCTATACCTTCCCCTTCCCTGCCCGCCCATCCTGCCTCTCCCCCTTGTGGTCTCTTGTGTCCCTCTTGGACATGTTGTGGGCGATGTTGGAGCCATCTCGATACCCCAAGAAACTATCGGCCGCGCAACGAACCAAAAATCAATACTGTGTCGCACCACGTTCTAAATGATCTGGCCTCTCGGAGGCATCTTCGGGCGGTTTTGTGGCCACCGCGAGCCGTCTTGTGGAGGTGCCAGACATCTTGGAAACATGTTGGAGGCCATGCTCGTCTAATTTGGACTTTAGTTTGCTCTCTTGGAGGCCATCCTGAGTTATCTGGGACGGTCTTGGAGCCATCCTGAACGTTCTAACGTCTCACGGTCCCCCCCTGTCCAGACTCATCGGATGGACTTCCCCTTACCAGGCTGGCGGGCCCCTCTTGTCAGCGCCTGGCCAGGACATTGACGTAGGATGGTCTCCAAGATGGCCCACACCGCACCCAAGGCGGCCCCAGACGGCCAGGCAGGGCAAGACATGGCCATACACTGCAAGACAGCGAGCGCTCAAGTCAGCCCAGTATGGCCCCAAGGCGCCACAAGGGCCCCGACAGGCCAACATCTTTCAAACACTTACTTAAGGAACATCAGCGGTGTTTGCCTTCTCGCTGTTTTGCTTCACACGGCCTTGGAGGCATCCCAAAGAGGGACCGATGAGGGCCCTTAGGCGCTCCAGATTTCGAAAAGGCCAACCAGAGGACACGTCGTTTGCATCAAGAACGGTCCCAGGAGGCCCCGAGGGACCCCAAGTTGCCTCTCAGAGGCTCCCAGAGGCTTCCTAAAGGTCCCCGAGAGACTTGAAGTTGCCCCCAATGGGCACCCGATAGGCCCCGAAAGAGGCTCCCAGTAAGCACCCGAGAGGGCGCCAAGAGGCCCCCGAACAGCCAGATGCCCCCAGGGGGCTAGCTCGCCGAGGTGAGAGTGTGCGTGCGTGCATCTCCTGAGTTGGCTCTCGTGAGTAAGCCCTGCTGCAGTACATGGCCGTTGTGTTATTTGCCTTTGTGGCTGTGTGATGCGTACGCCTATGTGCATTGATCGCCTGGTTTGCGTCCAGGACCGCACCTATAGCACGTCACCGTCGGCCGCCATGCTGAGAGCGACGGGCTAATGGCTAATGACATGTCCGAGTTCATGAATTGGCCTTCTGAGCTCGGCCGTGCAAGCATCTGTTCACCCCTCCCAGTTCGAAGTTCTTCAGGAAGCTGTCGAAGCGCTTAGGCCGACGTGCTCGCCAAGCCGATTCGGCGGACTGATCAGAAGAAACTTCTGCGGACCTTCGAGCACTTGTACCAGAAGATCGGGGATGGTTTGCGGGCTGTGTCTATGGACGCGCGGCCCACCGTGGGCACGAGCGCTTTTCGGAGATCCAGACTGCCACGAGCGCCAACATGTCATACGCCCCTGCCGGAAACAATGAGTATTACCCAGAGCTTCCTTTTTCCACATATGGTCAGCTAGCTTGGTGAAAACGCCATGCAACTTGTGCTGTGCAATTCATTCTGGTCCCGACCGTCCTCGCCCCTGTTCATGGCCGAATTCCTTCCCCACCTGTGTCATCCACAGGCTGTCCGAAGGAGAGGGGGAAGTGCTCCAGCGCGGGGTCGCGGGAGTGTCAGGCCGCTCACCGCGGGTGAATTCAGTGGTCGGAAGAGATGGCCACTTAAACCATGTGCGCCCAGAGGGCCGCTGTGACTGTGACAGAGCATCATACGAGACGCCGCGTCCGCCCCATCAAGCGTCAGGCGGCGCAGCGAAGAGGAGTTCCCCACAAGAAAAATACTTGGAACAGGAGGAGGAGGACGACGACGACGAGGGCGAGGAGAATGGGATAATGTGAGGAGGAATACCCTCCCTCTCTTCAGTTGGCGGGCGCCGCCTCCCTGGTGCTCAAGGGCGCCGGCGCGGAGCTGAGGAACAAGGCCGCCCGCGCCCTCCCTCCCCGTGGCGGGGGAAGGGAGTGGGGGAGCGAGCGATTGCAGGGGACAGTGTGCGACTGATGGGGGCGAGCGAGGGGCTCACACGAAAGCTGATCTTCTCTCTTCCGGCGAGGTTCTGGGTTCGAGCAGGTTTTTTGTCACTTTCGGCCACTGGGGGCCGTTTGTGGGCCCCGTGCACGACCATCAAAACGGATGCAGATGGATCTTGGGAGGGGTCATGGGACGGATTTTGAGCGTATTTGCCTTGTTCTTTTCTCGGCAGGTTGTTTTGGGGCGCATCCATTTCAGACTTCCTTGCCGCCTCCAAGACCCCCTCCCTGCCCCCCCCCCCCCCCCCGCCGACCCTCGAGAGCGTCCTGCCGCCCCGCGAAGCCCCACCCCGCCCGCCGCAGGACGCGGGCCTTCTCCTGGGCGGCACGGACGGGGGCCCGCCGTTCTGTGCGCAGGTGCGGGCCCGCCACGCCGAGGAGGAGGAGGAGGAGGAGGAGGAGGAGGAGGAGGAGAAATAGGAGGAGGAGGAGGAAGAGGAGGAGGAAGAGGAGGAGGAGGAGGAGGACGAGGAGGAGGACGAGGAGGAGGGGGGAGGGTTGGGGAGTGGGACACCTGATACGGTTAGCGTTGGAAAGATTGCGTGCGATGTGGTGGCGCCGGCCGGCCCGCGGATTGCACGCTATCCCCGACTTTGGGGCTAGCGTGGAAGGAGGAAGCCCTGGCAGGGGCATAGCGTGCACGGAAGGATGCCTCGCAGGGTGATCGCCTCACAGGGACAGCGTTCACGGAGGAAGCCTTATTTTGGAGGATCGCGTCCTTTTCGGAGATCGGTGTTGCACGCTATCTTTGTCATGCCAACCGTATCTAGTGGCCTTCGGCCCATCCCGTCGCCGCACCTTGGACCGATCCGTTCGGCGACTCGAGGCCCTCTCGGACCGTCTGGGGGGCCTCCGGGGCCCTCTTCGCCCGTTTCTGGGCTTGTCTTGGGGCCCGAGAGAGGCATGCGGGAAGACGCCCCTGGTGCGCCAGGAGCCCCGGGAGATTTGAGAATTTGGGGTCTTTGAGAGTTTTTGGTCCAGGACCCAAAATTTTCACAGGGGCGATCAAAGGCGTCACTGGAGAAGGGGTGAAGGGGGCCGGTGACGTCACGTTTCGCGCCGGCGGCGTCTGGGAATGCCTAGGCATGGCCGAGGATGGGTAGGAGTAGCACGTAAGTGGCGATCTGCACCACGGCGCCTGCGTGAATCACAGTGCCTGCGTGCACCACAGAGCCTGTGTACACCACAGCGCCTATGTACACCGCAGCAGCCGCGTGCAACACAGCGCCAGTGTGCACCACAGCGCCTGCGTGCAACGCATCACCAGTGTACCCACCACAGTCGCTGCGTGCACCGCAGTGCCTGTGTACACCACGGCGCCTGTGTGCACCACAGCAACCACGTGCAACAGAGACCCTGTGTTGTATATATATATATATATATATATATACACGTAGCATGTGGGAAGGAATCCTTATGACAAAAAACGGAGCGCCTGTGGATACCACGGAAAAACAATTGCTGCATACAGGATTTGGAAAGAACCTTTATGGAAAAAGGAGCGCCTCTGGAATCTACGAGTCCTCCCGGGTCCTCCCGCATCATCCTAAGTCTTCCCATCTGCATTCAGAAGGCTCCTGAAGAGTTGGCCGTGCGAGAACCAAGCGGACTGATACACTACCATTATACGGTGCACGCGGAGATGCGCACGTGCACTGCAGCGCCGACCCGCACGGCGGGGGGAAGGGTAATGGAGGAAGAGGAGGAGGAAGAGGAGGAGGAGGATGAGGAGGAAGAGGAGGAGGATGAGGAGGAGGGGCAGGACTGAGGAAGCAAGAACATCGCATTCAAGTATCAGCACTCCCCTTGCGTGGTGTTTAGCTGTCCGCAGCAGATCATGACCTACATGCTTCCTGTACCTGTCTTGTGCACGCAGGCGCTGCGATGCACACTAGCGCTATGTTGCACGCTGATGTTGTTGTGTACACAGGTGCTGTTGTGTGCACAGGTGCTGTGGTGCAAGCAAGCAATGTGGTGTACACAGGCACTGTGTTGCAGACGGCTGCTGTGGTGTACACAGTCGCTGTGGTGTACACAGGCGCTGTGGTGCACGCAAGTTCTGTGGTGCACACAGGCGCTACGTTGCACACGGCTGCTGCGGTTTACTCAGGCGCTGTGGTGTACATGCGCGCTGTGGTGCACGCGAGCACTTTGGTGTGCACATTCGCTGTGGTACAGATCGCAACCTACATGCTGCTCCTACTTGGCCTCGGTCATCCCTAGGCATTCCTGGACGCCGCTAGCGCGGAACGTGACCTCACTTGGGGGGGATGGGGGCGTAGGGCCGGTGATGGCCTTCGTCGCGGAAAATCAAAAGACCATGTTCTTTGTGGGCCCGGCAAAGGCGTGCGGGAAACGCCTCTGGCCCGCAGGATCCCTGGGAGATTTGAGAATGTTGGGTCCAGGACCCAAGATCGCGGGAGTGAACACAGGACCTGAGGTCATTCCAAGTTGTGCTTCGGGGCACGTTGGCGGATTAGCGGTGCATCGGCGGCATCGGCGCACCCGCGCGGACCTGTCCGCAATTTCGAGCTTCGAGGAGGAGGAGGAGCAGGAGGAGGAGGAGGAGGAGGAAGGGGAGGATCGAGAATCGAGTAGTATCGAGGTGTAGGTCTTCCGCAGTTTTCTTTTCCTGGAAGCCGTTTGCTGGCCTCGGGTTTGCCAGAAATCAATCCGGAATGGAAAACTGTGTCAGCAAGGACCCTGGGAGAGGTCCGGGCACAGATTCTGAACGGGTTTTCTGTCGCCGGCGTCGGCGCCATTCGAAGACCCAGGCTCTTGGGCGTTTAGGGGTCTTTCTGGCTTCCTGGGGCGCCCTCGTGGCCGCGGCTGGTTTCCTTTTCAAAATCTGGCCCAACCGCATCCCAGGAGAGGTGCGGGCGCTGATTTTGAAAGAGGTAAGTCAAACACCTGGCATGACGAACAGACATAAACATCTACAGATTACTTTCGTTGTCCAGTTTTGTGGGGCCTTGTATACCACCCTGCCGAGCCCCCTGCGTGCATAGCCGCTCGCATAGGCCTCTCTGGGGCACCGTCTCCTGAAGAGGTAGAGCGGATTGTATGTGCTTATCACATGTACAACGTTGTGCGCACGGCCCCCGACCTTGGCCCTCTCGATTCCGAGGCTGCCAGAGACCGCTTCTATTATACTATCCGCAGGGCTACACAGGCCCTGGTAGACCACTCTCGAGCGCCCTTCTAGTCTTAGTCGGACGCTCTGACCTCGGTGTCCAAGGTACGAGTGACACATGTAAGTTGGCGACCGGTGTTGTTCATTGTTATTTGGGCCTTTGGGGGCTAGCTTCGGGGCCCGTGGCCATGAACAACAAAACAAAGTGATGTGACATCATCCCTGGGGATGGGGTCGAGAGCTCCGCCACAAGCAGAAATCGTGACGTCGAATGTCTGGGGAAGAGGAGGAGGAGGAGGAGGAGGAGGAGGAGGAAGAGAAGGCCCTTTGCATCCTTATTGTCTGGCCGACGTATACTCTGTGCCCATTAGGGCTGGCATCTTCACCGTGGCCTCTTTGACCTTTCTTGATCCGCTGCGCCTGTCCGACTGAATTAGTTGGCCACTAGGCCTAAATCGGAATCTTCACGCATTTGTTCTCTCGATCGGCCAAACGCTACAGCGCACTGGCTTAGGATCGCGCAACGTCAACAAAAAGGAGGAGGAGGCCTATATGGGTAATACCTTCCGCTCTCGCTCTCTCTCTCTCTCTCGTGCAGGTTGGTGAAAAACAGTGTTGTGTACTACGCGGCTGGGTCCGAGATGCCCTTTGGTGTGTCGCTGTTTTTCCCATCCGAAGTGTTTCTGTCTTTGAGAAGTGGCGTTTCCGCTGGCACGTTCGCGATATTCCACGATCACCAGAGAGCCTCCGCCCAACCGGAAGAGGCTGTCGCCGCAGCGGCTGCAGTGGTTCTTGCATGCAATTTGACCATCAGCTGCCTATGAAACATGGTACCCGCGCTGGTGCGTTTGCCATGTTTGAAATGCTTCTGGGGGCCCTCGTCTAAAGGAACCTCGCTGTCGCCGCAGTTGTGATAGTGGTGCTCTTGACTCCATCCATGAAACGGTATTGGTTGATCAGTTTGCCACTTCGAGGTCAATATCCTTCCGACACCCGGCTCTGCGAAGAGAGAGGGGGTCTCCGCAATGGGAAGGACAGGAAGGGAGGCGTCCCCGCTGCTCTTCGCCTCTCTCCCTCCCCCTCTCCTCCCCCTCGGGTCGCCTGCTCCGCGTTTTTCCTCTCCTCCGGGTTCGTCCCCCCCCCCTCCTCTTCAGCTGTGGCACCACGCACGGTTGCAGGCAGGGGGAGGGAAGAGGCATATCCGCGGCAGCGGTCTGAGCTGGCCAGCAGTGCCAGTACGGTCAGTGCGGCGCAGCGCCCGCGGCCAGATGCTGAAAAAAGAGGCGGAGGAGGCGGAAGATCGCCAATTGCTTTTTCCAAGTTGATCAATCGGTGCGGGGGGGGGGGGATTGCGCGAGGGGTTAAGGGTGGACCGTTCTTTGCGGGGAGTCGTGGGCTGGACAGCGGTAGGTGGTGGATTCGGTGCACGAGGGTGGGCGAGAACGGGGCGTTGGGTATGGGGTGGGGCGGCGCGGGGTGTGTGTGGGGCTTACTGAGCAACTTGGAGTAATCGTCTATCGCTGCGGAGGGATCTGCATCTGAGGGTGCGGCGCGAAGAGAAGCTGGGTCGCTGGTGATGAAGACCCCCCCGCCTCGAATCCCAAGAGTCAGAAGAGGAACGAGATCTGAGGCTCAGGGTAGGGGTCATTCGTTGGCGAATCAGAGCCAGACCACCGTCGTCGCGACTATTTCACGACGTGGACCCTGAAGGCTCTCGGCCCCATTCCCGACACTGGTTCTTCGCTGCGCTTGCTCTATGATGTTCCAGGAACGGAACAAGCCTTGCAGTACCGCAACTTCCAGTGCATTCTTCCATACTAGTAGCCCCCACGTTTGGCGAGGCCTACCTCGCCTTCTCGCTCCGGCAGGCTTTCGCAAGTCCAAGGTTCTGGGTTCAAACATCGAGCGTCGAACTGGATCGCTGCCGGGTCGCCTCGCCAGCTGCCCCATGAACATCAATTGTCTTCTAGCGAGGTGAGTGTTGAGCTTGCCTTGCCCAGCAACGTTGAGGTCAGCTGTGTTAGAAACTTTACTATGATACGCAATGGGACTCCGGCATACTCTCTGGAGATAGTGGTTCTGAAAGGCATCCAGGCTCTGCTGTTCCGCCGCATTCAAGCATGCTGCAAACAGCGAGCACAGTAGTTTAAAACAATGCGTTGAGCATCTGTATTTTACGACGCCTGCTCATTCTTGCATGTGACCCAATCGACTGCAACACCTGAACATCTCGAGTTGCTGCTCCCAATCTGCTGCTGAGCTCGGAGCCAATCCGCCCCTCTTGTCTGCGATCGGCACCCCAGCATTGGTGTAGATGGCGCTGTTTGCTCTGACTTTTATGAGTTCGAGCTTGCCCCAGTTAAAGCTCAGAACGTATTGCGACCCGCAGCCCTCGATGCACCTCATCAACTCCTGCACCGCCGAGGAATCGCTGTCGATCAAGAGGGTGTCGCCCGCATATGCCAAGTCCCGTACTAAGCGAGTTGCTGCCTCGACAAAATTGCCACTGGGCGAAGAGCTTGTGGAGAAACGGCCCGCAGTGATTGCCGTGACGCTGGAGGTCCGCGCCCCCCCTCCTCCAAGTGAACACTCCCGGATGTCCAGGAGCATGTGACCAGGCTCTCGAAGCGAATCCAGCCGCGGCAGCGAGGGACGTCCTGGGAGGCCCCGAACTCTCTGGGCACACACCCAGGTTCCTTTTCCTCCCTCCCCAGGCCTCTGACATCGAGCTTTTCTCCAACGTGTGTCCCCTGGGGCCCCCGACCCCTTCTCCGTGAGGCCCGGTTTTCTTGCTGGGCTGTGGTCTGATGGTGGGTGTTTGGGCCCAACCTCTGCGAGTCGACCCCGAGGCCCCGGTACCTCGCCCGAGGCGCTGCGCCGGCGGCTCCTGGCAACCCTCCTGACGCTGGACGGGCGAGCGCCCGTCTCTCGGCGGCGAGCGACGGGGGGGAAGTGAGAAGGAGAAGGCCTTCTCAGAAGCCCTCGCGCCTTCTGAGAAGTTTTCTGCGTCTTCGGGGAAGGCTTAGAAAACTTCTCAGAAGGCCCGGGGACTTCCGAGCCTTCTGAGAAGGCCCGCCCCTTCTCACTTCCCCCCTCGCTCGCCGCCGAATCTCCCCCCCCCCCTCTCTCTTGGCATCTCGGTGTACCTGTCGCCCGCTCTGGCGTGCGGCGTGCCAGAGGCCGCGGCCTCGCCCGCCAGGCCACAGGCCTGGTCGGAGCGTCTGCACGACTCGGTGGCCCCGCTTCACCGGGCGCGTTCCACTACTCGCAAAGTGCCTTCTCGCAAGCGTCCTGACAAAACATGCTCGCCTCGATGTAGTGGGTCGTAAATCCCCCTCGGCGGAGCCAGGCCATTTGCGAGTGGCTACTTTGCGAGTGGTGGAACGCGCTTGTCTACTGCTCCCGCTCGTACGCTCCCGCCATGGAGGAACGGGGTCCCGAGTGGCAGGGGTCCCAGACCTCGGGGCGCTTCCTTCATGCCAACCCTCCCCTCCTCCCCCGCCTTCGTCTAGGGTGCTGAAGATGGCGACGCACGTGCATCATCATCAGCGCGAGGCAGGGCTTTCCCACTTTCAGCGGTGCCGACGAGCAAGGATGGGAAAGCTCACGTGCCCAAGTGCCCCACCCGACGTACACAGGATTACTCCTGCCCTTGGGGGCACATGCGCTACACTAAAACTCCCCCCCTCCCCGGCAGGAGGACTCGACCGTGAGCCGAGCCCGCGAGGGCTTCCTTGCTGCCTGCGGCGGCCTCGGCGAGGCGGCTGCCTCCTTTTCGCACCGCGCGGGTCGACATCGTTGTTGCCGCTGCCGCCTCCGTCGGCGGCGTCGGTCGTCGTCGCCGTCGTCGTCGTCGTCGTCGTCGTCGTCGTCGTCCTCGTTATCGTCGTCGTCGTCGTCGTCGTCGTCGTCGTCCGTCGTCGTCGTCGTCGTCGCCGCCGCCGCCGCCGCCGCCGCAGCCTTCCGCTTTCCGCCTTCCGCTTCCGCCGCTGCCGCCGCCGCCGTCGCCGTCGTCACCGTCGTCAATTTTGGTCGTCGTCGGTTGTCGGTAGTCGGTAGTCGGCGCCGTCGTCGTTGGCTGAGGAGGAGGAGGAGGAGGAGGAGGAGGAGGAGGAGGAGGGGGAGGGGGAGGGGGAGGGCGAGCAGCTGGAGGTCGTCTTCGTCGTCGGTAACGGTCGTCGCCGCCGTCAGTCGGAGACGAGAACGAGGCCAGGGACGAGAATGGGTGGGTACGGTAGGTTCGCGTGGTCTTTGCCTGGCGGTGTGGGTTCTGGCGCTCTAGATCGAAGAAGTCTCCCGACGGCCTTGGGGGACTCCCGAACAGCGGAGATCGTGCAATATTGAAGGGGTTGACGCGGTGGCAGAAGCCAAATTTCACCTTGTCATGCCAGGAACTTGCCGTAGGAGGGCTCTTTTCACCTGCAACTCAGCATTTAATCACCATGCCATTGGAGGTTGGACAGCCAGAGCCCGCGAGCATGAAGCCCCTGCTCCCTCCATCATCCCTTCTTCTCCCCTCCCTCATCCCCCCTCTTCGCTCCCGTCTGCCTCCTCCTCCTCTCTCTTACTCCATACGAATACTACCTTCCTCTCCCTTGCAGTCTGCCCGAGCGGAACCCCTTTCCTCCCGCATACGGTCTCGCATAGGACTTCAAATGCCGATGTGTCTCCCGCTGCAAATCTGGCCTTTCCAGATCGACGCCTCACTCCCGTCGTTCACAATGGCGCTGTCGCCCCAGCGCGGGCCACGTTTCTGGATCCGAGTCCTTCCTCGTCGATGTCGTCGCCCCCCTCCTTTCCCCAGCTCTGACTTCCCCTTGCCCTCCAGCTTCCCGCTCATCTTACTCCTTCTCCTGTTGCTGCTGGCTGGTGTTCTGCCTCATCCTCTTGTTTCATCCTCCTCCTCTTCTTCCTGCTCAGCTTCTGCTATTCCGCCACCTCCTCCTCCTTCTCCTCCTCTAGCGCACACAGCTTTCATTTCTGAGTGCGAATAGCCCGATAGGGGTCAGATTCATATAGGGTTTCAGGTCCGCTGTGACACCCGTCGGCGGATTAAGACACACCAGCGCAATGGGAAGGAATAGGTGTGGGGGTAGGATGTCCGATTAGGCGCGAGCGCACCTAGCTTGCCATCTCCCTCGGGGTGTGTGGACTGTGGAGCCTTGGAGTTCATCGGTGCCACTACTGTGCGAGGGGTGTGTGTACTTGCGACGTCAACCTGGGCCAGGTTCACTTGGAGTGTTACCAGGGTGGAACATCGGGACCTCCAGAGGGCACTCCTATTTGGCCAAACGCACCCACCTGCTTGGTAGCTGGTAGGCCTGTCCTGCAAGTGGATCAGAACGGACGGGACAGCGTATGCTCCATATTACCGTGCCGTATCCTATTTGGCCTTCTCCTGCCCAACGCAGTAAACTATTGGAACTTCCTCTCCCAGCCATCCCTATCCCATCTTTTATCATACCAACTGCGATGATATTTATCTTCACGTCACATCATGGCAGTAGTACCCCACTCAGCAGTATCCAAGGTGGCCCGATTATCTAGTGGCCTCCGACCCAGTGTCACCATGCCTGAGTTTTTGCGTGCGAGGCGCAATGGGAGTGTGGTCTGGAGTGCGGCTGCTTCTCAGGATGCGGGCCTCCCGGGGCTCTCATAGCGGGCCTTTTGGGGGCCTGCTGGCAGCCTCTTGTGTGTCTTCCGGGAGGGTCTTTTTGGGAGGCCTCTCCGGGCCTTTGTAGGGAGCCTCTCTGCTCTGATCCCCAAGAGCATATCGAAGAGTCTTGCAAGTGCATTGCTTCAGCATGGTTCTCCCTCTGTCCGTGTGTTGCTTCCCCGCAGCCTCGGGGGGGGGGGGGGCGTCTTGCGGCGATCTTGGGGACCTCTGAGGTCGCTTCGGGCGCTGTATCTCGAAAAAACGGTAATATTACAATATTGCAGAACTTGTTTCAGTGATGTTGTTTCTTTGGCCGCTGGTCCCGTAAGCTTGAAAGACCGCCCGAGGGCCCCCCAGGAGATTTCCAGGACGGGCCTGAACGTCTGGATTCCAACCACGCTCCCCGGACACCTCTCGGGAGGGAAAACGAAAACAGTATCAATGACACGGCACAGTTGGGAGACCACCTGCGTGTTATTCTTTCGTTTTTGTCCGAACCCCTGGCGGTACTTCAACTCTGAACCGCTGGTGCGTTCACCGCACGGGTGCGTCATTGATACTGCTGTAGCTCCCCCACTTGCGTCATGGAAGCGCTCAGCGGCGCCCAAGAGACCCGCCAGCTGGAGGCTCGGCGTCCCCACTAATCGGAGGCGCCTCCGTCGAGTCGCCGCCCACCCCGCCTTGTGGGGGCGCCTGCGATGTGAGATGTAGGCTCAAAGTCCAGCCATGCTGGTGACTGCATCGGACAGTCAAACCGCATAATAAGGATGCGCGGTAAGGATGCAAGGGCCTCAGACCTTCGAGGGCCATGGCATGGTTTTTCGAACGAGGTTAGACAGCGCAAGTGCTACGGGTGGGCCGAATGGGCAAGGATGCAAGGGTAGCCTTGGAAAGTTGCTCATCCTTACTATGCGGGTTGACTGTAAGAGACCCAGTGGTCGGGTGAACCATAGGGGGAACACTGCGGCCTTCTTGGGGCTGATTTGGGGTTCTGGTCTCTTGCGGCTGTCATTGGCCGTCTCAGGGCACTCTTGGGTCGACGGGCGCCTTCGGATGCCGTCTTGGGAGCCACTCTGGGCCGTCCTGGGGTTCTCTTGCGGCCCTGCAGGGCCATCTAGAGGCCCTTCGGGATCTCTTGAAGCCGTCTTGTATCGATCTTGGGCACCTGTTTGGCGGCCTCGGGCGCCCAGAAGACAGAAGAAGCGTGCTGAAGACACGTCATGTCGGGCTTGTCTTGGGGGTCTCTTGGGCCGACTTAGCGCCCTCTTGGGCCATCTGGGGGCCTTCATGGGGACTGTTTGGGCCATCTAGGGGGATATTGGGGGCCTGTTGGGGGGCCTCGGACACTCGTAAGATCGGACATCGGAAAGGAGAGAAGATGAACATCAGTGAACATGTGTGGAGCACTGTCTTTTTTCCCGCTTGAGGCCCTCCTGCGCGGAAAGCCGACGGAGACCCTCCTTTGCGCTGAGCTGGCGGGTTGGGCCGGAAGCAATTTTGATTTTTTGAAGGAGCCGAAACTGCTAGCTCGGCAAGCACCCCCTCTGGCAGGCAACGGGGGCGGCGGATCGAAGACGCCTACGGCGAATCATTGCCATCCCCGACTTTTGGAAACGCCCATGCGGCCAAACGTTGGGCCGAAGTTTGGCCAGGCTATTGGACGATGTGTTCCCCAGCCGTTGTGGAACCCATTTGGGACACACTGGGGAGAGGACGAAACGGGATGAATAATTTGAGGGAGGAGGAGGAGGACGAGGAGGAGAAGAAAAAGAGGCCTCTTGATGCCCTCTTGGTGCCTCCTGGGGGCTTCCTGGGATCCTTTTTGGAGCCTCTGAGGGGCTTCTTGGAGACCTCCTTGGGCCTCTCGGGGCCTCCTGGGCAGTCTTGGGGCCGTGTCTGGGCACTCGTGAGTCCTTCTTTGGAAGCTTTATGGCCGTCTCGGAGCTCTAAAGGCCCGTCTTGGGGCCGTATTGGGGGCCCTCCTAAGGAATGCCAAAATGATTGGGCAACCGAGGGGAAATCATTGATTTTGGCTTCCTAGAGGTCCTGTTGGAGCCCTCCTGGGACGTGTTGGGGGCCTCATGGGCCGCCTGGAGGACATCTTGGGCCGTCTTGAGGCCATCTTGGCCATCTTGCCGACATCTTGGGGCCTCTCGGGGCCATCTGATCCATTTGGATGCCATCTTGGCCGTCTTGGAGGCCATCTTGTCTATGTCGGACTCGATTCGGGCAATGGTATTCGCAGTTGTGGCCGGGTCGCGATCGGCCGAAACCTCACCTGAAATTTTTGAAATACCCGAAACTAGCGAACTTTCGGCACGCCGTGCACATCTGTGGCAAGCCACAGGTCAACAGGGGGCGGCGGATCGAAGAAGCCTACAGCGAATTACCGCCGCCTCCCGTCCTTGTGGAAGCGCCTGTGTGACCGAACGTTGCGTCCAGACTTCGGCCATACCATCGGGCAGTATGCTCCCCAGCCGTTGTGAGAACCCTGCGGGGAACACTTGAGGAGGAAGAGGAAGAGGACGAGAGGGAGGAATGATGACGACGACGACGGCGACGACGACGACGATGATGATGATGCTGATGATGATGATGCTGCTGCTGATGATGATGATGATGATGATGTTGATGATGATGATGATGATGATGATGATGATGATGATGATGATGATGGGGAGGAGGAGGAGGAGGAGGAGGAAGAGAAGGAGGAGGAGGAAGAGGACCGCTGCGAACCCAAGGCGCATCGACGATGCTGCAATTAACCTGTCATCCAAGCTCCCTTTTCACATGTCTCCACAATCATTAATTTCATGGCGGGGAGAACCAGCTAAGAACTTTCAATCGCGGCACAACGCAATTCATGAGACTTCAGTGCCACGACTTAACGTGATTGGTGCGCCCTGGCAAACCTAAGTCGTGGCAGCACACCGTTCCTGTGAATTCAGCACAGTGAATCAACGCAACTGTTGCGTCGCTGCAATCCTTAACCGAGCCAGTACATTCCTGAGGCTTCAACAACATGAACCCTGGGCAACTGCTGCAAACTTGTAAGTCGAATGTTCGCGGCGCTCAGGCGAGAGCCACAGTTTGAAAAAGGATCCGCCCTTTACTCGTGAAGCTGTCGCAACATTTTGATACGATTATGCGCGACGCTAAGGCGGGAGCCCAATTTTGAAAGCCGCCCGCCCTCCATCAGTGACGCTGTTGTTAATTCCAAGCTTCGGGATCATAATTGGTGGGGACATCTCAGGCGAAACGCCCCGCCCGCCCTACCGACACGTCTGGGGGTGCGACAGGGAGGAGTAACATTTTCGGAAAAGGGATAGAGAGAAGGAGGAGGAGGAGGAGGAGGAGGAGGAGGAGGAGAAGGTTGAGGCGAAGGATGCCTCTTGGGAGCTCGCGGGGTGCCTCCTGACGGCATCTCGGAGGTCTTGGAGGCGTCCTTGAGTTTCTTGGAAGCGGGTGTTGTGCAATTTCCGCTCGTCTTGGGGGTTCCTGGCCCGTCTGACGCCGTCGGAAGCCGTCTTGGGGATTTCTCTTTGTGTTGGGGCTCTTCAGGGCAATATTTGAAGCCATCTTGGGCATCGTGGTGGTCTCCTGGGCCGTCTTGTGGCCCTCTCGGTATCGTCTCGGAGGCCTCTTGGGCCGTCAGGGGGCCGTCTTGGAGAACTCTTGGGCACTCTTGGGGCCATTTTGGTGGCCTCTTGGGCCGTCTTGAGCCTTCGGAAAGCCGACAACAGAGCAAATACCGAAGTCCTTCAAAAACCAAAGGACAATCAATCATGTTGACCTCTGGGGGCCTTCCCGGGGAGGCTTCTTGGGCCTCTTTGGCCATGTTTCGGCCATCTTAGGCCGTCTTGTGTGCATCTCGACCCGTCTGTAAGACTTCTTGGTGTCTTGGGGACACCTATGGACCATCTTAGCCGTCTTGGAGGCGACTTGGAGACTATCTCGGCCGTCTTGGAGGCACATGTTCTGCTCTTGTTCCCGCCTTGCGCGTCTTTCCGGGTGGCCGGCGCACTAGGTCGAAGGCCCCCGGGAATTTCAAAGAAGGACCAACAACTGCCGAACGTCCAGCACGCCATGCACCCCTGTGGCAAGCCAACACGGGGCGGCGGATCGAGGACGCCTACCGCGAATCGCCGCTGCCCCCTCCAGTTTGGAAGCGCCTATGCGACCGTTGTGACCAGAGTTCGGCCAAGCTATCGTAACACGTGTCCCCCCAGCCGTTGCGGAAACGCTTCGGGGAACACGTTGGGGAGAAAGAAAAAGAGGAAGAGAGATCTCTTCGAGCTTTCCTGGAGGCGCTCTCGGTTGCCTCTTGGGGGCCTCTTGGGTCGTCTTGGGGCCATCTTGGGCCATCTTGGGTGCATTTTGGGGCAACTTGGAGACATGTTGCGCCCATATTGGGCTCTCTTTGGGCCATCTTAGACGTCTTGGAAGCATCTTGATGCCATCTTCAGCTGCGAAGTTTACGGGTCCTTATGGGGTGCCTTGGAGGCCATTTTGGGGCCGTCTGGAGCGGGAAGACCGATGAACTGGGAAGTGAAGTGTAATTACGGGTCTTTCTGGGTGGCCGGCGGGACTGGAAGAAGGCCCATGGGGATTTTCTGGTTAAAATGGACAAGACAACATTGAGCAAGCTTAGGATACTCAATGGTTTTGGCCTCCTGGAGATTCTCTTGGGTTCCTCTTGGGGCGTCTTGGGCAATCTGCGGGCCATCTTGGGCCATCTTGGGTACATCTCGGGCCGTGTTGGAGACGTTGGTGCCATTTGGAGCTCTCTTGAGGATCGTGGAGACGATGCTTCCCGTTGTTCCACTACTTTCGAGACATTCCGGATCTTTGCGCGTCCTTCTGGCTGGCCAGCGGGTTGGGCCGAATGCCTAGGGAATTTTCAGAAGACCGACACTTTACCTAAAGTCTGGCACGCCGTGCACTACTGTGGCAAGCCAACCGGGTGCGGCGGATCGAAGACGCCTACGGTCGGGAGACTCTCCATGGGGGGGGATCCCATGGGGGGGCAGGAGGGGATCCCCCCCATGGGATCCCCTCCTTCTCCCCCATGGGATCCCCAGGGGATCCTATGGGACCCCCCCCCTGGGATCCTATCCCCCCATGGGATCCCCCCCCATGAAGAGTCTCCCGATACGGCGAATCACCGCCGCCCCCTGCCTTTTGGGATACGCCTATGTGAACACATGTTTGGGCAAAGTTTGGCCACGCTATTGGACCTTATGTTGCCCCAGCCGCTGAACAGGAGGATGAGGAGAAGGATGAGGAGACCTCTTGGGAGCTTCTTGGGTCATTATTGGAGCGTCCAGGGAGCTTCTGGGGGCCTCTTTGAGGCCTCCTGGGGCTTCTTAGGGGGCCTTTGGCAGCTTCTTGTGGGCCTCTTTGGCCGTCTTACGGCGTTCCTGGCCAGCCTGATGTTCTCGACGCCGTCTAGGGAGCCTCCCTGGGCCGTCTAGGGGCCCTCTTGGGACGTTTCAAGGCCGTGTTGAAGACCATCTTGGGCGTCTGGCAGGCCTCTTGGGCCGTCTTGGGGCCCTTTGGGGTTCGTCTTGGGAGCCTCTTAGGCCGTGCTGGGGCCATCTTGGAGGCCTCTAGGGCGATACTGGGGCAAGCTTGGGGGCCTCTTGGGTCGGCTTGGGCCAACGGGAGGTCTTTTTGAAGCAAATGCCAATCCTTCAAACACCTGGGGGAAATCAATGATTTTGAAGCGCTTGGGAGCGCCTGGGGGGGCCTGTGAGCGCCTGGGAACGCCTGGGAAGTGGCTGGGAGCGCCTGGGAACGCCTGGGAGCGCCTTGGAGCGCTTGGAAGCCCTTGGGAACGCCTGAGAACGCATGGGAAGCGCGTGCGAGCGCCTAGGAGCGTCCGAGAGTGCAAAGGGGCGCTGGGGAGCGCTTGGGCAGCGCCTGGGAGCCCATGGGAGCGCCTGTGAGCGCTTGGGAGCCCCTGGGAAGCGCCTGGGAGCGCCTGAAGAAGCGCTTGGGAGCGCTTGGATGCGTCCGGGAGCGTCTGGGAGCGTTTGGGAAGCGCCCGGGTGCGCCTCGGGCCTTGTGAAGGACCTCTTGGAGGTCTCTTGGTGCTTCTGGGGGGCCCTCTTGGAAGCCTCTTGGGCCCTCTTGGGCCGTCTCGGTCTTGTAGGCATCTTGTAACCGTCTTGGAGACCATATTCGAGTTATCTTGGGATCTCTTTGGGCCATCTTGCTCGTCTTGGAGGGATCGTGGAGACCATTTGGAGAGTCTTGGAGCGATGTGTTGTGGTCTTTGCGGGTCGTTGCGCGTCCTTTTGGGTGGCTGGCGGGCTGGGCTGCGTTCTTCTGAACTAAAAACCACCAGACTTCTAGCACGCCGTGAATCCCCGTGGCAAGACCACAGGAGGCGGCTGGTCGAAGACGTGTGCGGCGAATCACCGCCGCCCGCTGCCTTTTTGGATACGCCTATGTGGACAAACGTCTGGGCAAAGTTTGGTCACGCTATTGGACCACACGTTCCCCCACCTGCTGTGGGTGCCATTCGGGGAACACGTGGGGGAGGAAGAGGAGGAGAAGGATGAGGAGACCTCTTGAGAGCTTTTTGGGTCATTCTGGGCGCCTCCTGGAAGCTTCCAGGAGGCATTTTGGAGGCCTCTCGGGGGCATCCTGGGGCCTCTTGGGGGCCTTTGGCAGCTTCTTGGGGGCCTCTTTGGCCGTCTTACGGCGTTCCTGGCCCGCCCGACGCCGTTGGAAGCCATTTGGGGAGCCTCTCTGGGCCGTTTAGGGGCCCGCACTTCAGGTCTGTGTTGACGACCATCTTCGGCGTTTTGGAGGCCTCTCGGGCCGTCTTGGAGCCCTTTGGGGGCCGTCTTGGGAGCCTCTTAGGCCGTGTTGGGGCCATCTTGGAGGCCTCTAGGGCGATATTGGGACAATGTTTGGGGCCTCTTGGGTCTTGGGCCAACGGGAGGTTTTTTTGACGTAAATGCCACAATCTTTCAAACACCTGAGGGACAGCGATGATTTTGGCTTCTTCGGGCCTTCCTGGAGAACCTCTAGTAGACCTCTTGGGCCGTCTTAGGGGCTTGTTAAGTGCCTCTTGGGCCGTCTTGGGCCATCTTGAGGCCATGTACTTTGTTCCGAGTGGCCGGCGCCTTGTGCCGAAGCCCCAGGGGGAGTTGTAAAAAGAACCACCAAAACCATGACCTTAGCGCGCCAGGCACCCTCATGATGAATCAACAGGGTGCGGTGGATCCAATGGCCTACGGCCCAACCTGCCACGGTGCTTGGATTGTGGACCAGAGACCTTTTAGATGTCTCTTGTGACTCCTCTGGGAATCTAGTTGGGGCCTCTTGCGGGTCTCCTGGGGGCCTCTTGACGGCCGTTCCTGGACATATTGGAGGACTCTCGGGAGTTTTCGGGGGGCCCTCTAGGACATATTGAGAATGTTCGGGGCCGTTTTGGATCTTCTTGGATCTTCTTTGGGTGGACAGGCTCCCAAGGCCCCCTCGTTTCCCCTTCCTTGGGCCCTATTGGGAACCTCTAGGCCGATTTGGAGGCCTCTTGGTTTGTATTGGGTTGGGTCATCGTGAGGTATCCGTGGCGGCCTAGTGAGCCGTCCTGGGGTCCCAATCGACACTAGGGATTCTCAGAGGCCTGATGAGAACACTCCACTCAGCGCTTACCAGACCGTGGCAGATTTGTTTTTCCTGGCCAGTATATCCTATCGTGTGCGCCACGCAATGCACTGTCATTCCCAGTCGTATTCCTCATCCTACACCATTGCTTCACACCGGATCCCTTCCAAACCTACCTTGTCCAGCCCTGCCTGTTGTTTGATTGCCTCGGGCCTTCCCTACGCTGTTCTGTAATGCACTCTCCCTCCTCCGCCACCGTCGTGACTTCAGCGCTTGTGGCTCAAGCTGCTGGAGCTGGCGCTTCATAGTGCGCCCATACCTGGGAACTGGCCGCCGCTTCCTGTTCGTAGTTTGTCCGATGGGCTCGTCTGATTCGAAATTCGTCCGGCAATCTCCGGGCAAGAAGGATGGGACGGTCTTGTGCGAGATGCACATTAACCATATCCGCGACGCGCACAGCGTCGTCGGGCTTGTACCTGACAGCCTCGTCCCAGTGAGCCTCGTGCCGAAGCATTGGCACTCAAGGTTCTGCTGTGGCTGTTGTTGCTGCTGCTGGACTTCTGTCCCCTCGGGCTTTAGTGCAATCGTGTCCGCGTGGGGCAAAGACTTAGATGGTAGCGAGGAGGGTGACACTTGGGAGCCTGGCTTTCATTGGATGTGCCCCTGGCATCGCGTGAATCGTCTGGTCTCGACGCAGCTCATCATCTTCGACACTCCAGTCAAGGCTGTCAAGACTGCTGATAATATCTCGGTAGAGCTGGACGTGCTTATTCAGTTCGAGATCAGCAAGGCGAGAGATTTCATGTACAATGTAGGGCCAGCGAAATTCGACGACCTGCTGCGCTCGCATCAGGAGGAGATTTTGCGGCAGATCGCAATCGAGACCCCCGTGGAGGACATATACGATCTCAACGGGTACACTGAAGGCAACACGAGGGGACGATTCCAGGGATACGTGGACAAGATGAACGCAGCTTTCGAGACCTACGGCGTCAAAGTTCATCACTTCACTGTCAGGAAGGTGACGATTCCGCCAGACATGGCCAAGGATTTTGAGGAGAAGACGCTCTACGAGTCGAAGACCCTGGAGAAGCAGCAGGAGCAGCTCCGGAACCGACTGCACCTCGACCAGAGTGAGGCAAAGATGAAGTTGGAGGAGGAGTGCGAGAACGCTAAGATGGCACTGGAGGAGTCCCAGGTCACTGGCCTTGCACAGCTCGTCAAGGAAGTGCGCCAGGTGGAGGCCACTACCACAAAGGATCTGAACATGAAGACGGCAGAGAGGGAAGCCGAAGTCACAGACGTGAAGGTGAAGAGCGAGCTGGAGATAGCGGGTATCAATGCGGAGATTATGGCGATGAAGCGTGAAACTGCAGCGAAGCTGATGCTGGAGGAGGGGAAAATAGAAGCACAGGCAGAGGCGTACGAGTCCTCGAAGCGCGCAACAGGGAAGATGAAGGCATCGGAGAAGACTGCTGCTGGAAAGAAGGAGCTCGCAAAGGCAGAGGGCGGCGCGTCCTCGGCATTTCAGGCCCGAAGGGCACAGGAGCAAGAGATTCTTCGCCTTGGCGTAGTGGAGAAGATTGCCGACAATCCCGACGTCAAGGTGGTTAGCTCCCTAGAGAACAACTTGGGCCTCGCGCCAGACAACTCCTTGGTGACGCAGATTGCCCAGCAGGGCATGGAGGCTATTCGCACCAGGCTAGCAGAGCTGACTTCTGGCTCGGCCACCCGGCTGAACATGAGCACGGTCCCCATGGGCGGTGTCCACCGCCCCGTGCCACAGCAGCAGGTGATGAGGTAGTCGGCAGCAGGGCGACGCCACGTGGCCCCCTTCCGAACAGATCGGCGGCGCGCAGACGGGGTCCGGGCGAGGCGGGGGGAGTCGCCCCGAGAGGGCAGCAGGAGGGCTCCTTCGGGAGGGGTCGTCGTAGCCTCTGGGCAAGGCAAAAAGAGGAGGCAGAAGGGCTCACGGGAAGCCCTCGTGCCCTTGCAGAAGGCCCTCCCCGGCGCCCCACCTCCTCCTGCGCGCCACCAGGCAGAGCCGAGGGCGTACTCGCCATGACAGTGTTTCTGCCTTCCCTCTTCCGGCCCCTCTTCCCCGCATCGCCCGAGTCTTGCCGTCTCACTTGCGGTCGTCGGACTAAGTGCCGCCCGCCGCTGACGCCACCGACGCCGCCGACCGCTCCCCAGCGATGCCGACCACCACCACCCCTTGCCAGGGCCATCCTTGGCCCCAGGATGGCGTATAAACCCTCCTGGCCTCGGCCAGCAGGGCGTAGACACCACGGCAAGGCCCAGGATGGCCCTGGCCAGGCATGGCGGTGGTACGGTGCATTCTGTGTGTGTTCTAGCCGCCTACTGCCAACGACCGTTGGACAGGATACCGATCGCGACGGGGCGGCCCAACCCTGTTGCGAGCCGACCCCCTCGCGAACTCCGTCATATCACACTCACCATCCCTTGCCACAGGTTCCACCCAGATTTGCTTCATGTGCCTGTGCAAATGCCGCAGCGGCCTGTAGTAGTATGAATGCCCATGACTGGGCTTTTACGAAATGCTGGGAGCCGCCCGAAGTGGCATGGATGCCCAGTGCGGAAAATTGGCATGAGCATCCATCTCCCCATCCTCCTGCTCTTCTTGGTCATGTCCCTCCTCTTCCTCACTCAGCCCTGCTCTGCTTCGTCCTTCTCCGCCTCCATTCGTCATGCCCTTCACCCCACTCCACTGCTTATAGACCCGGGAAGGGAGGTCTACCCTAGGCCTACCCCTAGGGCCTACCCCTAGGGCCTGCCTCTAGGGCTACCCTAGGCCTACCCCAAGGGCCTACCCCTAAGGTTACCCTAGGCCTACCCCTGGGGCCTACCCCTAGGGCTACCCTAGGCCCCCTGGGGCATACCCCTAGGGCTACCATAGACCTACCCCTAGGGCTTACCCGCGCAGAGCCGCCTTGGCCAGAGGAAAAGCACGAGCAGGGAGGAGGAGGTGGGGAGGAGGAGGAGGAGGAGGAGGAGGAGGAGGAGGAGAAGGAGGAAGAGAAAGAGGAGGAGGAGGACGAGGAGGAGGAGGAGGAGGAGGAGGAGGAGGGACAGGGAGATGAGGATGCCGGCCGCAAGAACAACTTCGTTGGGAACTTACTGGTGTGCAATTGTTTTGGGTAGCTACATCTTTTTGTCTGCTCATGTCCTCGATCATGTTCTAGAGGGCTGACGTGCAGAAACTGTCATTAATCAGTCGATCAGATGTGTGCACAACGTGAGAGCTGAATATCCTGTCGTTGTCTTTGAAATTACCCTTGGAGTGGAGGTTAACGTTTGCCTGCCTGCTTGGATTCTAGGAGTTTCGGGTGATGCTGTGCTTCCTCTTCTTGCCAGGCACACTGCTGCAGGCATTCGGGTCGTTCATGCTTGGGTGGAAGCTCTTGGGGGTCCGGGCTCTGAACACGTTTTGGGGCACCGAGGGCCAGAGTGATTCTCCGGCATCGTTGTGGACACGGAGGCCAAATGTACAACCAGCACGCACGTCTCATATTGATTTTGTCCTGCGCAGTCTTACGAACACAGGCTGTTCACTCGTTCTGATCTCCGCCCTGTCGTTGCAGCCCCTATTCCTTCGGCTGCCATCCCTGTGACATCCGCCAGCCCTCAGTCGTTAGTTGGCTGGAGGCCTGTATCCAACACGGAGTCCGAGTCCTTCAAAAGTGTCTGTTTGGAATTCCGCCGCGCTGGTTTGGAGAGCATGCTGCCAGGTATCAATTACACCTGAGAAGCAAAAACAATCAGTGGATGGTTTGAAAACTTCGGCAGGTACCATGCCTGGCCGCATGCTCGTCGCAGGGCCCGAAGAGACACTCAATACTGATTCCTTGTATGTGTTCTAAGGGTCGTGGCATGCTCGCCTTTTCTGGCATCCATCGGTTCGAAACGGCCCAAGAAGAAGCCTCCAAGATAGACGACCTCAAAGGGCCCGTCGACGGCGCAATACAGCCTCAATACGGTCCGCGACTGCCCGAAGAATCCGAGTAGACGGCGAAGAGGGCCCTACGACGGCCCCTTGGGTCTCATGACTGCTCCACAGGAGCCCAGCACAACTCCAGGACGACACGAATGAGCTCCCAGAAGTGAGGTCGAGAGGTGTCCGATGTAATGGCGTTTCTTTGACGTTTCTTCTTGCAAATGATAATTGTCATCCGCATCACCGCTCATCATCATCACCGCTCATCATCATCATCCTCCTCCTCATCATCATCACCATCATCATCAGCAGCAGCATCGTCATCATGATCACCAACATCATCATGAGAGCAATCGTGAGATCGACAGTGAGATCGATAGTGAGTTCGATCGCGAGATCGATCATGGGATCGATTGTGAGATCGATAGTGAGGACGATATGTCGATATTGAGATCGATCGTGAGACCGACAGTTAGGTCGATTGAGTGAGATCCGTAGTGAAATCGATCGTGGTATCGATAGTGGGATCCATCGTAATATCGAGAATGATATCGCTGGTGAGATCGATTGAGCGAGATGGATAGTGAGATCGATAGTCAGATCGATGGTTAAGTCGATAATGCCCTCGATGGTGTGATCGATTGAGTGAGATGAATAGTGAGATCGATCATGATATCGATATTGAATCGTGGGATCGATGAAGAGATCGATAAGGAGATCGACCAGGAACCCGGGAACCCAGGAATCCGGAACCCACCGAAATCGGCCCGGAACCAACGACCAGGAACCCGGGAACCCGGAACCGGGAACCCGGGAACCCAGCCTGCTACCAAAATCGGCGGCAGTTGTCGCCAATTGGGGGAAAAACAGCTTGTCATGTCCAGTTCGTCACGGTCCAGGTTCGGAGGAGGAAGGAATATGACGTCGTGAACAAGTTCGTGAAGGAAGCTAGGAAGGTCTTTGTCGATACCAGCCCTGCTGAAAAAACGACCTGCGGTACAAGCCCTGAGACGAGCTAAGCGTCAAGCCCGTGTGAGCAAACACCAAGCGGTCCTTTCAGGGATGGTCCACGAGGGGGGTCCCCGAGGGGGACGGGGATGTCACCGACGGGAGGTCGAGGAAGGGGGGTCCCCGAGAGGGGGGGGGGGGCACCGAGGGAGTGGGTTGGCCTGTGATGGTCCAAGGGGCAGGCCCTTGGGGTAGGCCTGGGGCAGCCCTAGGAGGTTAGGCCCTGGGGTAGGCCTAAGGTAGCCGAAGCCATCGGGGACCCCCCCTCGGTGACCCCCTCCCCCTCGGAGACCCACCATCGGAGACCCCCCTCGGAGACCCCCCCTCGGGGACCAGCGCCTACCCCATGGCCCACCCCCCGAGGGTTACCCTAGGCCTACCCCTAAGGGCCTACCCAGGGGGCGCCTGCCCGCGCCCCCCCCCCAGATTTAGATCGGAGCAGGAGCAGGAGCAGGAGCATGAAGGCTCACGCGGAAGGCTGCAAGGTGGGCGGCGGCGTTGGCAGCGAGGTGCGGGACATCCTCTTGCGCTTCACCGCGAAGTACGTCGATCCCAAAGCGCTCAAGGAACAGCGTCTGGAGAGCCTGCGGGCGGGCATGCTGGAGGACGCCGATGCCGGCGACTTGCCTTGCGACGTGCTCGACGTGGTCTTCAATCGCGATTGCAGACGAGTGGCTTTGGACATCGCCAACGTGGGCGCCCACGTTGACCCTGCCAGGGTGCGCACCAATGCTAGCCGCGACAGAACCGCGGCGGCCAGGAGAAACGCGAGAAGCGCCGCCGGTACGCCGGTCTCAACGCGACGCCGCGTGTGTTTGATATTGGCGGCCGGGCAGTCGAGAGCGCCTCCGCCGCCATCGCACGCTTCCAGTCATGGCAGGCTGCGACGCCGAAACACCTGTTCTTTTATTCTGACTCCCGTGCGTGGTGACTGCAGTGCAATCGGGTGCCTACACAGGCCGGCGAGGGTGGGGGGGGAGAGAGAGAGAGAGAGAGAGAGAGAGAGCGAGAGAGAGAGAGAGAGAAAGAAACATGAAGAGGTGTCAGGCACGCGGCGGGCTCACGCGCGAGCGCCGCGCGCTACCATGAGCTCCAGCTCCAGCAGGCGCCCCAGATCCGCGAGGGCCTCCCCGCAGATGCCGTCGAGGGGCGCGTCAGCAGCGCCGCCCGCTCCCCGAGCAGGCTCCGCCGCCGCCGCACCCACGTCGCCAGCCATGGTGTCGGTGCGCCGCAGCCGCCTCCGCGCCGCGCGCCACGGCGGCACGTCCGCCCGCTCGTCGTTGAGGTCCGACCCCTCGTCGACGCCCATGGGCATGACCGCGAGCCCCAGCCCCGCGGCAACGCTGACAGCAGAAGCTCCAGCGCCAGCATCTGCCGCAGAGGGGAGGCGCCTCCGCAACATCACGCCGCCGCGCCGCGAGGCGCTGGCGGCGGCGTCGCCGCCTCTCCACCTTTGCCGCCGAGGCAGCGGGCGGGGTGGCAGCTCGTACTCCAGGAGCTCCAGCTGCAGGCGCGGCCGGCCGCATCCGTCTGCCCAGTCTCTGCCACCTCCGCGCCCGCGAAGAGGGCGGCGGAGATGGCAGACCGGGCGACGGCGGCAACCGTGGCGTGGCGGGTAGCCAGTGCCTTCACGCGGCCAGGCTACATGGCCCTGGCTGGCAGCAGGTAGGGCGACGAGAAGTCGAGAGCAGCAAAGGAGGAGAGGAATGGTGCAGCAAAGGTGGAGCGGATGGGGCTGAAGAAGGATGTTGATGCCGACGAGGAGGAGAAGGGAGAGGAGGAGGAGGAGGAGGAGGAGGGCTGGAGGGCTGGAGGCCGAGGCCAGAGGATGAGGGGGCGGAGCAGGAGGAGGCGGAGGATGAGGACGAGGATAATGTAATAGGATATTGAAGGTGAGAACGAGGGGGAAGGTGAGGGAGAGGAGTTGGAGGAGGAGGAGGAGGACGACGACGAGAAGAAGGAGGAGAAGGAGGAGGAAGAGGAGGAGGAGGAGGAAGAGGGCGAAGTGGAGGAGGAGGGGGAGGAGGAAAGGGGGGACTTGATCTACTATGTCTTTGGGGTGCCGTAGCCCCGTGGGCCTAGCTGCGCACGTGTTGTCCACCACTTCCTTGACCCTTCGCGGTGCGCGCGGGGGCTCCTCTTTGCGCGATGATGCTCGTGCGCCTGCGCCTGCACGATGATGCGCATGGCAGAGGGCGCGAATGAGCCAGGAGAGACCGACGGGGGAAGAGGAGGCACCGGCCAGCCTCGGGTTGGGGAGCGCCGACGCAGACGAGGAGGGGGAGGAGGTGGATGAGGAGGAGGAGGAGGAGGCGGACGACGAGGAGGGGGAATAGGCGGAGGAGGCGGAGGAGGAGGAGGAGGAGGAGGAAACGGAGGAGGAGGAGGAAGACCATTCTGTGTAAATACAAAATCAGCAACGATGTTGGAAGAAACGCTTCCTCCAAGCTCCTTCTTTATATGCCCCTAAAATGGTTCATTTCCACTGAGGGAACTGCCTCGTTGGAAGACAACCTTTTGAAGACCTGGAAGCATGCCAAAACATTGTTCTCGGGATTCCAACGCCACGGATCAACCTGACCGTTGCGTTTTGACGATCCTGAATCGCGCCAGAACGCCATTATTGGGACTTGAACACCGCGAATCAACGTAACTGCTGCGCCGTAATCCTGAATCTTTCCTAAACACCTCTTTCGGTGTGGATCTGGGGGATCCGTGAAGTTCTTGCAAGTTTTACAAACGAATGTGCGCGGCGCTAAAGCGAGAGCCACATTTTGAAAACCACACGCCCTCCATCTGCGAAGCTGCTGCCAAGTTTTGGTTTCAGAGTCATACATGGCGAGGAAGTCTTAGGCAGCATGCCCGGCCAGCCCTAAAAACTGGCCTCGGGTTGCGACAGGGAGAACTTATTCATAAGGAAAAGGAATGGAGGAGGAGGTGAGGAGGGCTCCACAGGACGAAAAAAAAGAGCCGCGCGTAGGATGAGGCCGAGGGGTCGGCGGTGGCCGGTCTGAGAGCGGGGGTCGCCGCATCCGCCGGAATCCGAAATAAAGGAGTCGGCGGGCGAGGTGCAGAGGAGGAGGTGGAGGAGGTGGCGGAGGAGGATGAGGCGGAGGAGGAGGAGGAGGCGGTGGAGGGAGAGGAGGCGCGCAGGGCTTCAGAGGACGAAACAAAGAGCCGCGAGCAAGAGGAGGCTGATGGGCCTGAGGAGGGGCGCAGGCAACGGCGCGGATGGGCCAAAGGAGGAGGAGCGGTGGCGGAGGGAGGCTGAGAAGACTGAGCGGCGCGTGGCGCGCGGGGCCCGTGCTCGGCCGCGCGCGGTCCGCTCGCTTCGGGGCCCTCCTCGGACCTGAGGGCCTCGGAGTGCAGAAGCACCAGGAGCATGAGGAGGAGCAGGAGCAGGAGCAGGAGCAGGAGCAGGAGGAGAATGAGGAGGAGGAGGAGGAGGGAAAGGAGGAGGAGGGGTGGGATGATCGCGTTGGGGCAGGATGGGGAGGAGCAGGCCAAGGCAGGGAACTTGGGCCCTCCCTCCGAGGCGCTGCTCAACCTCTCCGGGGTGATGGTCGGAGAGGCACCTTCTGGGAGGGCTGGGGCCGGTTGCCGACGGGCCTCAGGAACGGTTTGGACCGCTGGGGGCGGGAGCTGGTTGAGGACTTCTGACATCCCCTCTCGGCGGGAAGGCGCTCTCGGATGTCGCGAGAAAGCGCTGCGATGTCAGCCAGTAGCGGCGGTCAGGGTTTCCTTCTTTCGGGGAGACGTTTCGCCGCCGCCGTGATCGCCGCCGCCACGAGCACGACCGTCCACCGTCAGCGTCGGCAGCACGACCGCAATCCTCCAGGAGCATCCGGCGGGGATCGCGGCGCAGGGTCGGCGGTAGTGTGAGATCGCGCTTCCGAACAGTCCGATGCGGGTTGCTGCTGCTACAGGTTCTCCTGCAGGACGTGGTGACTTTCGGACCCAAGTTTGCGGCCGTTCGGTGTACTTTACGCATCTCGGTTTTAACGTCAGTATACCTGTGTGTCCAAATCTCCGTTCTCTGGTCTGGGTCGGCCATGCAGGCACGATCCATCCGCGATCCCGACTCGGACGACTCGGCAGGCATTCTTTATCGAATGCGTGCCGCGCGATCTTACCGTACCTGTGCTTCTCGCCCTCTTCTTCGAGTGGTCTTCGACTTTAGCTGGACGCTGAGATCTTGTCCCGCGTCCTGAATGCTGGATGGTTTCGGTTTTTCGCCTCGGCCGGAACGGCTGCGGGGAAGAGAACGATGGGGATGATGTTGGGAGGAGGAGGCGGAGGAGGAAGTCGGGGAAAAAGCACGAGGGTGGGGGAGGGAAGGGGCGAAGGCGGAGGAGCAGACGGGAGTGGTGGACGGCGAGCAGAAGGGAGATACATAATGTCGGTGCTGATGTTGATGCTGATGATGATGATTGTGATGATGATGGAGATGTTGATAATGTTGGTGATGGTGATGTTGATGGTGACGATGATGATGATGATGATGATGATGATGATGATGATGATGATGATGACGATGCTGTTATTGATGATGATGGTGATGATGATGGTGATGATGGTGGTTGTGGTGGTGTTGGGGATGGTGATGATAATGCAGATGATGCTGATGATGCTGATGGTGATGGTAAGCGTGATGAGACGGATGATGGTGATGATGCAGGTGATTGTGATGGTGCTGATGATGCTGGTGATGATGCTGATTATGGTAGCGGTGGTGCTGGTAGTGGTGATAACGATGGCGATGGTGATGGGGATTATGGGTATGATGATGATGGTTGTGGTGGTGGTGGTTTTGGTTATGATCATTGTGGTTATGGTAATTTTGAGTTTGTTGGTAATGGTGATGATAATGGTACTGGTGATGGTGATGATCATGATGATGGTGGTGTTGGTGATGGTGATGATGGGTATGATGGTGATGTTGTTGATGGTGATGATGACGATGACGATGATGATGCTGTTGTTGATGATGATGGTGGTGGTGGTGGTCTTGTTGATGATGATTCTGGGGGGGGTGTGGTGTTGATGGTGCTCATGGTGATGGTGATGGTGCTGGTGATGTTGCTGATGATGACGGTGATGGTAATGATGATGATGATGATGATGCTGATGCTGATGCTGATGATGTTAGAGTGTGAGCTCAGCCCTTTCAACAAAATACCCTGGCGACTGATCGAACCCCCCAAAAAAAGATGATGGTGATGATGATGATGATGATGATGATGATGATGATGATGATGATGCTGATGGGGTGGTGGGTATTGTAATGGTTATGGTGATGGCGATGGTGGTGGTGATGATGGTGATGGTGGTGAAGATGCTGGTAGTGGTGGTGTCTCTGTGTTTGGTGGTACTGATGATGATGGTGGTGGTGGTGGTGGTTGTGACGACGCTGCTGGTGATGGTGGTGTTGATGGTGATGCTACTGATGGTGGTGATGGTGATGACGATGATGATGGTGATGGTGATAATGATGATGATGATGATGATGACGACGACGGTAATGATACTGATGATGCTGCTGATGGTGACGGAAAGAGGGAGAAGGATGAGGCAAGGAGGGAGGAGGAGCGATAACAGAACTCGTGGACTGGGCGAGTGGGAGTGGAGCAGGATAGGGGGAGGCTCTCCTCTCCTCCTCCCCTTCCTTTCCCCATCTCCTCAACCATCCAGAAAGGTCTGGGTCCCTCGCTTACTCGTCCCATCGTTCCAGCCACTCCCAACCTGGATATCGACGATTCGGCTGGCACTGCACTCAGGCATCGAAGGAACGACGCTAAAGCCAAGCAGAGGCGAGCTCGAGCCGCCATGAGAACTCGCCGCCTAGGTAAGCTCACGCGCAGTATTGGCCGACGTGCCAGACACATCTGGATGTCGGGCCCTCCCCCGTCAGCCTCGTACGGGGCGAAAGTCTTTGGGGTTTCGGACTCGGAGCTGCTGGGCCTCAGGAGGTCCTTCGCCTCAGTGCTGAAACCCCCCGCGGGTGACAGGGACCTGTCGATCTTGTTCTTGCTAGTGCGTGACCCTACCTGGGCGTTGCAGCTGGCGCCGATCCTTCGTTGGCACAAGGAGGTGTGGCACACCAGGGGTAACGGGCACCAGTCCACTCTGTGTTTTCAGTGTCTTCGGGACTCCTGGGAAAGCTGTTTTTGCAGAAAAGCTTGGGCTAGAGAAGCGTCGGTGGCCCAGTGATGGCCATGAGAAAATCCTTGGAACGGCTCCGTTGAGACATGCACTATTGTTTCACAGTGGTCACGGACAAGGGGCACGACGTTTCGTTGACACCGCGGTCGCCTGGCATGTTCAAGGGTTTGCTTCGAGAAGCTGGTGTGTTTTCTTTGCGCTTGGAGTCTGAGATTGGCGCCAAGAACGGTTTCAACCAGAGGGCGTGCTCCGACGTAGTGTCTAGACATCCCGCGTCAAAGAAACACACGCACACCTTTGGAGAACGGGGTTCTCAGGACCGTTTGCACGGGAGCACTGTGGACAAGGACCTACGCCATATCCAAGAGATATTTGCATTCGGAGGTCTGCCCGCTGGGATGTGGACATCGACACACCCTCCACCATCGCATTTGGAAATGCCCTGCTGTTCGCGAAGCTCGTTCAGCTGCCGTGGATCAGCAGTTGCTCGACGAGGTAGACAGTTTCGTGGAACACATGAGACTCTTGTTCGTTGTAACCCGAGGGGGGCTGTCGCACCCAGGAGATCATGCCCCCCCCCCTGTGTCCGATGGGAGCCTTGGAAACCGAATGGTTTGTGGAACCTCCTCAGGATCAGACCCCAATCCAGGGACACATGTTTGTTGACGGGTCATGCAACCGCCATGTAGCCAAGGGTGTAAGCAGAGTTGCATGGTCGATCGTCGCGTTCCGCGACGGCCAGAGACTCTGCGAAACCCGTGGCCCTGTGCATCCGCCGCTTCCGCAGACGCCGCAATGCGCCTTGTTGTCGGCTTTCACTGCAGCCACTACGTTTATAGCTGGCCCGTCGTCTGTTTACTCAGACTGTTTGAATGCCATCAACCAGATTCGAGCTAGCCACATGGATCGCGCGAATTTCAGACATGTTTATGCTGGCCACACTTTCCAACCTCACAGTTGTCAAGGTGCAAGGCACATTACTGAAATGTTTAAGGCCAAGGTTTACCAGTCTCTCTCTGATGATTCGTTGTCGGACGCTGAGAGATTTGCGAAACTTGGCAACGACTGCGCCGACCGAGGAGCGAAAGCCGCTCTCGAGCTTCGCCCGAGCGACGGCGATCTCATGGACGAAGTCAACAGGCAAGTTAAGTTTGGTTCAGCCTTCTGCCGCGCTGCCATGAAAGTGCTGCCTCTGCTCCCGTCTCTCAAAGACGCCGAGGAGGTTGAATACCGACCGATCCCTGCACCTGTGAGAGACAAGGCGCTTGACTGTCACTTTGTATGGACTGTCAGCCTTTGAAGATGTGATTTCTGCTGCAGAGCCACTCGCAAGGCAGACTGTTCTACCAAGTTAATGAGCGCGCCCCGGCCCTCAAGGCGCAAATGCACGGGCGAAGTTTTGGGTTTGGACCTAGCAAGGATCGGCGACAATCGGCGCCGCATAGTCTGTTCCCCTTGCTCGGACAGGTCCTCGCTCTTCATCTGCTTGCTTTGAGCCGCGTTCGTCTCCATTGGGTTCCCCATTGAAGTTGAATTCGTATCTTCGCCACGGCAGTGGCAAGCAGGACGCCCGACAACAGTGGAGATGTAACCGAGTGTTTCGAGGCATTCACCCGCAGTGCGACAAGGATTCTGTGCGCGTCTTGATCGATTACAGTACCGATCAGCTGCCGCCCGACACACAGTGCGACGACAGCGGGGAGTGTTGCTCGGAGCGGCCGCCCCTGTCCAAGGCGCCTGCGGACCAGGTGCAGACGGAAGACCCTCGGACCCCTCCGCCCGCTGGTACGGCGCCTGTGCCCGATCAGTGTTGAGCGGACGACGAGGCGGCCAACGTTTTATTCGCCTCGAGCCCAGCTGACGTTCGGCCCTCTTTTTCTGAAGCCGCTTGCTTCAGCAGTGAAGCGAGTGCGGGCCCTGGCCTCGCCGCCGCTGCGAGCCGTGACGCCCCGTCACCCGTCTCAGGGCGTACTGCGGTGTCTCAGCGGGAGCGCGTTGGGTTGTGGATAAGGCCCTGGAGCGGGGGGCAGACGAGGCCCCGCTTCCTTTGGACTGCCCTGCTGTTGCGCTCGTTCAGAGCAGCGCATCTAGTGCCGCTGAAGATTCACTGACTGTGTTGAGCACCGCTGCGCATTCAGCCCAGGCCGCTCGTTTTGGTGTGGTCAGCGCCGTCGCTGACCCTGCCCCGCTCTCCGTGACCGCCGCGAGCAGTGAAGCCCCACCTTCAGTCCCAGATCCCGCCTTCGCGTCTGAGCAGTGTGTGCTTCGTCGTGTGCAAAAGGCTCTCGAAGTCGAGGAAGACGAGGCCCCGCTCGTGCCCGAGCCGTTCCAGGCAGCCAGGGAGCGCGCTTTCCAGTCGAAAGTGCATCGCCTTTTAGGAGCCGCTGGAGGCAACCCGACGACCCCGGGGGCGGGGATCGGGGGGCTGGACGAAGACGATTGAGACTAGCGCCACGGAGGCATGGCCTCGACTGTGGCGCTAGCGTGTCCTCTCTGTGTCTGCCTGGCTCTCTCGAGGCCGCGTGCTCTGTGTCAGCAACGACTTGCCGCAGTTGCTGGCCATTTTCACGTGGGCCAGCTTTCAACCTGGCCAAGTAACGGCTGCATCCTCGCGGGGGAAAACACTTAAGATGGGGTTCGTGTTGTTGGTGCGATGCCTCTACCCCCCTCCTTCCTACTGCCCGCCTCATCCCTCATCATTGTCAGGTTTCCCGCGCGGACTCAGGAGAGCCACTCACTCGCTGACTCGCCTTCCTCGCACACTCATACTGAGCTCAGCCCAGGCATACGCAGGTCCACTCATGTTCAGCGTTGTCATTCTAAGACCCACCCACATTCAGACACTCTGACTTCCGAACGCTCACGCTCAGACTCGCCCATACCCAGAGTCACTCACATTCCGACTCACATACTCAGACTCCTTCACGCGCAGACTCATTCACTCTTCAGACACACATACTCAGACTCACTCGCGCTCTGATTCATCCACACTTAGCCTCGCTCACATTCAGACCCAGTCACATTCAAACTCGAACACACGTTTTTCTCGTGTTCCGACCGTTCAGATCAAGACTCACTCACATTCAGAAGCCCCGTCATCTTTGCGATGTAGCAGGTGTGGCGCCCGGGCGTCCCAACAGACATGGGAGAGTTCGGCTTTCGATACGTTTTTGCGTTTTGTTGCGGACATGCCGTGTTTTAGCCGTGCGGTGGCGATGGCTGCCATAGAGCCGACCCCCCCTGATGCAAATTGTACCGCTCCTTGTGTGCCTGGCGCGCGGGGAGCCGCGGGCTCCTGAGCGGGGCGGTGGGCCCCGCCCTACCTTCCAAATTGGATACTGCAGCTTGAGCCTGCGTCGCCAACCATGCCGGTTGAAGATTTGAAGGGGAGGGTCTCCACAGACTTCGGCAGTGCCCGTCCATGCTGCAGTGGTTTCGTGCACCGACCGCACACACAGGGGTTTCGCCTGGCACATCCTCACACACATTCTGCTACCGGCTCAGGTTTCAGTAGTGTTCTGTTCGCTTTCCGAAAGCACCGCCCCTTTGTTCCGTTCGATTCCTGTTGTGCGTCTTCGCGGAATTTGCACCCAATAGTATGTGTTAATGTGTCGAGCGTCTTCGCAGAGGCCAGAGCCCGTGACAGTTGCATTGCGCTCCGGGAGGGACTCGGCAGGATCCTTCAGTGCTCTGTGCTGAGAAGACGCGCGCTATCGCATGTCGCGTTGCCACGCCCGTACCCATTCCAGCTTCGACGACGCGGGCGCCATTGAGGCCCGTTCGGAACCAAGCGCGTGCTCGAGCCAAAAAAGTGGCGGCTCGAACCACAATGTCTACGGAATCCAGTTCTCCCCTGCTTTCGAGTTCCCAGCGGAGGGCCAAACCACCGAACGTAGAAGTTTCCCCTCGTCTGAAGGAAGAGCTGCCAGGGGGTAGGACACTTGCCCGTTCGAGGCCAGATTGGGGGGATGTCTCGAGCGAGGCGCTCATTCGGAGTCCCCGACCCCTCTGCTTTGAGAGCCCAGTGACCACCGCGACGTGGCAGGCGTGGCACACGGGCACCCCAAGGAGGAACCGCCAGGTGGAGACATTAGCCCGCTCGCGGCCAGATTGTGGGGATGCCTCGAGCGAGGCGCTCGTGTGGATTTCTCGACCCTTTTGCTTTGAGAGCCTTGTGGCCACGTGGTTGCAGCAGGCAGACAGAGACCATTGATTGCCTGATCGCGGCCAGATTGGGGCTGGTTTGAGCGAGGCGCTAGTCTCCAGTCTCCGACTCCTCTGCTTTTGGAGGCCTGTGATGAAGTTGATGTAACCAGTGTGGCATTAGGGCCTCCAGAGAGGTACGACGCTTGACTGGTTCCGCTCAGATTACGGGGACCCCTCGTCCGACGAGCCGGAGGCTGTCAGTCAAGGATTGCGCATTGTACACAAGGGTTTCCCGTAAAGAGAAAGCATGGACCCCTGCCTGGCCGCCAGCTCAGAACGCGGACGCGGCCGTCCCGCCTCCGGCCCGGCAGCTGCTCCGCCCTGCCGAACGTCTCATGCTTCACACCATTGATTGTTGGCTTCTTTGCGGGTTCTGGTCATCACAGAGCCTGACACGACGAACGTGCCGTTCCTCGCCGGCCGCCTTCTGGCCGTACGCCCGCCTCCTCCGTGCCCTCGTCTTCTGGCGCCGCCTCCCCCTCCTCGTCGTCTTCCTCCTCCTCTGCCTGGCCGCCTGCTCTGGGACTCCTCAGGGCGTCCTCTGGAATCCCTTCCTACCGCCTGTTCAGAGCGTCCCCTGGCGTCTCTCGTCGCTCCCTTCTCCTCCTCCTCCTCCTCCTCCTCCTCCTCCTCCTCCTCCTCCTCCTCCTCCTCCTCCTCTTTCTCCCTCTTGTCCTCTTCTCCCCCCTCCCCCCTTCCCCTTCTCCCTCCCCCCCCCCCTTCGCCGCATCCATTCTTCTGCCCTCCCCCCCCCTCTTGCCGTGTGGGCGCGATTGCTGAGCCGCCAGGTCGCGGAGCCCCTGCGGGACATGCAGCGCCGCCTCGAGGACTGTCGGCGGGTGCATCGCGGGCCAGGGGGGTGGCGTCAGGCGAGGGCGAGGGGGGAGGGAGAATGAGGGGTTGGCGAGGGAGGGGGGAGGAGAGGGGATGACATGGGGACGAGGAGGAGAAGGGCGAGGAAAGATCACTAGGAATGGGGAAGGAATGAGGAGAAGGAGGAGGAGCAGGGGGAGTGGTGGATGGCGAGCAGAGGGGAGAGCCTGGATGGTGATGATGATTGTGATGTCGATGGTGACGATTAGGATGAGGATGTGGATGATGATGATGACGATGGCGATGATGGTGGCGGTGATGAGGATGATGCTGAGGATGACGATGAGGCTGGGGTTATAATGATGATGCTGCTGAGGACGATGCTGATGCTGATGATGATGGTTATCTGGTAATCATGCACGAGTTCAGTGAATGATTGATTAAATTTGCTTTGGGGTAATGATGATGAACATGATGATGATGCTGCTGATGATGATGATGATGCTGCTGTTGATGATGATGATGGTGGTTATTGTACTGGTTATGGTGATGGCGATGGAGGTGGTGATGATGGTGATGGTGGTGAAGATGCTGGTAGTGGTGGTGTCTCTGTTTTTGGTGGTACTGATGATGATGATGATGATGATGCTGCTGATGATGATGATGATGATGATGATGATGATGATGATGATGATGATCACGATCATGATCATGATCATCATCATGATCATGACCATGACCATGATGATGATGCTGGTGATGATGCTGATGGTGATGCTCATGATCATGATCATGATCATGAGCGTGATGCTGCTGATGACGACGATGATGACGACGATAGCAACGACGATAATGATGATGCTGATGATGACGATGCTCATGGTGATGATGCGGAGGAGTAGGAGGAGGAGGAGGATGAGTGAGAAAGACACATAAGAGGAGGAGGAGGGAGTGGAGGAGGAGGAGGAGGTGGAGGAGGAGAAGGAGGAGGAGAGTGAGGAGGAGGAGGAGGAGGAGGAGGCTTGAGGAGAACCGTCAGAGGAGGGTATAGTAAACCCAGGATGCATCAACGACTCAGCAACGCCCGCTTCCTTCCAAAGCCCCCTCCTTGCGAGTCCCTGCCAGCATTCTTCCTCGCTGCGGAGAAGCACTCCTTCGAGAGACGGACGCCCGATGTGCTTTCGATTCGGGCGGGAGCCCCGTTTGAAGCTGAAGCCACACACCATCTTCCAAGCCATCAGGAAAGCCAGAAGGCATGATCATCAGTCTCGAGGAAGAGTTTTCTCGCTCGTGCCGCTCCTCGCTAGTCTCACCCCGACGCCTTTGAACCTAGCCTTCGGCGTATGGCGACATCCACGTTTTGGCGCCAGCTGTGGAAACACGTTTTTCCGCTCCCGTCTTCTCCCTCCAATCAAAATCAGTTTCAAGGAGGAGATCAGCGATAGCGCGCGCTGAAAAGGGACCGCCCCCATTCGGGCAACTGTTGGCGGCTTGAAGTTCTGGCCATACCCTTTGGATGCAATGCAAGCGTCAGGCCCGTATTGGTTAGGGGCCGCCCTCAACCTGTACGCTTGTTGAACACACTGGTACGGGTGGCCATCGAGTTTGAGGTCGTCTCGAGCTATATCCACAGTTTGAATGGGAGTCGCTCTCCGTCCGAGTATTTGTTGCACAGCTTGAAGTATCTGGTCATACTACCTGCAGAGATCTCGAACAATAGCCATGTGTTGGAATTGATCCGCCATCCACCAGTACAGTTTTTACGCTCGTGCAAGTTTTTGTCATGACATTTGAGTAAGTCCATGGCGATACCTGTACGATGAACATCAGCCACCCTCCACCATTGTCAAGGTCGCACCGTGTGATACTGGTTGCCAAGAAATGCAGAGTCTCGAGCGACGTGTCCGACTTAGAAAAATCATAGTCGCGCTACTTCAGAGTATATGCAGCGCACAATTCAGAACGTCTGGTCATCAAGTTGGATGTTGCTTCAAGCAGAAGCTCATGTTCTGCAAGGAGCCATCCTCCATCCATGTAGCCGAAGAGGCTCTGACTCTTCCTCAATGGAAGCCGGGCAGGCCCATCCTCTGTATGGCACATCCTGGATGGGCCTTGCGAGTCGTTCCCAACAGATCTCGAGCTAATGCCCCGAAAGTGCGGGTCCGACAACCGTCGTGCAGCAGTGCCACTCCCTCCCCGCTGGCCTCCTGCTGATCCCTCCCTCTCCGTAGCCACCTCGGCTCAAGGTTCTGCGCGCGCGACAGGATGCAGGCGGCACTCGCGCCCCACTGCTGCGCCCCTTCCCCGCGCTGCCCCCGCGCGCCGCTGGCCGCGGCGCAGGTGGGCAGGCGCCCAGCGCGCCCTGGGACGGTCGGCCGGCCAGCGCTGGCCGCCGCCGCCGCCGCCGCCGCTGCACGGGGCTGCGCAGCAGTGCGCGCCGGCCGGCGGCGCGGCGGCCAAGACGCTCCCCAGGCTCAGGGGCAACGATAAGGGGGGGGGGATGTCAGCAACGCGCAGAGGGGGGTGGGGGGAGGGGGGGGAAGCACCCCTGCTCCTTAGAAGGCGCGGGCCTTCTCTATAGATGTAAGGCCGGCTAAGAAGCCCTCCCCCCTCCCTCCACCCCCTTGTGCGCGCAGCCAAGGATGGGCGTATGGGGGTCACGCATCGACCCCCCATCGCCCATTGATCGCCGATGGGGGTCTGATAGCCCCACCCCGCCCGGGAACGTGCGGATTCGCTATCCGGGTTCTCTCGCCGATCCATCGGCGATGTATCGCCGATTCTGGGCTGATGATGTTTCCCCCTATGTGCCAGTCTCCCCTTCTCGTTACCCCTCACAGGCGCTCTCCAGCTCTCCCGTGGCGGCAGGGGCGGAGCGGCACGGTGGCGGCGCAGCCCTGCCTTGTGTGCCCGCGGGCGTCCCAGGGAGGCGGCAGTTGCTGGCACCCGCGCTGCTGCTGGCCGCGCAGCAGTCTGGGGAACTCTTGGCTGGCGTGTCTCTCTCCGCTGGTGCTGGCCCACCGCGCTTCAGCGCGACACGCTATCCACTTCGCAATCCCGAGGCGTCCACGTACCGAGCTTTTTCGAGCTCCCCGTCCCGCGGAGTGGAGCGACATGCTCGCAGGGCTTGGCGTGTCGCCACGGCCGCCTCGGCGACACGCTGCCCAAAAGTTCCCGACCGTAAGCCCCGGGCGTCTGCAGAGGTGCTGGAAAGCCCCCGCAGCGGAGCCCGGGCGCCCAGCGTGGTGCGGCAGTTGTGGGGAAGGGGCCTCACGAAGGGCACGATCTCCAGCTGGGGCGACTTCTTCGCAGAGGACTGCGTCTACGAGGACCTCTACTACGCTGAGCCCCTCAGGGGCCGGGCCGCAGTCCGCGCTCTGCTGCCCTCGCTGGTGCTCCCAGAGGGCTCCAGGCGGGTTGTGGACCGCATCTCCGACGGCAGCAGGTCTTGCGGCTTCACCTGGCACGTGGAGCAGGACGGCGTGGGCATAGGGCAACGCGGCCTGACTTACCTGCGGCTCGACGAGTCAGGCCAGGTGGCCTACTTGCGCGAGCTCGGCGAGCCCTTGTTCAAGGCCGGCGTGCTCACAGAGAAGCTTCTGGAGGCGTTGACCAAGGACCAGCCGAAGCCGCCAGCGCCGCCGCCAGCTCCAGCACCTATAGAGACACCGCGCACGGCAGGCGCCATCGTGAGATACCTCTACGGCACAGTGCAGGAGTCCGGAGGAGACGCCGTGCGTTTCTTCTCCGACGACGTGGTCTACGAGGACATGAATTACGAGACGCCCTTCGTCGGCAAGGCGGCCGTGGGCGACTTTCTTAATCGCTTCACGAACGTGACAGGCACGAAGTTCGTTCTGGAGGAGGTGTCCGATGGTGACGCTGCTGTGGGTTTCACTTATCATATCGACATCGCGGGGCAGCCGCGCAGCATCAAAGGCATGACCTTCTATGAGGTAAACCAGGACGGCAAGGTCTGCTACGTGAGGGACATCCCCGAGTCTGCTGCGAAGCCTCCACCGGTTCAGCAGCTCGCGCGCTCGCTGCAGCCCGGACTGTGGCGGTTTGGCGCGTCCAAAGAGCTGCCAGGGGACGTACGTGGCCAGGACCCGCTGCTGCATGCTTGACCATCACAAGGCTGGCCGTCTCGCTGGCGTACGCCTGCAGCTGTTGGAGGTGCGCTGGCCCAGTGGCCGAGTTGGCGAAGTGGCTCGGGCGAACATCCGTGCCGCCGAAGTCGGGGCAGCGGACTGCTGTCGTTGCCGCCGCGCCCGCTTGCCCCATATCTCGTCCGCGGCGGCCGTGCACGCCGCTGCCAGTGGTGGCTGCAGGCTGCACGGGCCAGGGGGAGATTACCAGGGGCTGCTGGGCTTGCGAGCCGTGGTTTCGGCCGTGGCGCCGAGGCGACGTCTTGTCTGGCGCCCCGAGGCACCCGTGAACAAGCATTCGGTGGCAAACAAGTTATGATAGGAGGAGCTCGGCAAATCTAGGCGGATTTTCCCGTCTTGTTTTCCGATTCTGATGCGTTTCTGAAGCCTGGTCTCGATCAGGATTTGCTTTGATATCATAGCTGTAACGAGCACTGCTACAGAGTAGCTTTCATGAGCACGTGGTGTTTCACTCCAGATATAGAAGGCCTAAGAAGCTCCCAATCATGTCCAGGAGGCCCCCGAGACGACCTAAGACACGCCCACGACGGCCCCAGTAACGCCCAAGATGACCCTCAAAAGGCCCAAGAGCGCTCCAATATTACCCAGGATGGTTTCAAGACGGGCCAAGGGGTCCCCAAGACGCCCCAAGATAGCCCCAAGAGGGTTCCACGACGCAGAAATTACATGAGTTGTTTTGCAATGTTGCCAGGGTTCTCGTTGTTGTTCGAGCTTCCGACCGCACAAGACGGTCCCAGGGGCCTCCCAGATCGACCCAAGGCGGCCCCAGAGACCCTCAAGAAGGCACCAAGACGACCCAAGATAACTCCAAGGCTTCAGCATGACGTCCAAGAGGGACCCAATACGGCCCATATGCCTAGGAGACAGCCCAAGAGGACCCCAAGGCGGAACAGAGGGCCCCAAGACGGCCCACGATACACCAGGACTGCCTGATAGGCTTCGCAGAGGCCCCCTCAGACAGCCCAACATGCCCCGCAGAACACCCTCAAGATACCTCCAAGAGCATCTCAAGAGGCACCTTAGGAAGGCCACAAGACGGCCCAAGGACCGACACAGCTTTGACGCAAAGGCTCTCGCCCCCAGAGAGCACAGTGACGGAGACAGCTTCGGCACCAAGGTCCCCGAGAGCTCTTGGCGATGGAAAGCCCTCCTTAGGCAAGCTGATGACGCTAAAGCAGCTGAACCTCCAGGTTCCCGGGAAGACCAGTGATATAAAACAGCTCTCACCGCCAAGGTTTCGGAGAGGGAACGGTGATATACAAATCTCTCAACACCAAGGCTCCCGATATCGAGCAGCGACGTGAATTAGCGTTCAACGCAGAGGTTCCCTAGGGCGAGCGGTGAAGCACATACCTCTTAGCACCGAGGCTTCCAAGAGCGAGCGGTGACGCGAAACAGGTGATGACGCAAAGGCTCCCAAGTGCGAACGGTGCCATGAGCTCTCTTTCGGGCAAGTTCTTGGGGTTGCTCTTTCCGTTTCTGCGCTCGCCCAGGGTGACGGAAAGAGCGAGGTACGAATGGCGACATTCTGGTGGGGCGAGTCGTTTGGGGCGGGTTTCCAGTGGGGGGGTGGGTGGGCGGCGAAGCGCGGGGTATCGGGCGCAACGCGCAGTACGCCCTCTTTTTTCGAGCTTCTTCGGGGCCAAGAGGGCCCCCAAGGACGGCCCAAGAGCCCCCCCCCCAACAACTATTGCCCCAGATACTCCCAAGACGGCCTCAGAGAGGCCCAAGAGGACCCGAAGACGGTCCAAGCGCGCTCAAAGAGGTCCCAATCTTACCCCAAGACGGCCCAGAAGGCCCCCAAGACGCCCCAAGAGAACCCCCAGAGGGCCCCCACGAGGACTTCAGGAGGCAAGTGCATTGATTTTTTGTTGGCTGTTGAAGGAATTTGCGGTTCTCGTTTGCGATGGTTTCCGACGGCCCCAGGCGGTCCCTGGGCCCCCCCCCAGATCGCTCCACGACGGCCTAGCAGACCCCCAACAGGGCTCCCACAATGGCTCAAGAGGACCCCACGGCGGCCCTTCATGGCCCCACGATGGTCCAGAGAGCCCGAAGAGGGCGTCCGAGAGGGCCCAAAGACGCCAAGGAAGGCTTCACGACGGCGCAGGAAGTTCCCAAGATTGCCCAAGAGGTACCAAGACTGCACCAGAGGCCTCCCAGGGACCCAAAAAGAGGACCCCACGGAGGCCCCCAAGAGGCCCCCAAGATGCCTCCAGGAGCCTCTCAAGAGGGCCCCCCACTTGTGCAGGACACAGCTATGACGCCAAGGCTCCCGCCCCCAGACGGCCCAGTGACCAACACAGCTTCAACAGCTCCAGGTGACGGACAAGCCTTTCTTTGGCGATTCGGTGACGTAACAAGTTTTGAACACCAAGGCTCCCGAGAGCGAATAGTGGCTCTTAACGCCAAGATTTCTGAGAGGTAACAGTGCTGTAAACATCTCTTCACACCAAGGCTCCCAAGAGCGAACGTCGACGTGAACCAGCTCTTGACGCCAAGGTTCCCGACAGCGAACATTGCCAGGAGCCAGGAGCCCTCTCGGGCTCTTTCCGTTCCCGTGCCGACCCAGTGCTAACGCATCGTTGGCCCGAAGGGTTGGCGAATGTCGGATGTCATGTCTTGAGTTTCATCTATTCGATACACTGATGCCTTCGCAATCCATTTCGCACTTGGCTTCGTATGTTGCATCACTGTCTGGATCATGGCGTGCATTGTGCCCCCATTGCGGTCCAATGTCCTATTTTTGGCGGTCGGATGTCGTGTTTTCAAAGCAAGTGCACCTCCCGTGGAACGAGGTCTGGCACATCAAAGGTGTTTCGTAGCTTCAGCTCTTGCACATGTATGTCTTTCGATTCGCGTTGGTTCGTAGCTTGTTCGCGCTGTCTTCGCACCTGCAAATGGCGTGCGTGCCGCTTTTTGTTTCCCATCGCGACTTGGCTCAGAGGCTTGGGTTCCCCCGCCCCGTCCGTGGCGCATGCGCTCCCAGGCGCACGGCGGCCAGCCAACATGGCCGGCGGTGCGGACGCCGGTCCTCGCTGCACGCAGGTGTCCGTTCTTTTTTTTAGATTCAGATTCTGGCGAGTTCGCTGTCATGGAGCGGGAGGGGGGGGGTGCGTGGCGAGGCCCGAAAGGAGGCCTGGACTTCACGCAAGTCGGGACCCACCTGCACGCCTTTTCGGCCCTGCGCTGTCTGAAGAAAAGCGGAGGACCGGGGGAGGGGGAGTTACCCTGCACGTGGAGATCTGCCAGCACCTACATGTCATGGCGACAAGATCGCAGAGCGGATTTCGATCGGAAAACAGTGGGATGGGCCCGGATTGTCCTGGAGAGTTTCGTTCCCGATTTCGAAGTGGATTTCGTGCGGATTCTTTTGGGGCCAGGAATGAAGACTCAGTAACATCCACGTGACATTCACTTCGTTTTTCACTCGCCGAGTCGGGTTTGTGCAGCATTGGCAGAAATCCACGCACAAATCCGCTGCAGCACGTCTGCAAAGTCGGTGCAGCGATGCATGGAAATGCGCTCTCCAGGTCGTTGGCTCCCAGCGCCGAGGCCCCCGCGGCCCCCGGCCACTCCGGGCAGAGCTGCGAGGTGGCCAGCGCTTGCCTGGAGGACGAGGGCGCGCTGCGGGCGGCCGTGGCGGCGGCGGGCCGGCGAGCGGGCCCCGGGGCGCGTGCGAGGGGGGGGGAGCCGGAGGATCGGGGGCGGCCAAGAGTTCAGTCGGGCACGTCCTCCTAAAGGAGGAGTATGCAGAACTAGTCAAAACATCCCTTGGTGCGCTTTTTCGATTATTTTTTGTACCATTTTTGAATATTTTGGGTGTTCTTATTTTTTCTTCCAAAATCCCCCTGTAGGAGGACACACCCGACCTAAGCCAAGAGGGGGGTGATGCCTGGGGGGGGATGGATATCATGGCGTGGGCCATGATATCTCCCCAGATTTCATGGCGCCTCTTTTTGTTTCATCCTGTCCCCAGCACCCCCATTGGCAGCGCACATGCCGCCGGCCATGATTTGCACCCCCCTCTCTTGGACGCCCTCCTCTTGGCCGCCCCCTAGAGGAGGCGGAGGCTCTGGGCGGTGCTGACCCCGCGGCACCGCCGATGCTGACCGCGCTGGAGGCGGCCTGCCAGGCCTGATGGGCCTGTCTTCCACCACCACCACCACCATAAGCTGGACGGGGGAAGGAGGTGGAGGATGAGGAGGAGGAAGAAGAGGAGGAGGAGGAGGACCCCCTCCCCCTCCTACTTATGGTGGTGGCAGCGGAAAACGGGCCCAGCAAGGCCGGTCGCGTGGCCGGCGCGCGCCTGCTGCTGGGCAAGGCGCCGCGGCCCGAGGCCGAGCTGGCTCGGGCGCTGGCGCTGGCCGTGGACGTCGGGGCCGCGGAGGTGGTGCGCCTCCTGCTGCAGAGCCGCGCGCCCGCGTGCGGCGTGCAGGGGCGGCGGCCGCCGCTGCTGGCCGCCGTGCAGGACGGGTCTGGCGAGATCGTGGAGGCCCTCTGCGCGGACCGCGGCATCGACCTGCACGCGGCCAGCGCGCGGGGCAAGACGGCGCTGCACGAGGCTGTCTGCGGGCGCCACCAGGAGATCATGAGCACACTGCTCGGCTGCAGGGCCAACCCCGCCGTGCCAGACGCGCGGGGTTGGACGCCGCTGCACCTGGCCGCGCACCTGAGGGACATGGACGCCGTGAGGCAGCTCCTCGCGGCTGGCGTGGACGCCAACGGCACAGCTGCTGGCGCGTTGGCGCCCGCGGTCGGCCCCTCTGGCTGGACTCCGCTGCACTTGCTGCTGGCCGGGGGCGACGCACAGGCTGTGGACGAGATGGTCGCGTGCGGTGCCGACGGGTGCGGGCGCGGTGGGCCCGACGAGGTGACGCCCTTGATGCTGGCCGTCAGCCTGGGGCACCGTTCTGTAGCGCTGAGGCTGCTGGCGCTGCACGCCGTCCGCGCGCGCTTGGACGAGCAGGACCGCCGAGGCCGCAGCGCGCTGCACTTCGTGGTGGCGGCGCCGGAGCCTTCTGCGGACATGGTGAGGCAGTTGCTAGAGGCCCACGCCTCGCCCGACGTGCGCAATGTTTGCGGACTGACGCCGCTGGATGTTGCGCGCGACGCGGGCCTGCCAGAGGCGTCGCAGGTGGTACAGCGGCTGCAGATGGAGGAGGTGTGCAGGTTGGTGGTGAGGCGTTGCGAGCACCGCGCCCACCAGGATTACGAGAGAGCGGAGATGGTGCGGACGGAGCTGAAGTCACGGGGCGTACACGTGGACATACAGAGGGAAAAGTGGTCTCTGAGCGACGGGACGTGGGGCTACCTGGCGCCAGACAGGGCGCGCGCCGCGGCGCAGGGTGGACCTGGGGCCGAGCTGGCCAGGGCAGCCGTGACCATCTGATGCCTGCTGTTTCTACCCAGCCCCGGTGCCGCCAGCAGTACCAGACTTCAAAGAGGGGAGCTAGGTTTCTGTGGCGAGTGCGCGAAGGCTGGGAAGCAGCGAGCGGGTGCGTCCCCAGGCCACAACACGTCGAAAACGCTTACGGGGAGGCACCGTCGCCCACTGCCATCACGTGGCCACAGTCGATGTAAACCTGTCTCGGCTGTGGCTGAATTCAGATTTCCACAGGTGATTTCGGGGCGACGGGGGGATACAGGGCTCATCAGGTATCTCAAACTGACTCCAACAACATTCCAAAAACTGCTTTCGAACGGCTCGTGGACCTCTTTCGTGGGCCGTCTTGTGGCTTACTTGGGGCTCGTCTGTGGCCCTCTTGGGCCGTCTTAGGGCCCTCTTGGGGCCCCAATGGGCCGACGGAGACGGAGTGAGGAACCCACCTTCGTTCCTGCCGCTCCTCTCCACGCTACTGGGCACCTTCCTCGACACGTGGGCGCTCCCGGTGCTCCGGGGCGCCCGGGAAGCCAGCTGCGTGCGTCGGACTCTTAAGGGCCGACCCCTTCCGAGGCGGGCGACGCGAACCGAGGCGAGGCGAGCCTGCGCGCCTCCGCTGCTCCCCCTCCCCCTCCCCGAGGGGCGAGTCTGGGAGCGAGCGAGGGCGGCCGCAGGCCTCCGGAGGTCTGCGCGGAGGCTCCCGGCAGGCCTCTCGGAGCAGGGCCCCCCCCCGGGGGCCCCCGCCCTCCGGGGTGCCCCCCTCCTCCGGGCCGTGCTCGCCACGTCTGGCGGCCTCCCTTCTCTCTCCCGGTGTGCGGTGGCGCGAGAGGGTCCTCTCCGAGAGCTGCGCCCCGCTCTTCTCCTCCTGACCCTCTGTGGCCTCTCGTGCAGCGGTGCTGCGCCGGAGGCCTCCTGGAGGGTGTTCACTGGCCCGTAGCAGAGCCCAGAGCACCCAAAGAGTAAGTCTTCGAACATTCGGGTGCGTCGCCAGGTTTGTAAGCCTAGAGGGACCGCGCATGAGCTGTGCAGCCGAGGCAGAACCAAAGAGTTCGAGGAGGAAGAGGAGGTGGTGGTAGGTAGCTCTGCGCTGAGGCCACACTTCTCCTGCCTGTAGAGATTTGACGGGGTTCCCCCTCACTTCCCAAACCTCGCCCTGCAACTTTGGGGCGCCAGGCATGAAGCTGGCGATGGTGAGGAGGAGGAGTAGGATGAGAAAGAGGAAGAGGAGGAGGAGGAGGACGAGGAGGAGGAGGAGGACGAGGAGGAGGAGGAAGAGAAGAAGGAGGAGCAGGATGAGGAGAGCTAGGGTTAGGGTGAGGAGATGGAGGGGGATGATGTTGAACATGAGTATGAAGATGAAGGTGGAGATGTTGCTGCTGTTGCTGGTGATGGTGATGATGATGGTGATGATAATGGTGATCGTTGTGGTGGTGATGATGATGGTGATGCTGATGATGATAAGATGATGACGATGATGATGACGATGATGATGACGATGATGATGGTGATGGTGATGATGCTGCTGATGGTGATGATGATGACGATGTTGATGACGGCGACGATGGCGATGACGGTGACGTTGACGATGTTGTTGATGACGGTGCTGTTGCTGGTGACAGTGATGGTTGTGATTGAGGTGATGATGATGACCATGATGGTGATGATGACAATGTTGATGATGCTGATGATGATGGTGGAAGTGGTGGTGGCGATGATGATGACGACTATGCTGATGCTGATTCTGATGGCGATTATGATGATGACGATGACGATGACGATGATGCCGACGACGACGATGATTATGTTGGTAATGTTGAGAATGATGATCACGATCATGATGATGATGATGATGATGATGATGCTGATGATGATGATGATGATGCTGATGCTGATGGTAATGCTAATGCTGCTGCTTTTGATGATGGTGATGCACATGATGGTACTGATGCGCCTGATGCTGCTGCTGCTGCTGCTGCTACTGCTGCTGCTACTGGTCGTCATGATGACGATGATGATGACGGTGATGTTGTTTTTGTTGATGATGAGTTTGAGTATGAATGATGGTAGTGGTTGTGGTGGTGATGCTGATGATGACGACGATTCTGCTTCTGATGATGACGATGAGGAGGAGGAGGAGGAGGAGGAGGCGGAGGAGGCGACGGCGGAGGCGGAGGAAGAGAAGGAGGAGTTGGAAGATATAGTGAGGGCGTGAGGTGGAGGAAGAGGAGGAGGAGGAGGAGGAGAAGGAAGAGGAGGAGGATGATGAGGCGGAGGAGGAGGAGGAGGAGGAGGACCAGTGTAAACCCAAGACTCCTCAACGATGTTAGAATACACCCTCCCTCCAAGACTCCTCTTAGTAGGCTCCATACACATGGTCAATCCCACTGAGGGAATCGCCCCGTTGCAGGACAACCGTGTGGACATCTTGAAATTTGCCAGGATAGAATTCTCAGGGCTTCAGCGCCACGGGTTAACCTGACTGTTACGCCTTGGCGATCCCGAATCGTGCCAAAGCACCATCTTGGGAACCTCAACACCATGGATCAACGTAACTGTTGCGCCCTCACAGTCCTGAACTGCTCCAGCACATCGTTTCTGGTATTTTAGCCTTGAGAGCCAATCCATAGATTGCAAACGGTCAGAAGGAATGCGCGCGGCGCTAAGGCGAGAGCCACATTTTTGAAAAGGAGCCGACCTCAACCCGTGAACCTCTTGTATTACGAGTGTGCGCGGCGCTAAGGCGAGAGCCATCCCGCCCTCAATCCGTGAAGCTCCTGCAAGCTTGTAAGACGAGTCTGCCCTGCGCTCAGGCGGGAACCACATGTTGAAAACCACCCGCCCTCACTCTGTGAAGCTCCTGCAAATTTGAAAGACGAAGGTGGCCTGCGCTAGTGCGAGAGGCACATGTCGAAAACCGCCCGCGCTCAATCCGTGAAGCTCTCGCATTTCTTTCCCGCATCCAAAGTGGGGATCTTGCTTTCTTTGAGCACCCCGCACTTTAAGGGTAGGTCTTTGGGAGATGTTACAGTATCGGGAGCATAGCTCGCGCGCGCCGTTGCCTTTGGCCCAAGGCACGCGCGCCCTATTTGCCCGGACACCGCGAGTGTTCGCTGTGTGCTGGAAAGATCATTACATCGATCTTATCCCATCTCATCCGTCCACCCCTCATACTGTACTATCACAGCAGGGCGATGGACGCTATTTGCCATCCGATGTCTATCATGGAATCGGATGCTATTTGAGTTACCAGGCTCACTTTCGACTTGGTAGCGGAGCTGGCCGCACTCTCGTGTGGTCAGCTCTTGCTCTTCTTAGCCTCATATTCTTCGGCACGATCTTCGTGACCACCTACCACCCTGCGCCACCACTCCCAGTACGTTTACGAGGATCTATTCAAGAGCAAGAAGCAACACGAGAGGTACGACGTCTAGACGACCAGATTGGTACCATATACGCTTCATCATTGCGTTACCACCAACCGCTCGGCAACGAGCTAACAGCGCAATACTTGAAGCAGAGGCGGGGAGACCCGCCAGATAGAGCGCCTCGAAGACTCGACAAGGCGCTACCCCAGCGCGGCAACGCGCATAATAACCGTCCTTCTCTACACATTCTCGGGCTAGTCGTTTTCGCTATTATATGGTTCGCGCTGGGGGCAGCAATCGGACACATGCGTCGTGGAGAAAACAGCACCGATGGGCAAACACATGGCCCATATTGGGACCCTCAAGGTAATGTACCTTTTCGCGAGTACATTTACGAGGTCAACGCATGGCTCAACGTTACAAGCGGACGTATGACGCCACAGGCCCAAGCGGCCGCAATACAACGCGGCCTAGGTGGCCTAGCGAGGACACTCGCCATGAGGGTACCGCCTGACATTATAAACTATGGTGCTGACATCGATGGGGTCCACACCGACCCAGTGACCTACATCATGTTCCTCCTAAGCATGAAGTTCGAACGCCTGGAAGATGAGCGACAGCTCACTTCCGGCACACAACTCATCGACTTCCACGTGCCTCACGGGGAACGAATCGACGTCACCCTTACCCGATTCGAAATGGCCCGACTTGAGGCACAGCCGGTGGGATTCGACCTTCCCAACTTCCAACTGCTAACCACTATCCTATTCCGCGCCTTAGGCGTCGGCAACCAGCGAGCCATGCAACTCTTACAGCCACTCAATCACCAAATGCCCCGAACACAACAACAGTATGATGAGTTGCTGGAGAGGATGCGTTCGATAGGCCACCTATCTGAACGGTCTCCTGGTAACATAGGATCTGTGTTTGGAAGGGGAAGGGGATCTGGTAGTGGAAATTTCTACACTACCTTGACACTGAAGCCCAGCCTGGAAACGGGCCCTCAAGCATATGGGCCGATGACCCAGGAGAACCCACTGCTTTATTAGCAGGGGATCGATCACAACCAAGCTGGGCAACCAGCCCTCCTTCTAGAGAACCACAACCACACCGTTCTTTATGGGGGGAATCAAACCCCCTAACCGACGGTGTATCCACCTACTTGGGAGACGAGGATTTCTACTCCGGCACCGATACAGACACTATATCAGATGGTGTTGAAGCTTTAGATTGGTCAGATATCATGAATATGGATAACGACAATCAGCGTGCTGAACATTTGTTCTGGTCACTACAACAGGCTAAACGAAGGTGGAGGAGGTTCGCACGAAAACCAGCGCGTCGTGTTAGAAGGAGGATACGGAGAAGTTTTAAGGGAAAATGTAAAGGTAAGCGAGGTCGTCGGAGGTTGAACGGACGAGGCATCGCGGCATTTCTCCAGAGGCTCTCAGATGAACAACATGATGAGATATTCTTTGGGGGAAAGGGCCGTGGCAAAGGCCGTAGAGAGACCTCAGGAGAAGGCAAAGGTAGGCGGGGAAACCCGCGAGGTAGAGACGGCCAGGTTCTTAAATGCCATGAATGTGGTAGTACCGATCATCTTGTGCGAGATTGTCCAGTGAAGGGAAATGGAAAGGGCAGGTCGACCGAAGTCCATTTTGGCTCACGTGAACCATTCATTGAGTATCTAAGCCTCCAGGACTTTGAGGCTATGGAGCAGATATTTTTCACTTGGGTCAGCTGCATGGACAACGTCGACGAGCTCGAGGCGCATGGTCATGGATGGTACGCGTACTACCTCGAGTATGTTCGCAGGTTCGTTGAGGGCAACAACGAGCTCACTCCCGTGGAACACGGGACGCTGGGAAACTACCCTTTATCCTTCTTCGACTGGATGTTCGGGAACCCAGGCAACATCATGGCCTACGAGAGCAGCGACGAGGACTTCACTATAGAGGCTTCGCCTTCCGAGGTTCAACGACACCTCGAACCTCCGCCCGAAATCCCGCCTGGAAACAGGCCTTCTTTGATGGGGGAATATCCCCAGACCACTGAAGACTTAATCGAAATGGAGTCTCAGGCATTTGTTCAGGCCTTCATTGCAGGCGAACCAGATACTCCGTTTATACCTCCTGGTTCGCTTGCTCCAGGCGAATATGGACCACGCACCCTTTTGCAGACCCTCATGAGGATGCATGAGATACTTATTACTGGTTATTCTGAGAGTCAAGAACATATCGAAGCTGCACTATGATAATGCAGGATACTGACGCTTGTGGTAGCTCAGAGCTGTTGTTGGCAGCTCTGACTCTCATTGACAGCGTGCATCCTCAGGACGTGCAGAGACACTTGATATACTCCCGTGGTAGATGGCGTAATGCTCTAGAAATGGCTATTGCTATGCGCGGTCATGATCTTCCTCCGCCAGGATGGGGTCTCCAGGCGGTAGGAATGTGGCCAAACCATACGGCCATGCGCAATATTGCCGGGCAGCCTGTGCTCGGCAACGAGCCCGAGCCGACAACGGCGCCTCCTACCCCGGGGCAGCCGAGCGACGCACAGACGCCGGCTATGCAGGGAAACCTGCCTGTACCAGATACGCCAATGGCCATCATCATCGGTAGTTCGACATCAGAAGAAGTAGAAGGCGATGGTTGCGGGTTAGATGAGGATGACGTCACCATCCTCATGATGGACGTGAATGGTGAGGAAGAGGTTGACTTCGATCCTGACGAGTCTGAATCATCATCACCATCGGCACAAGCGCCATTTGCGCCGAGCTCCATCCAGCAGGGAGACCTGGCTCCATCGGGCGATCCATTTGGGATCGCACAGGAGCCTCCTCTGGCGCCTCCACCGGGTGCCGCTCATGCTGCTTCGGCAGCTTCTTCTGATGAGAATACCAGAAGGTCTCGTTCCCATACGCGCGTCAGAGAAGAGCCACATCCACAGGCTCGACTTCCTCGTGAGTGGAGGCAGGCTGGCCCAAAAGAACACGCTCTCAGGAGAGGAGGCCAGCTACTTCCGCATAACGACCCAAGACGCCGAAAAGGGGAACACTCGGCCTTCGGCAAGGGCAACCCTGCCTATAGGGACAGTGAGGGCAAGGCCATCCGCGGAGGCTATCAGCTCGCAACAAATATCCGCCGCCCTGAAATTCAAGAAGCGCGGACTCAGCTGCGAGACATTATCGCGGCTCGCAAGCAGTTTAGGCCCCACGCAGCTTGCGGACCTTGTTCCGAACCGTTCCAGAACCACAGGCCAGGATGCCCCGTTGGCAACAACGAAGGCCTGAGCCCCAACAGGGGCAAAACCCCTCATAAAGAGGGCCATCCGCAACTTATCCCAATGACACAGGACGAGATCGCAGAAGTGAATCACCGTCTCGGGATCTTGAGCCATTTGGATCCGAAAGCCGAAGAGGATAAACCTCCCACGGCTCCGAGGGGACTGGTGCCCATGACCCAGGAAGAAAAAGACGCGCTCATTAGTCTTCCTGGAATGCGAGGAAACTCGCCTGGCGTTTCTAGCCAGTCCCAACAACCTGAACCGACAATCAAGGATGAGAAAAAGGCTCAACGTGTGGCGGAGGACGAGGAGCGCATGCGGACAGCAGAAGAACGCACACGCGAGGCAACTCACAAGATGTTGGAGGATTCCAGCAAGATATACATGAAGGGGGCTACGAAGCCCCCACTCCCACTAACTTCGAAGGCTAAGAGTGAACCCCCGACACCTAAGCCGTCCTCGGGGCCGAAACCGAAGGTGAGCTCTCATGACCCTGGGCCAGACGTGCAGATGGAGGTGCCTCGAACTGAACTTCCGAGGCCGCCGATTGGCGCAACTCCTACACAAGCGTCTGAGCCCAAGCAGCAACCTCAGGACCCTGTGGAGGAACGAAGACGCCCGCCTAGTCGCAGCAGCTCCATTGCGAAAAGGGCGGCAGCTTTCGAGCGCAGTGGGCATGCCCCTGCGCCAGCTTCGCCTGTGGCGGCCCGCTCCAGGAGGTCCGATGAAGGTGCTATGTCGAGGGGTACCTGGGTGCCGAAGATCAGGGGCAGCGCCAGTCGCGCATCACCGCGGGGAAACCCGCCAGGCGCTGCCGCCGCAGCTTCATCCTCTTCTGGAGCCGCAGCCTCTGCAGCGACAGAGGCTCGTATGCGGGGAAACCCGCCAGTGGTTCAGCTGCACCACCCAGGTGACACGTCCTTCACTAGTGGGACTCCGAATGTGATCAGGGATAGACTTGCGCTTCGGAAGATCCCACCGATGCGCTCGGTGGATGAGACATTCATGAAGGAATGCAGGAAAGCTGGAATCCTTCCCACATCAAATGACATTCTCAAACAGCTGAGTAAAGCTCTCAGCAGGATATGCAGACATGCGCCAGACAGACCACACAATCCTGTGTGGGGCCTAGAATCTTTCGATGATCATGATGGTTGGGTTAACCTCGTGGAGCTCGTGAACCATTATCCGTGGAACACAGGTCAATCAAAACAAGCTGGGTATAATCCAAAATATGACGAGGCCAAAGTCATCAACGAGCAGCTATATGGGCGCTCGGTTGATCAACTAGCAGCCATCATGACGGAAGTTGTTCATGTCCGCGAACCAGACGGAGAAGAAAAACAGCGCCTACAGTTCAAGGTGTTGATGCGGGACTCCGGCGAGCCCGCTATCTTCATCCGCGCCTCTCAGGGGCATTCATGGACATAGAAAGCTCCATGGTCGCTGTACAGCTACATTGTGCTGTGCGACCAACCTGCCGGGAGACCGGCCCCATACCCCGAAGTGGCCATGCATGGCACTCGATGGCACGCCTTCGAAGGTATTATGTATCACGGCCTGTCATGTAGACCTGAGCATAACACGAAGAAAAGGTGGACAGGCCGGTCGCACATTCATTTCGTGCCGACAGTTCGCCGCCGTGCCGTGAACAGTGGGTGGGACCCAGACTCAGACATCATCATCTTCGTAGATTGGCGTAAGGCCATACAAGATGGTATGAAGTTCTGTTGGTCCGATAACGGAGTCCTCTTGTCTGAGGGAAATAACGGTATCATTGAACCGTATTACATCTCTCATGTAGAGGACCTGTCCACGGGAAGGCACTGGCGTAATCCAGAGTATCTGGGGAACCGCCATGCGCGAGTCTCTGTCGCAATGATGTCTGCTCCTGACAGGTGGGCTGACGTTGGCACTGCTAGCGTCAAATATCAGTGGTCCCGAGACCAAGAGGGCGTCGACCCCCCCATGGTCTACCTCCACAGGGAAGTTGGGGACCACTATAGCCCTACCAAGCTGGGAAACCAGCCTGAGATCCATCGGATCTTCATGATCACCGAGAGTGAGGCCGGGAGCGCGGCTCCAAGCCGTGCCCCAAGCCAAGGGCCTAGTGCCGTGTCTTGGCAGGCCATCAGTACCTCGGACCTGGATCAGATCGCAGCCGCGCTGAACCCTGACCAGGTAGAACAGCTGGCGGACAGGTTATACCAGCAGGACCCCTGGGCCGCAGGCCAGGGAGCAATGTCCGCTATGGCTACGAGAAATCGTCAGGCCATGCAGGGAAACCTGCCTACAAGCGGACCTGCTCGGTTTGAGCAAATGCATGGAAGCCCCACTCAGAGCATGCACACCCCAAGGGGCATGACTCCATTGGGCACACCACCTGCACAATCCCCGTTCGGGACACCTGTCCGCCCTGCCACAAACGGCACTCTCATGGAGAGGATAGCTGCGGCTAGGGCTGAGCACAGCACAGCCCTCCTCAACATGATGCCGCCCGGCACGCCAACGAGTCAGCAGGGAAACCTGCCTGGCACACCAAGCCACCACAGGGCTGGTGTACCTGACGACTATCGCTCAAGAGTGGCGGCCGCGGTGCAGCAGGTGCAGAGCCATAATCTGCCTCACCCAAGTGGGCAGAGGTGGAGGCCAGCCTGGTCCTGGGAACCTGAGGGTCCCAACCCACGGGATCCTGCTCGGCAACGAGCCTTTATCCCGGCGTTCAATGCCCATCCGAGCATGTCTCAGGGCCAGAGGCCACCACCAGCGCAGATGAACCCGCCATTATACCCTGATGGGTCAAGGGTTCCGAACAAATTTGTTCGCGAATTGGCGGATCAGATGCATAACCTCACTAATGTGCGTTGCAGTGACCATTCCATGTACCCGCACATTGCCTTCATGCCTTCACCGACATCACCAGAGGTGGTTGTACAGCCCACTGCCCATTCAATATCGTCTGGCAGTAGGGGCGTGCCTGACTACATCAGGCAGACTCACCACACTCAGCAGGCATGTTTCAGGAGAAGGCAGGCGGTGCAAAGTGTACGGGATCAGTCACGTGCAGCTGCACTTGATGTGGTGAGAAACAGGGGCTCACCTTTGCGAGGTAACTCGCCCGCCGTGACTCCTACCACTTCCATGCCAAATGTCGAAGTGCCGGAGGTGATGGACCTAACGGGGACTCCCCCATCAGCCTTCATGCCCTCCGAGACGGTACTGGAGAGGCAGCGGCGGGTATATCCCAGGGCAGCAGACGTAGAGGTCTTTACTGGGATGGAAGATACCTGTGCGGTATGCCTCGAAGAATTTCAGCCCAGGGACAGTGTTTACCGCTTGAGGTGCAATCACTTGTTCCACGAGGGATGCTGGAATTCGAATGTGGTGGGCCACGTTACAAACCAGCGTGAGGGAGATCCCCAGCAGCCACCATGTGCTATCTGCCGAGCACCTGGCATCATAGCATCATCCTTCCCATGGACCGGTTCCTTTAGTCAGACTCCTGAGCAATCAGCGAGAGAGCTGCGGGAGCTGAGGAGCATGGTGGAGGAGATGACGGCTAGGATGCTAGCTATGCAGACAGCTCAGTCTCAACAGCAGGGATACCCGCCAGAAGAGGTAAGGCCGCCTATGGAAACGGGATATTTTGATCAGCTTATCCCGATGACGGCGCCTCAGCAGGGAAACCTGCATGATACTCCTCAGATGTCTCCCCAGAGTGGAGACGGGGCTGAGATGTCACTGGGCCCCGATCAGCTGCGTGAATTGCGTGTACGACATTTCCAGAATCAGATGGATAATACGCACACAACATTTATGCTGGATGCCAACAATCCTGAAACTGATAGTCCGTCGCTAGACTTATCAGAATCTTCAGTGGCAACAGCAGCAACAGCAGCCAGGGCCGTCAACATCACAGCGACGAACGAGGAGTTCGAGGAGTGGCTGCAGTACCGGGAGCACATCACGAACGAGGGGCTGCAAGACATCGCCCTTCACTCGTACTTGACGTTGATAAGGCGCACGACCCGCGAGCAGTATAAGAGCATACGTGATGATTATGCCAACTGGCGGGAGGAGCGTGGTGATCACGCCCAGCACGTGTCGTACTTCCAGTACATCGACCTGGCGCGCATGGCCGAAAGCGAGTCGCATGCCAGTGTCACGCGGGGTAACCCGCTAGGGAGTACGACTGTGCCGCGGGGAAACCCGCCTACCGACACAGCCGACACTTCAGAAACTGTGCACAGCAAGCAGCCGAGTAAGACGTTCTTGGATGATGGTGGACATTCCATACTCATCGATGTCGGCTCGAAGATCAACATCATGGGCGAGAACACGAGCCGTAAGTTCGTCCAGGCTGCCGAGGCACATGGCCGTACTTGTACGTTCGAGCCCCGCTCTCGTTTGAATATCAACGGAGTGGGAGAAGGGTCGGCCCCAGCGGATACCGTAGGCACATTCAGTATTGCCTGCGAGTACCAGGGGTCGGCCCAACTCGATTCATACAAGACGAACATTGTGTCAGGCTGTGGCAAGGACCTGCCAGCCATCCTAGGCCTCGATAGTATGCAGGACAAACGCACGATCATCGTGCTTGAACGAGGCCAGGAGAAGCTGATATTCCCTGGTAAGGGGCAGGTCAAAATGGAGCTCCCAGAAGGCTCCAAAATCATGCCAACGACAAAGTTGCCGTCAGGGCATCTGTCGATCAGGTGTGATTGTTTTGGAGCTGCGGGGCAACCCGCCTCGAGCTCAAGCAGCACGTCATTCCAGACAGTGCTGACGGGCGAGCCGACCCCGGCGCAGGAGCGCGAGCAATTGCAGGGAAACCTGCCTCAGGGGTTGATGGAGACACTCGCCAAGGCCACCATGCGAGGCGACAACATCGACGATCTTGAGACGTTCGATTGTTTTGTTGCCAGGACACTGGCCCAGCATGGTGGAAGTGTACCCATGGACGCTGTACAGTCCCGCCGTAAGATAGTGATGGGATACACTAATCGTGAATTGCATACGGTCAGCGACGCTAGGTCCAAAGGCGTGCTGAAACAGCTGATGGATAATCCATCGATGCTGACAGCATTTGCGGAGCAATCCGCCTCTGAGGCCACGGCGCGCTGCAGTGCTGAGCTCCAGCATCTGAGGGAAGCCCAGATGCTGGCAGATATTGCAGGCACATCTTCTTCATCTTGAAGATGGCAGGGCGACGTCGCCCCCTCGTCGTCTTGCCTGTTGGCTGAAAAGCCGGGGGGTAACAAGGACAGCGGGGTAACCTGCCTTAGTAAGAGGGCTTTTGTCATTGAAGATACGAGGGAGGCATGTGCCGACCTTCGCACACGAGGTTATATTTGTGATCGTATTTCCCACAACGAACTTATGACAAGCGTGGGCACAAACTACCTAGGTGCGGTGATCAGTGGAGATTACACTCTCATATGGATCAGTACTCCGGGTGACTGGTACGTAAGAACTCCAGGAAAGAGAGTGGCCCCACATTGGTCACGTATCCAGAACCTGTTGATAAAAGCCAAGAAACTCCGCATGAAGATCATAATATTTGGTCCCCCAGGATATGTTTGGAAGTTATCTCCAGTACGTGATACCCTGGAAGATCTAAAGTTGTCAGTAATACGGATGCGTTTGTGTCATTTCGGTATTCGGTTCAATATGCAAGACAGTACACCAAGCGGTACTTATATGCAGGTAGCATCATCAATACCGATTAGCTCGAAGCTGTGGGCATGTACCTGTAAGCAGGCAATACCACAACATGTGTTGGATTGGTACGGCCATACAGTACGGCATGCTGAATGGCGAGCTCAGACACGCACTACACTCATCCGTCACTTGAACGACAACATCCTGGGGAGCACCACCACGCACGGAAACGTGCCCGTATACTTAAATACGTATACACGTACAGACCATAACACCCGTCACTACGTGACGACTAATAAGGGAGGACCAAAATGGTCTGAAGTCATCCGACGTGTAACAATCAACCTGGATACCAATGCGGTTATTCAGGATATCTCAGTTACCGATCAACCAACAGGATATGATTGGCATGCACCATAACCTGCAGGGGTTGCCAACATCAGTACTCGGTTGTATTGGCAACCCGAGGAACCGGTCTTGCTCGGAAACGAGCCGACTCAATCACCACAGAAACATCGACGCGTCATCATAGATGACTGTTCTCTCCCCCTCCCGACTCTGGCGATTGACGCATGTACCCAGTCAACCGCGACAATGAGTACACAGACCAACGAACAAGACGAGCAAGCTTTACCACTGAATCGCGTATAAAGCAGAAGGAGAGGCTCAAAGCCGAAAAGGAAGCAGGCATCAAGCCTCGCCGCATGAAAAAGCACGTTGAAGACGGAAACGATGATTGCGGCGACGACTTGTCAGGACTCGGACAGGATCTTATGGCAACCTGGAGTACTGACGTCCCTGTTGAGCTGATAAGCTCCGACGAGGACGATGACCTGTTCCTTACCCTCCCCACATCTATGCCCGACACACACGCTAACATATACAGCATAGTTGCTACACTATGCTATGGTCATAACAACTGCGTGGATATGTTGGAGCTTTGTGGCGGTGAGGGTGGCATCTCAGAGCTTGCCTTCTCAAGGGGACTTTCCTCAGGCGGCAACCTGGACAAGACTACATATGTCGACCTGGGAGACCCCTCGGTGCAGCAGGTTATAGATCATTACTTTGCTATATGCTACGTACGAGTTGCCATGCTGCAACCCAGCTGCCGCACCACAGGACCACCATCCTACTACAACTACAAAGTCAACTACAACACTTGGGAACAGCACCATAAAGAAGACTTACCACACATAACTTATTGTGGTAAAATTGCTGTAACCCAAGATGACGCTCGGAGGTGGTTTATACGCGAACAACCTACAGGAACATGGGTGGATGATATTTCTCCATGGAAGAAGCTTGCCAACCGACCACACATTACAACCGTGCGCATTGACCAATGCGCTACGGGACTTAAAGACACGACTGGTGACTATATTAAGAAGCCGACAAATATCACCAGCAACGACGAGACAATTCTTAAACCCTTTGAGCGACTCAAGTGCAACGGTCAGCATGTGCACGCACAACCGTGCAATACAGAGCTTTCACTGGCACAAAAATACACCCGACGACTGCAGTCTGCCTTCGTGGAAGCCGTATATCTGGCGAAAGCCATTGACACCACGCGCGGAAACGCGCCTATAAGTACCGCACATGCTTATCCTACAGACCTTCCCGATCAAGCTGAACCAGGCGAAGGTATGAGACGCATCGGTGATCGTATCATCCCAAAGGTGGCTACTTGCCCGACATGCATTGACAACGTCCGAAAGGACAGTCCTAGCCATAACAGAGACCCTACGCAGTGCAAATATCATGATTCCATCTCTGTATACTGGCCATGTCCAGCATGTCAGAGGGATCTTACGAGAAGCAAGGGTGTTAAGAACCACCTCGATACCGAACCTGGTAAATGTCGTTTTGCTGAACCATTTAAACTACCAGACGACCGCGACCCCGAAGGCAAAACCGTGCCAGCTTGGTGGAAACCCTTACCTAAACCTGGTGAGGGCCAAGCTTCAGCTTCAGGTGGCCGTCAAGGCGCACGCGCCAGGCCACCACGACCACGATCCTTCGGCAACGTCGATCCGACATCTGGTGCCAGCAGCTACGACATGCTACGAGACGCCCCCGAGCGTGGAAACACGCCTTCTGCGTCTTCTAGCGAAGCGCCACAGGTAGCGGCCCGCCGCGGCCGTCTACAAGGCGTACCACCACCTCCAGACGCAGTTAACACAGGGGACCAACTACGGAGAGCTACAAGGAACCCTCTTGCCTCCACCGGCTCTGGGGCTCCACGACTACCCGACTGGACGAGATTCGACATCCAACACAGTCTACAGAGTCTCCGTAGTCACGAACCCCATGTCGTGAAAAAGGAACTCCGAAAACTGCATCTGCGATGGTATCATGCGAAGGAGCCAAAGATGAGGCTAATCCTCGAAAAGGTGGGGCTTGATAACGTTCGACTGAACATGATCAAGGAAGTTTGCGATGCCTGTCGGGAATGCAGAGCATGGGAACGTCCAGGAAACTCAACACTACCATCGGTGAGCCTTCCTGGCAACTGGCTCGATGAAGGGGAAATGGACCTCATGTTTTACAAGAAACGGACCATATTTCATATTATGGATCGTTGTATTCGCCTGGCAGCAGGCCTAGAAATTTCCGACAGAGAACGTGACGCTATCATCGACGCCTACCACTACTGCTGGATTGCCTATCACGGACCCTTCAAAGTTTTATACTCAGACGGAGAAGGCGCCCTGAATAACGATGCCGCTAAAACCATGATGGCCAATAAGGGCACGGAACTTCGTATCCGAGCACCTGGCCAACACGCGACTTCAATTGAGTCACGAAACGGCATTCTCAGAGGCGTCCTCCACATGATTGAGGAAGAATTGAATAGACACAACATCCCTGTTGTATTCACTAGAGTATTGGCGGAAGGCATCTTCGTTACTAATGCGTTTACGTTTTATAACGGAGTATCGCCATATCAGGCACACACAGGACGTCAGCCTTCTTTCCTCCCTGATCTCGATACCCTTGACTTTCCCAAGGGACCCGAGACTTCAGGACACGAACGAGAACGTCGTGTAAGGGAAGTCAGCCTAGAAGCTATAACTCAGGCTACTGCTGTGGCCAAGACAAATCGGGCTCTTAGGGCTAAGACGACTCCTGATGGTGCTCGCCTCTACTCATCAGGGGATTTGGTCGATTACCACCGACCTACTGCCACCAAGGACGACCATGGAGGTTGGAATGGCCCATTCCCGGTGATCCGTAATGTACCTGAAAGAGGACATACTGTTGTCAAGGCAGGATCTCGTGAGGTAATTGTGATGTATCCTGATGCTCGTCACACACTATACATCGAATGTCTCCTCGCACGGGAACTTGGCATGGATAATATGGCCATGCAAACCGTCCTTGCTTATGTGGCACACCTCAGCGCAGGGAAACCTGCCAAAGTTTTCGGTTATATCCCCGATTACAAGGGAAACCTTAATCTGTCAGACGACAGCAAGTTTCACCCGCGCGTACACTTAGCACTACAGTATCTCGTACGAAATTACTTCCGAGTAGAACATGTAGTAGCAGTTCGATTGGCTAAGAGTGTGTCAAGCCTACCTGCAGTAAAGTACGCCACCGGGTCTACGCTGATCCACTATGACAACGACATCAGCCCGGCGTTCCACTATTACGAATGTGTGGGCACCGGCTTAAACATTTCTCAGATCACTGGTAGCACTCACTCCAGACTTATTCAATGCTTGACTTCACGTGTCCCTTCCTTAGGATTTCACGACGATTTGGTTAAATATCAGCATTCAAGCAACACGTCTGGAGAACACGAGTCGCCTGGAAACAGGCCTTCTCCAGACACACCAGATGCTTCATCGCCGAGTGAAGGCCGTCTGTCGACAATCTATGAGGAAAATGAGGAACACAATATCGAAGCTATGATGCTGGAAGAGTGGTACGACGAGCTACGTATGGACCTTCATCCTACGACGATTACCGATGATTATCTTTATTGCGTCCCAACAACTATGCTGCCCGACCAATGTGTTTTGGTTTCAGCATTTGTGGACGAGGATGATACTATATCATCAGATTTGCTCGGAGACGAGCCGAAATCACGTGAATCCTGTCTAGTCTCTCTTTGTTCAACCACAACCGACGAGAGCTATTCTCTTGACAGTGATGAATATGGTCCTTACGTTGAATTATGCTTTACATCAGAAATGTCAAAAATAGTGTTGGATCAGACTCAACTTGCACAGCTCGATACCGATATGGTCGCAACGATGAGAGTATATGTATCCACTGCTGCTAAACGCGCTGTGGTTGTCAAAGAAGATGATCTACTGACCAAAGCCGACATAGCAGCACATCCAAAGGAGGTTAGTGAAGCTTTGTATACTGAGCTCAAAATCTGGATTGATAACCGATGCTTTGAGATGTATGATTTATCCAAAGCTTCCAACATCATGACATCCAGGTATGTATACAAGTGGAAGTTCGTAAAGATGGGTACCGAGAACGTTAAAACCATTCGTCTCAGACTGGTCCTTCGTGGATTTATGGATACTGAGGCTTTTGATGTGGAAACATTCTCGGGAACCGCCCGAAGGCAGTCCCAACGACTCCTGGCAAGTGAAGCGGCATGCCATCCAGAGTGGATCTTAGCATCCATGGATATCGATAAGGCGTTCCTCAAGGGTTTGACCTATGAGGAACTTGCCCATGCCACCGGCGAGGAAACTCGCATGGTTTGCTTTACTCTTCCACCAGGAAGTGCTCAGGTACTTCGTACATTACCCGGCTTCTCATCCTACGACGAAAGTCGACACTGTCTTAGATGCCTCAAACCAGGAACGGGTACAAAGGACGCTCCAAGAGCGTTCTCTCTCAAACTTCGTACGACCACACGAGCTATAGGACTTACACCGACCAGCTACGATCCTGAATTTGAATTCAGCCAAGACCTGCTGACGGCAAAACATGTCGATGATATTAACATGACAGGTCTAGAGAAAAATATAGACGACTATGTACAGCGTGTCGAAAAGGTGTTTGGCAAATGCAAGCTCAACAAGCACACATATACGAACTGCGCCGTTCGCTACACTAAGAACGATCAAGGAGATGTGATCATGGACCAGGACGAGTATATCAAACAACTACGTCCTATCACACACCCAGAACTTACAGGAGCGGCGGCCGATGCCAAAGCCACGAAACTCATTGCCGACATGTTCGTCAGCCTGCGAGGAGCCCTCGCCTATGCCCTTCTTACCCAAATCTGGCTCATGGCATACGTGGTCTCTCTTCAGAAAATTCAAGAGCCCACCAATCTGCAAGTCAGACGTTTGAATGCTGTGACGCGAAAGCTGATCAGCAGCCCGAAACGCATCACCTTCCCTCGGATGAAGCCGACGAGTGAAGTTGACATCCATAGCGATTCGGGGTATCGGAAGCTTACCGGGGAGGAGGATGACGAGACCAAGGGCTACGGCATACGCGGGGCCAATGTACTACGGCAAGGAAACTCGCCTCAAGGGAAGTCCGTCGTTCACCTCTGTGACGGACTATGCAAATCACACCGATTACAGGTGAGGTTCAGTTATGCTGCGGAGGCACTTGCAGCCGCACATAACCTTGATGAGTGTTACCCTACGCTCATTACTCTCCACGAGCTTAAGGTAGGAGCTTTGACTCCACGACAACTACGAGACATGCGTGAAGTTGGAGGCCTAGCTATCAAAGTCTCTCTTACCATAGACGCCGAGTCCGTCTACAAATCTTTATCAAGCAGGGATCTCAAGATACCTACAGAACGGACTCTGCTTGGACATATCAGCTGGATACGTGAGCTCATGGATATAGGTATAGTACACAATGTGCAATGGTGTGATACTAGGGATATGACCGCAGATGGGCATACAAAGGGAAGCATCGATCGGGAGCTGCTTCTGGAAGTGATGTCAGGCACTCAGTCATTTAAGTATGACGTGAAGCAATTTGTTCCCTTTCGGGGTCCCGAGGACAGAGACAAACCTAAGTCTAATCAATTTTAGTCTGTCCTTGTTGCCCTCGCGGTCCACTTTGCCAGCACGGGCGCCTACTATAAAGGCGCCCCTCTAGTTGCTCGGAAACGAGCCTTATATTTCACGCCTGGCAACGAGCCGGCTTCGTACAACTCAGGCTCTTTGCCTTAATACACATTTGCTTGGTGAGGTATGGCCTGTTTGGCTTACCTCTAACTGAGCCGATAGCCCTTCATTGTTTGAAGGGGCTGTCTTGTATTTGCGTGAAATACTTTGCGAGGAAACTCGCCTTGCAGTCTGGTGTTAGGCCAGACTGTACGCACTGTTTTCTTTTTTGCAAACAGTCGTGCGCGCGACCATTGCGTGCGACTATGCTCTCCGTCTCCTCCCCTCCCGACTTTAAGGGTAGGTCTTTGGGAGATGTTACAGTATCGGGAGCATAGCTCGCGCGCGCCGTTGCCTTTGGCCCAAGGCACGCGCGCCCTATTTGCCCGGACACCGCGAGTGTTCGCTATGTGCTGGAAAGATCATTACATCGATCTTATCCTATCTTATCCGTCCACCCCTCATACTGTACTATCACAGCAGAGCGATGGACGCTATTTGCCATCCGATGTCTATCATGGAATCGGATGCTGTTTGAGTTGCCAGGCTCACTTTCGACTCCCGCGCAGGAACAGGATGGAAGGACCCCCCCTCTCTTCTCATTCACAAACTCACACATTCACCTTATCCCTCACAACCTCACCATTACTTACACACTCACTCACACCCATTCCCACCCCATCATCATCAGCACTATCACGGGCTCAATCACTCACACACCATCATCACCGCTGGCCTCATCATCATTTCAACCACCATTATCATCATTCACCGCATCGTGATCGTCAATCGCCTGTGTGTCGTCTCGGGCGGGGGCCTCGTTTGTGAGCGACTTGCGAGGAAGTCTCAGGCGGGAGCCCCCTCCCCCTCGGGCCCGCGCTTCATGTTCGAATCCGAGGCGGGCCTCGGCCTCCTGTAACTGTTGTGACGCTTGGGTTCCTGAGGCCTGAATATGGAGGAAGTATGAGGCGGGAGCCTCGTCTGTGTGTGAATTGCGAGGAAGTCTCAGGCGGGAGCCCCCTCTCTATGGGGCCCGCACTTCATGTTCGACTCCGAGGCGGATCCTCGGCCTCCTGTAACTGGTCTTCACTTTTGGGCTCCTGAGCCTTGAATATGGAGGAACTATGAGGCGGAAACCTAATCCTTGAGTGAATTGCGAGGAAGTCTCAGGCGGGACCACCCCTTATGGGGCCCGCGCTTCATGTTCGAATCCGAGGCGGGTCGTCAGCATCCTGTTGTCACACTTGGGTATTCAGAGGCCTGAGTATGGAAGAAGTATGAGACGGGAGCCTCGTCTGTGAGTGACTTGCGATGAAGTCTCAGGCTGGAGCCCCGTCTCTATGGGCTCGCATTTCATGTTCGAATCCGAGGCGGGTCATCGGCCTCCTGCAACTGTCGTCACACTTGGGTTCCATAGGCCTGAATTTAGAGGAAGTCTGAGGCGGGAGCCTCGTCTGTGAGTGAATTGCGAGAAAGTCTCAGGCGGGAGCCCCATCTCTATGGGGCCCGCGCCATGTTCGAATCCGAAGCGGGTCATCGACCTCCAATAGCCGTCGTCATTTTGGTGATCCTGAGACTTGAACGTGTAGGAAGTATGAGGCGGGAGCCTCGTCTGTGAGTGAATCGCGAGGGCGTCTGAAGCGGGACCCCCCCTCCCTATAGGGCCCGCACTTCACGTGCTCTCTCCGGGTCGTCCTCTGGCGCGCGTTTCCTCGGGGTCGTCCTTCGGCGCGTAGCTGCTGGGACGCACGTCGTGCGTTTCCTGTAGGTCGTGCTCCGCACGAGGAAGAGGAGGAGAAGGAGGAGGAGGAGGAGGAGGAATATGCAGAACGAGAAAGAAAAGGAGGAAAAGGAGGAAGAGGAGGAGGAGACATAGGAGGAGGTGGCGGAGGGCGATCAGGACGAGGAGGAGGAGGAGGACGACGAGGAGGAGGTGGAGGAGGAGGAGGAGGAGGAGGAGAAGAAGGAGGGCCCGGGGAAGCCCCAGGAGGTCGGGGAGGCCCAGAAGGCTCCAGGAACCCCCATGAGGAGGCAGGAGGCCTGAGGAGGATGCAGGAGGAGGCGGAGGAGGAGGAGGAGGAGGAGGAGGAAGAGCAGGAGGAAGAGCAGGAGGAGGAGGGAGAGGGAGTGGGAGAGGAGGAGGAGGGAGGAGGGAGGTGGAAGGAGGAGGAGGAGGAGGAAGAGGAGGAGGAATGATAATAAAAAGAATATGAATAACAATACTAATCATAAGAGGAATCAGAAGATTACAATATGAAGAATAATAAGAAGGAGCCGAATAACAAGAATCGTAATAAGAATATTAAGAATGATAATAATAATGATAATGATAACACTAGTAATAAGAATAAGAATAATGCGATGACGACGAAGAATAAGCATAATAAGAGGAAGACGAAGACGAATAAGAAGAAAAATAATCATACGAATAATAATACGAATACTAAGAATAGTAATAAGAATAAGCGGAGGAGGAGGAGGCGGAGGAGGAGGAGGAGGGGGATGATGATGATGATGATGGTGATGATGCTGATGACGATGATGATGACAGGATCTTATGGCAACCTGGAGTACTGACGTCCCTGTTGAGCTGATAAGCTCCGACGAGGACGATGACCTGTTCCTTACCCTCCCCACATCTATGCCCGACACACACGCTAACATATACAGCATAGTTGCTACACTATGCTATGGTCATAACAACTGCGTGGATATGTTGGAGCTTTGTGGCGGTGAGGGTGGCATCTCAGAGCTTGCCTTCTCAAGGGGACTTTCCTCAGGCGGCAACCTGGACAAGACTACATATGTCGACCTGGGAGACCCCTCGGTGCAGCAGGTTATAGATCATTACTTTGCTATATGCTACGTACGAGTTGCCATGCTGCAACCCAGCTGCCGCACCACAGGACCACCATCCTACTACAACTACAAAGTCAACTACAACACTTGGGAACAGCACCATAAAGAAGACTTACCACACATAACTTATTGTGGTAAAATTGCTGTAACCCAAGATGACGCTCGGAGGTGGTTTATACGCGAACAACCTACAGGAACATGGGTGGATGATATTTCTCCATGGAAGAAGCTTGCCAACCGACCACACATTACAACCGTGCGCATTGACCAATGCGCTACGGGACTTAAAGACACGACTGGTGACTATATTAAGAAGCCGACAAATATCACCAGCAACGACGAGACAATTCTTAAACCCTTTGAGCGACTCAAGTGCAACGGTCAGCATGTGCACGCACAACCGTGCAATACAGAGCTTTCACTGGCACAAAAATACACCCGACGACTGCAGTCTGCCTTCGTGGAAGCCGTATATCTGGCGAAAGCCATTGACACCACGCGCGGAAACGCGCCTATAAGTACCGCACATGCTTATCCTACAGACCTTCCCGATCAAGCTGAACCAGGCGAAGGTATGAGACGCATCGGTGATCGTATCATCCCAAAGGTGGCTACTTGCCCGGCATGCATCGACAACGTCCGAAAGGACAGTCCTAGCCATAACAGAGACCCTACGCAGTGCAAATATCATGATTCCATCTCTGTATACTGGCCATGTCCAGCATGTCAGAGGGATCTTACGAGAAGCAAGGGTGTTAAGAACCACCTCGATACCGAACCTGGTAAATGTCGTTTTGCTGAACCATTTAAACTACCAGACGACCACGACCCCGAAGGCAAAACCGTGCCAGCTTGGTGGAAACCCTTACCTAAACCTGGTGAGGGCCAAGCTTCAGCTTCAGGTGGCCGTCAAGGCGCACGCGCCAGGCCACCACGACCACGATCCTTCGGCAACGTCGATCCGACATCTGGTGCCAGCAGCTACGACATGCTACGAGACGCCCCCGAGCGTGGAAACACGCCTTCTGCGTCTTCTAGCGAAGTGCCACAGGTAGCGGCCCGCCGCGGCCGTCTACAAGGCGTACCACCACCTCCAGACGCAGTTAACACAGGGGACCAACTACGGAGAGCTACAAGGAACCCTCTTGCCTCCACCGGCTCTGGGGCTCCACGACTACCCGACTGGACGAGATTCGACATCCAACACAGTCTACAGAGTCTCCGTAGTCACGAACCCCATGTCGTGAAAAAGGAACTCCGAAAACTGCATCTGCGATGGTATCATGCGAAGGAGCCAAAGATGAGGCTAATCCTCGAAAAGGTGGGGCTTGATAACGTTCGACTGAACATGATCAAGGAAGTTTGCGATGCCTGTCGGGAATGCAGAGCATGGGAACGTCCAGGAAACTCAACACTACCATCGGTGAGCCTTCCTGGCAACTGGCTCGATGAAGGGGAAATGGACCTCATGTTTTACAAGAAACGGACCATATTTCATATTATGGATCGTTGTATTCGCCTGGCAGCAGGCCTAGAAATTTCCGACAGAGAACGTGACGCTATCATCGACGCCTACCACTACTGCTGGATTGCCTATCACGGACCCTTCAAAGTTTTATACTCAGACGGAGAAGGCGCCCTGAATAACGATGCCGCTAAAACCATGATGGCCAATAAGGGCACGGAACTTCGTATCCGAGCACCTGGCCAACACGCGACTTCAATTGAGTCACGAAACGGCATTCTCAGAGGCGTCCTCCACATGATTGAGGAAGAATTGAATAGACACAACATCCCTGTTGTATTCACTAGAGTATTGGCGGAAGGCATCTTCGTTACTAATGCGTTTACGTTTTATAACGGAGTATCGCCATATCAGGCACACACAGGACGTCAGCCCTCCTTTCCTCCCTGATCTCGATACCCTTGACTTTCCCAAGGGACCCGAGACTTCAGGACACGAACGAGAACGTCGTGTAAGGGAAGTCAGCCTAGAAGCTATAACTCAGGCTACTGCTGTGGCCAAGACAAATCGGGCTCTTAGGGCTAAGACGACTCCTGATGGTGCTCGCCTCTACTCATCAGGGGATTTGGTCGATTACCACCGACCTACTGCCACCAAGGACGACCATGGAGGCTGGAATGGCCCATTCCCGGTGATCCGAATGTGCCTGAAAGAGGACATATTGTTGTCAAGGCAGGATCTCGTGAGGTAATTGTGATGTATCCTGATGCTCGTCACACACTATACATCGAATGTCTCCTCACACGGGAACTTGGCATGGATAATATGGCCATGCAAACCGTCCTTGCTTATGTGGCACACCTCAGCGCAGGGAAACCTGCCAAAGTTTTCGGTTATATCCCCGATTACAAGGGAAACCTTAATCTGTCAGACGACAGCAAGTTTCACCCGCGCGTACACTTAGCACTACAGTATCTCGTACGAAATTACTTCCGAGTAGAACATGTAGTAGCAGTTCGATTGGCTAAGAGTGTGTCAAGCCTACCTGCAGTAAAGTACGCCACCGGGTCTACGCTGATCCACTATGACAACGACATCAGCCCGGCGTTCCACTATTACGAATGTGTGGGCACCGGCTTAAACATTTCTCAGATCACTGGTAGCACTCACTCCAGACTTATTCAATGCTTGACTTCACGTGTCCCTTCCTTAGGATTTCACGACGATTTGGCTAAATATCAGCATCAAGCAACACGTCTGGAGAACACGAGTCGCCTGGAAACAGGCCTTCTTCAGACACACCAGATGCTTCATCGCCGAGCGAAGGCCGTCTGTCGAGAATCTACGAGGAAAATGAGGAACACAATATCGAAGCTATGATGCTGGAAGAGTGGTACGACGAGCTACGTATGGACCTTCATCCTACGACGATTACCGATGATTATCTTTATTGCGTCCCAACAACTATGCTGCCCGACCAATGTGTTTTGGTTTCAGCATTTGTGGACGAGGATGATACTATATCATCAGATTTGCTCGGAGACGAGCCGAAATCACGTGAATCCTGTCTAGTCTCTCTTTGTTCAACCACAACCGACGAGAGCTATTCTCTTGACAGTGATGAATATGGTCCTTACGTTGAATTATGCTTTACATCAGAAATGTCAAAAATAGTGTTGGATCAGACTCAACTTGCACAGCTCGATACCGATATGGTCGCAACGATGAGAGTATATGTATCCACTGCTGCTAAACGCGCTGTGGTTGTCAAAGAAGATGATCTACTGACCAAAGCCGACATAGCAGCACATCCAAAGGAGGTTAGTGAAGCTTTGTATACTGAGCTCAAAATCTGGATTGATAACCGATGCTTTGAGATGTATGATTTATCCAAAGCTTCCAACATCATGACATCCAGGTATGTATACAAGTGGAAGTTCGTAAAGATGGGTACCGAGAACGTTAAAACCATTCGTCTCAGACTGGTCCTTCGTGGATTTATGGATACGGAGGCTTTTGATGTGGAAACATTCTCGGGAACCGCCCGAAGGCAGTCCCAACGACTCCTGGCAAGTGAAGCGGCATGCCATCCAGAGTGGATCTTAGCATCCATGGATATCGATTAGGCGTTCCTCAAGGGTTTGACCTATGAGGAACTTGCCCATGCCACCGGCGAGGAAACTCGCATGGTTTGCTTTACTCTTCCACCAGGAAGTGCTCAGGTACTTCGTACATTACCCGGCTTCTCATCTTACGACGAAAGTCGACACTGTCTTAGATGCCTCAATCCAGGAACGGGTACAAAGGACGCTCCAAGAGCGTTCTCTCTCAAACTTCGTACGACCACACGAGCTATAGGACTTGCACCGACCAGCTACGATCCTGAATTTGAATTCAGCCAAGACCTTCTGGCGGCAAAACATGTCGATGGTATTAACATGACAGGTCTAGAGAAAAATATAGACGACTATGTACAACGTGTCGAAAAGGTATTTGGCAAATGCAAGCTCAACAAGCACACATATACGAACTGCGCCGTTCGCTACACTAAGAATGATCAAGGAGATGTGATCATGGACCAGGACGAGTATATCAAACAACTACGTCCTATCACACACCCAGAACTTACAGGAGCGGCGGCCGATGCCACAGCCACGAAACTCATTACCGACATGTTCGTCAGCCTGCGAGGAGCCCTCGCCTATGCCCTTCTTACCCAAATCTGGCTCATGGTATACGTGGTCTCTCTTCAGAAAATTCAAGAGCCCACCAATCTGCAAGTCAGACGTTTGAATGCTGTGACGCGAAAGCTGATCAGCAGCCCGAAACGCATCACTTTCCCTCGGATGAAGCCGACGAATGAAGTTGACATCCATAGCGATTCGGGGTATCGGAAGCTTACCGGGGAGGAGGATGACGAGACCAAGGGCTACGGCATACGCGGGGCCAATGTACTACGGCAAGGAAACTCGCCTCAAGGGAAGTCCGTCGTTCACCTCTGTGACGGACTATGCAAATCACACCGATTACAGGTGAGGTTCAGTTATGCTGCGGAGGCACTTGCAGCCGCACATAACCTTGATGAGTGTTACCCTACGCTCATTACTCTCCACGAGCTTAAGGCAGGGGCTTTGACTCCACGACAACTACGAGACATGCGTGAAGTTGGAGGCCTTGCTATCAAAGTCTCTTTACCATAGACGCCGAGTCCGTCTACAAATCTTTATCAAGCAGGGATCTCAAAATACCTACAGAACGGACTCTGCTGGGACATATCAGTTGGATACGTGAGCTCATGGATATAGGTATAGTACATAACGTGCAATGGTGTGATACTAGGGATATGACCGCAGATGGGCATACAAAGGGAAGCATCGATCGGGAGCTGCTTCTGGAAGTGATGTCAGGCACTCAGTCAGTTAAGTATGACGTGAAGCAATTTGTTCCCTTTCGGGGTCCCGAGGACAGAGACAAACCTAAGTCTAATCAATTTTAGTCTGTCCTTGTTGCCCTCGCGGTCCACTTTGCCAGCACGGGCGCCTACTATAAAGGCGCCCCTCTAGTTGCTCGGGAACGAGCCTTATATTTCACGCCTGGCAATGAGCCGGCTTCGTACAACTCAGGCTCTCTGCCTTAATGCACATTTGCTTGGTGAGGTATGGCCTGTTTGGCTTACCTCTAACTGAGCCGATAGCCCTTCATTGTTTGAAGGGGCTGTCTTGTATTTGCGTGAAATACTTTGCGAGGAAACTCGCCTTGCAGTCTGGTGTTAGGCCAGACTGTACGCACTGTTTTCTTTTTTGCAAACAGTCGTGCGCGCGACCATTGCGTGCGACTATGCTCTCCGTCTCCTCCCCTCCCGACTTTAAGGGTAGGTCTTTGGGAGATGTTACAGTATCGGGAGCATAGCTCGCGCGCGCCGTTGCCTTTGGCCCAAGGCACGCGCGCCCTATTTGCCCGGACACCGCGAGTGTTCGCTATGTGCTGGAAAGATCATTACATCGATCTTATCCTATCTTATCCGTCCACCCCTCATACTGTACTATCACAGCAGAGCGATGGACGCTATTTGCCATCCGATGTCTATCATGGAATCGGATGCGGTTTGAGTTGCCAGGCTCACTTTCGACTCCCGCGCAGGAACAGGATGGAAGGACCCCCCCTCTCTTCTCATTCACAAACTCACACATTCACCTTATCCCTCACAACCTCACCATTACTTACACACTCACTCACACCCATTCCCACCCCATCATCATCAGCACTATCACGGGCTCAATCACTCACACACCATCATCACCGCTGGCCTCATCATCATTTCAACCACCATTATCATCATTCACCGCATCGTGATCGTCAATCGCCTGTGTGTCGTCTCGGGCGGGGGCCTCGTTTGTGAGCGACTTGCGAGGAAGTCTCAGGCGGGAGCCCCCTCCCCCTCGGGCCCGCGCTTCATGTTCGAATCCGAGGCGGGCCTCGGCCTCCTGTAACTGTTGTGACGCTTGGGTTCCTGAGGCCTGAATATGGAGGAAGTATGAGGCGGGAGCCTCGTCTGTGTGTGAATTGCGAGGAAGTCTCAGGCGGGAGCCCCCTCTCTATGGGGCCCGCACTTCATGTTCGACTCCGAGGCGGATCCTCGGCCTCCTGTAACTGGTCTTCACTTTTGGGCTCCTGAGCCTTGAATATGGAGGAACTATGAGGCGGAAACCTAATCCTTGAGTGAATTGCGAGGAAGTCTCAGGCGGGACCACCCCTTATGGGGCCCGCGCTTCATGTTCGAATCCGAGGCGGGTCGTCAGCATCCTGTTGTCACACTTGGGTATTCAGAGGCCTGAGTATGGAAGAAGTATGAGACGGGAGCCTCGTCTGTGAGTGACTTGCGATGAAGTCTCAGGCTGGAGCCCCGTCTCTATGGGCTCGCATTTCATGTTCGAATCCGAGGCGGGTCATCGGCCTCCTGCAACTGTCGTCACACTTGGGTTCCATAGGCCTGAATTTAGAGGAAGTCTGAGGCGGGAGCCTCGTCTGTGAGTGAATTGCGAGAAAGTCTCAGGCGGGAGCCCCATCTCTATGGGGCCCGCGCCATGTTCGAATCCGAAGCGGGTCATCGACCTCCAATAGCCGTCGTCATTTTGGTGATCCTGAGACTTGAACGTGTAGGAAGTATGAGGCGGGAGCCTCGTCTGTGAGTGAATCGCGAGGGCGTCTGAAGCGGGACCCCCCCTCCCTATAGGGCCCGCACTTCACGTGCTCTCTCCGGGTCGTCCTCTGGCGCGCGTTTCCTCGGGGTCGTCCTTCGGCGCGTAGCTGCTGGGACGCACGTCGTGCGTTTCCTGTAGGTCGTGCTCCGCACGAGGAAGAGGAGGAGAAGGAGGAGGAGGAGGAGGAGGAATATGCAGAACGAGAAAGAAAAGGAGGAAAAGGAGGAAGAGGAGGAGGAGACATAGGAGGAGGTGGCGGAGGGCGATCAGGACGAGGAGGAGGAGGAGGACGACGAGGAGGAGGTGGAGGAGGAGGAGGAGGAGGAGGAGAAGAAGGAGGGCCCGGGGAAGCCCCAGGAGGTCGGGGAGGCCCAGAAGGCTCCAGGAACCCCCATGAGGAGGCAGGAGGCCTGAGGAGGATGCAGGAGGAGGCGGAGGAGGAGGAGGAGGAGGAGGAGGAAGAGCAGGAGGAAGAGCAGGAGGAGGAGGGAGAGGGAGTGGGAGAGGAGGAGGAGGGAGGAGGGAGGTGGAAGGAGGAGGAGGAGGAGGAAGAGGAGGAGGAATGATAATAAAAAGAATATGAATAACAATACTAATCATAAGAGGAATCAGAAGATTACAATATGAAGAATAATAAGAAGGAGCCGAATAATAAGAATCGTAATAAGAATATTAAGAATGATAATAATAATGATAATGATAACACTAGTAATAAGAATAAGAATAATGCGATGACGACGAAGAATAAGCATAATAAGAGGAAGACGAAGACGAATAAGAAGAAAAATAATCATACGAATAATAATACGAATACTAAGAATAGTAATAAGAATAAGCGGAGGAGGAGGAGGCGGAGGAGGAGGAGGAGGGGGATGATGATGATGATGGTGATGATGCTGATGACGATGATGATGATGATGATGATGATGATTATGATGATGATGATGATGATGATGATGATGATGATGATGATGATGATGATGATGATGATGATGATGGGTGTGCGTAGCACGATAATGACGTGCTGAGGCTTTTCGTGTGTCGGGCCCCGAATACCCCTCCATGTCCACCTAAACGGTAACCGTCTCAGCCTGACAGTCTTCTGCAACGCTGTATATGCAACCGTTTGTGCTCAAGCCTCGCTTTTCTTCATCAGAAGGTTGCGATGCGCACCGCCCTGGCCGTGCTGAGGCTGCTCGCGTCGCTGGAGCAGCGGAGCCGCGAGTCTGGCGGGCTGCTCGGGCGCGCGCAGTTGCTCGGGCGCCCGCAGGAGGTCGCCGAGAACCTCTCGGAGAACGCGCGGGTTGTGGCCAAGTGCCCGCCGTCGCTGACGGCAGAGTGCCCCCGCGCCCCGTTTGGGGCCTGCCCCGCGGAGGCGGAGTCGGGGCCCGCCTTGGCGGGCGAGATCGCGGGGCACCAGGCGTCGGCGCTCATCGGGCAGCTGGGTGACGCCAGCTGCGTCGAGGTGTTGGCGAGGAGGTTGCCCGAGGGGTGGTTCCAGGAGCAGCGCGGCGGGTCGTTCTCGGCCGCGGTGTTCGCATGTGAGCGGATCCCAGAGCGGTCGGTAGGGCCGAAGGACGCGGAGGCGGATGGGGACCTGTATCAGGAGCGGGTGCTGCCTGGGCCCGTCGGCGTTGGCGGCTCGGGACATAGCACGATCTGGCGCGGCTTGACGCCCGATCTCATGGATTACGAGGAGCAGTACGGCGAAGGGAACATGGACGTGAAGCAGTTCGTGGTGATGAGCAGCGACGTGGAGGTGCCTCGACTTTCGCGGGAGTACTCCTACAAGTTCGACCCCGAGGACTACCCGACCAGGTGGAGGATGCGGCGGGAGCTATCGTCGAGCATGGCGGCTTATGAGGTGCTGAGGGTCGCGACGCCTGCCGTTCCGCGGACGCCGTCGGCCGAAGGCGGGAGTGTGCCCACCCGACGCCTGCCGTTGCGAGGAGCCGCCCATGGCGCCCGTGCTGAGGACGTGGCAGTGGTCGCTGACGACGGGGCTCGGACCCCGCCGCTAGAGGCGCCCGAGGATCATAGCTGTAGGATTGCGGAGGTGGAGAACGACGACTACCACGGCGGGGACACGATCGAGCTGCGAGAGGGGGACATCACACACAGCAAGGGCGTCGGTTTCGGCTACGTTGAGGGCGTTTATTCGAAGGTGATTTTGATGAGGCGGTCGGAGACCGAGGCTTTCAAGAAGCGCGGGCTGGCGGCTGACCAGGAGGAGGATGTCTGCAGTGGCCAGGCCGCCCCGTACTGTAGGCTCGCGAACGAGTACGAGGGCGGGGGGCCAGGGCTCGAGGCGGTGGACTCTGGACTCCGCTCGAGAGGGGTCCGCCGCCACGAGGACGAGCACGACAGCTACGTGACCAGGACCGAGGCCCTGAGCGGCGGCGGTATGCCCGAGGAGGCGGAAGACCAAGTTGGAGGGGACGCCGGCGACGGCCGCGGTCGCGGTCGAGGTCGTGGGCGCGCAGAAGGACGCGGGGCAGCACGTGGAGGGCGTGGTGTGCCCGCGGAGACGCCATGATGATGGAGACGGGCCGCGACGAGAAGTCCCCGCGTCGCGGCCTGTTGAGCGTTGGGGACGGGCCGTGCCAGGCGGCCCCAGGGAGGCGGCGGCTCTTTCCGCTCCCTCCCTTGCATGTCGACCCAGTTTGCAGGGTCGGGCGATCCAAGAAGCAGCAGCGGAGGGATCGCGCTCGTGAGGTTCTTCCCTCGCTGGTGGCGGAGGCTACCGATGCACTTAATTGGATGAGCGGGCACCGCGTCGACGACACGGAGGGCGGCTTCGCGACGACCTTCGGCCTGGCGTCGGAGATGGCGGATTCTACGAGACGTTACCTGGAAGGGCTGACCCAGCTCCAGCAGCCCAGTAGCGAGAAGGCTCGACATCTCACCACGGAGGCGGCCCTGATGGAGTTGCTCCGAGGGAGGGGCGGTGGGTACACCGACGCTGACCCCTCCTCAACGGCTTTGGCCCCTTTCAGGCATGACCTGGTGTCACTGCCCTCGAACACAAATGACTGTAAGATGATCGAGGAGCTCGTTGGCGCCCGAGGTCGGTACTTTCTGGAGGGGGAAGGAGAGCGAATGCGCCTGGCTGCTGATGAACAATTAACTGAGGCTCAGTTGCATGATATTCCTTGCTACGTTGATCCCGCCCTGACGCGGAATCGGAGGAGGTACGTTCGCTTTTTGAAGGACCTGCACGGCAGGGGGCTCGTGAAGTTCTCGACGCGTTGTCGCGAGAAGGTCGGGCTGTTCTTCGTGAAGAAGAAGTCGGGGCAGCTCAGGATGATACTGGATGCCCGCAGGACGAACGCGCATTTTCGACCTCCCCCACACGTGAGTCTCCTGACTGCTGAGGGCCTCGGTAACATCGAGGTCGAGGGGGACCTGGGGGGCGGACCGCAGCTAGCGGTCGGAACCGTGGACGTCTCCGACGCCTTCCACCGCATGAAGATGCCCGATTACCTGTGCGAGTACTTTGGCCTCCCGTCGGTGTTGGCGTCGGAGCTCGGGGTGCATCGCGTGCAGGGTGTCGAGGTGGAGCCTAGCTCAGAGGTGGTGCCGCTAGCGGCCGCGCTGCCCATGGGGTTCACTTGGTCGCTCTTTTTCGCCCAGGACATCGACGAGGAAGCCACCGCCGCGGTGATCGACAGGTGTGAGCTGCTGGTGGATCACGGGCGGCCTTTGCTGCTTCGCTGCCTCCGAGACGGGGCTCAGATCCGGCACTACGTGTACGTGGACAACGTGGGCGTGTTCGGCGGGGGGCGAAGAATAGTCGAGGAGACCATGGAGCGTCTGGTGAGTAGCTTCGAGTCCCGCGGGCTCAAGACGCACGAGCTGGAGATCACGGAGGGAGAGATCGAAGCCCTGGGCGTGGTGCTGGACGCCAACCGCCGCCACACCCGCCTTAGCTGTAAGCGTTTCTGGCGGCTTCGGCAGGGGATACGCGGGCTGCTTCGGCGTAGACTCGTGAGTGGGCAGGCCGTCGAGATCGTGGTCGGCCACTGCACCTTCGCGGGACTAATACGGCGGGAGTCACTCACCTGCTTCAGCGCCGTCTACAGCTTCATACAGAGCAACTACTACGCGCCCGTTGAGCTCTGGACGAGCGTTCGGCGGGAGCTGAAGTGCTTTCTGGGCCTGATGATCACGCTGGTGGCGTCGTGGGAGCTGGACTGGAACGGCATTGCCTGCGCCACGGACGCCTGCGAGGAGGGCTTCGGCGTATGCTTGCGCTCGCTGGGGGCCAGTACTACCTCCCGCTATGGGCGAGTGCGTGAGCGTGATCGTTTCAGGCACCCTGGGCACGTCCGTGCCCGTGAGGCCGCTTTGCTCGATTCGTGCCCGCTCCTGCACCGTGACAGCCTCGAGGCCCTTGGGGCTGTAGGAGCCCAGGGGCTCGAGGCCTCTGCCGAGTTCGAGGAGATATCGGCCTCCGATTTGGCCGAGGATGCCTGGTACGTGTGCGGGGGATGGCCTTTCGTTTTTGAGGAAAATATTCTCCTGCTCGAAGCCCGCGCCTTGCTTATCGGCGCCGAGCGCATTCTCCTCTCTCGCCCTGGCCGCAATCTCAGACAGCTCCTGTTCTGTGATAATCTCGCGCTTGTGCTTTGCTGTGACAGATACCGCACCAGAAACTACAAGCTTTTGTTGATCCTTAGGAAGCTTGCGTGTCTTTGCCTCGCCAGGAATGTCCGCCTCACTGTCAGGTGGATCCCCTCGGAGCGAAACCCCGCGGACTGGCCCTCTCGGCTTTTTTCGCGCCCGCCGTCCCAGGGGACCGCCAAAGGGCCTCGTGAGAGTCCTGGTGAGTTTTCTTTTCCTGCCCCCCCCGCGTCGATCAAGGGGGAAGGTCAGCGTAGTTTTTGAGAGCACGAAGTTTAACAAGTGACATGGAGGGGGAAAGGGTGCGAGACCATAGCCCTCGTATCGCACCCCATCGACGTCTTTTGAAGCTAGCCGAGTGTCTCTGGCCTCGTGGTGGGGCCCCCGAGCGCCCTAGGGTCGTGAGGCTTTTCGATTTTCTACCTCAGGTTGAGTCTGGTCGAGAGCACGTGCACCCGCCCTGCCCCCCGTCGGCAGGCGCTTTGGCTCAAAGAGCGCCTAGCATCCATAATGCACGTTTCATACGCCTTTCTGATTGTATCCCTGTTCCTTCTCCGTCCGCCGCCCATGGGCGGCTCGGGCCGACCTCGTGTTGTTGGGACGCTGGCAGGAGGTGCGGCGGGCTGGCCGACGCCGAGGGCACCCGCCGCGCCGAGGCGGCGCAGGCGGACGCTGGCCCGCAGCCGCGCGGCGGTCGCAGCAGGACAGAGCCGCGGGCGGGTCAGGGTTCGTGGATGTCGCGGGACGCGGCGGGACGCGGGAGTCCCCGCAGCCCCACCTCGCCTGGTCGATCAGTCGGCCGACTGTCACGGCATCCTAAGGCCAGACACCAGTGGCTCGGCCCAGAAGCGCGGCGCGCTGTCCGACTCCATTTCGAGCGAGTCCGACGCGACGGGCGAGCGCTTTTTTTGATTCTTTTTTTTTTTTTGTTACTACTCCTAGTCCCTTGTTTCCGATCGTGCCCGACGACCAGAGCGTCGCGTCAGGATGGCGCCTACTTTTTTATGTTTTTTTTACTTATTTTTCTTTTTATATACTATTTTTCTCCTTTGTTTTATTTGCTTTTTTCCCTTACTTATTTAGTTTTTAATTTATTACTTTTAGACAGAGGAATGGTATTTCTTTAATTTTACTATTTTTTCTTTTTTTATTTAGAGGGCTGGCTGCAGAAGGTGCTGGAGTGGGACACGCAGCTGCACGGGCTCGATATGCTGGAGGGGCGCGCCGTGGGGGTCCGCACCGAGAGGGCGCACGTGAAGGAGCTCACATCGTCTGCGGAGTGGGTCGAGGCCGACCGAACTCAGGAGGTGGACACCAGTTGCCTGGGCGAGCTTCTGGTGATGTACTTCGAAGAGCTGGGGCTGGAAGGGGAGGCCCCGTCCAAAGGAACGAGGGACATTGCCTCGGCCAAGCACGTGACGCCGCATGTCGGGAAGGTCGGGCGCCAGGGCTGGCCTCGCAGCTGGTGGACGCTCATGGGCGGGGTCAACGTGGCTCCGCCTCGGGCTCGCGTCCGTCAAACCCTCGCAGTCTGGACAGCCATCATCAGCGGCCTGGTTCAGGACGGAAGGCTCGAGATGAAACTGGCGCTGCTCGTGATGTGGAGCACGTGCTGCAGGGCTGGGAGTCTGCTGGCCATGCGTCCCGACGACTTCATAGCCCCGAACTCCGTGGCGGGCCTGTGGGGAGTGACGCTGGGCCCGTACGAGGAAGGAGTTGCCAACGAGGTGAGCATGTTCGTCCAGAGCTGCCTGCTGGACCACTCTTTCTGGCTGTCGCTCCACCCACTGTTGGAGGCCCTCGAGTCGCGGACGGATGGGGAGTGTCTCTGTCTTTCCAGCTACCCCGAGCTGGCCCGCTCGTTCAAGACCGTGGCAAGCCGCCTCAAGTTCGAGGGGATACCATACCAGGCTCGGCACCCAGGAGCCTCCCGCGCCCGCTTCCGCGGGCTTCGGGACATGGCGGCCGTCAAGCGTCGCGGCGGCTGGGAGGCATACAGGAGTTTTCAGAGGTACGAGAAGCACGCTTGGATGAGCAGGTCCTGGGAGAGGCTGAGCGAGAATTTCAAGGCGCACACAAAGTTGTGCGAAGCTCGGCTCGAGGGAGCGCCCTTAGACGGGCAGGCCGTGCCCGTTTTCCCTTGAGCCGCGGCGACGTGTCGCGCTGGATTTGCGTGTGGGGACCGCACAGTCGACAGATCGGGCGTTTGTTTCGCGCGTCAGGTTTCAAAGTCAGATGCTTGGAAGGTGACCGTCCCGACGCACTGTCCGCCAGATCCTTAGTGTGCGACCTCCAGCGTAAGCGCCTCCTAGGTGTTTTGATTGAGTCAGGTTTCAGCGCTTGCCACATGTCGCATGTCCAACGAGTCATGCGAGCGGCCGCCAAAGCGTCTGTGCCTTGGCTCGTCTTGCACTATGACACCTCAGCCACGCTGAGGCCAGCTTTGCACAAGTTTTCTGCCTGCGCTGCCGCTCGAGTAGATAACACACTCAGTGCTTTCGGCAGCCATCATCGTCTGCCGTGGGTAGTTTTATGTGGAGGGATCTCATCTCGAGATCTCGACGGGCTGCGGATCCTTGGACCTCGAACCAGAAGGCACCCAGGCCCTCTGTGTTTGACCAGTTTTAAAATGCCCGTCTCTCTCGCTCGCTCGCTCGCGGTCGCCCTTTTATCCCCCATAAGGTCCCTTTATCTAAATGTGTGAACTGGCCCACGCCAGCTTTGGGACAGCATCGGGGAGTGGAGCATTTTGTGTCTGCCGTGCACGCTTGCCAGTCCGTGTCCACATTCGTTTTGCCCGTCAGACTCCTGTCGGCAGTCCAGGCGGCGCTATGACTGCCAGAGTAAGTTACACAGATGCATTAGCCGCTAGAAAACGGATCGTCTCGTCATGGGTGTGCGTAGCACGATAATGACGTGCTGAGGCTTTTCGTGTGTCGGGCCCCGAATACCCCTCCATGTCCACCAAAACGGTAACCGTCTCAGCCTGACAGTCTTCTGCAACGCTGTATATGCAACCGTTTGTGCTCAAGCCTCGCTTTTCTTCATCACCCACCCTCGTGCCGCCCATAGTCAGGGGAGTGGAGCATTTTGTGTCTGCCGTGCACGCTTGCCAGTCCGTGTCCACATTCGTTTTGCCCGTCAGACTCTCCATGTCTGGCAGTTACAGCGGCGCTTAATGCCGCAGGGGTTTCCTGTTGCACGGAACGGTTGCCGCTAGAAAAACGGATCGCCGCCGGCATGATGATGATTGAGATTGATGATTGATGATGATTGATGATGATGATGATGATTGATGGTGATGGGTGTGATGATGATGATGATGATTGATGATGATGAAGATGAGGAGGAGAGAGGGAGGAGGAGGAGGAGGAGCGAGAGGACGAGAGGGGGGTGGGAGGAGGAGAAGGAAGAAAAAGAGACGAAGAAGAAGGAATAGGAGGAAAGAAGAGGAGGAGGATGAAGGAGGACGAGGACGGAGGAAAACGGAGGAGGGGAGGGACAGGAGGAGGAGGGAGGTAGGAGGAGGGCGGAGGAGGGGATGGAGGAGGAGTAGGAAGGCGGAGGGGGCGGAGGAGGAGGGAGGAGGAGGAGGAAGACGCGGTGGAGGAGGAGGAGGAGGAGGAGGTAGGAGGAGGAGGAGGGAGGAGGAGGAGGAGGATGGAGGGGAGGAGGGGAGGAGGAGGAGGAGGAGGAGGAGGAGGAGGAGGAGAGGGCGAGGAGGAGGAGGAGGAGGCAGGAGGAGGGGGAGGAGGGGAGAGAAGGGGGCGGAGGAGGAGAGGAGGACGAGGAGGAGGAGGAGGAGGAGGAGGAGGATGAGAGGAAGAGGGAGGAGGAGGATGGGAGCAAGAGAGGATGGGTGGAGTAGGAGGAAGAGGAGGAGGAGGGCGGAGAAAAGGAGGAGGTGGTGGAGAGGATGGCAAGGAGGAGGAGGAGGAGGAGGAGGAGGAGGAGGAGGAGGAGGAGGAGGAGGCGGAGGAGGAGGAGGAGGAGGAGGAGGAGGAGGAGGCAGGGGTTGAGGCAGGAGGAGGAAGAGGAGACAGTAGGAAAAGGAGGAGGCAGGAGTAGGTGGGAGAAGGGAGGGGGCACGAGGATATCCCCAGGCGAGTTAAACATATGCTGATTCGGGGCCCTACCGTCGGAGTAATTGTTCTCTCCTGTTTCTCCTGATCCTCCTACTGGTCTTCATTGCAGTCGTCGTCACCCGTCCGATGAACGTCGCCACAGGTGCAGACTCAAGCTCGCCCAAGCTTTTGCAGTCGTACGGGCTCCTTTTTCTGAACCTGCTCTGTTGGGAGGACCCTGGCGTTCACTAGCATGAGTTACTGCGGCCTTGGATGCCCCCTGTGCCCTCGGGTGCCCCCATGTGTCCCCCTGTTTTTGTCTGCGCCCCCCTGCCCTCCTGCCCGCGGGCGCCCCACTTGTGGTTTTTCACTTCCCAGTACAAGAAGGGGCGCTTGCTTGAGCAAGTATCTCGAAGCGTGCGCGAGGCAGCCGGAGACATTCATCTTCTGGCCCCGCTGGGGCGAACTGCGTCGGCAACTTCGCTTCGGAGGCTTCTTGCGGCGCGGTCGTGGGCCAGGGCCCCGCCCGCGCAATGGGCGACGACGCGCAATCGTGCTCTTTCCGCCGCGGCAAGAGGATGGAGCTGATCACCAGGGCGTCGGGCGTTGAAATTATGCCGCGATTCTGCCCCCCACATCCAAAATGGGTTTCTTATTTTTCTCCGGGCGCCCCGCGCAGGAACAGGATGGAAGGGGCGCCCCCTCTCTTCTTCTGCCTTCGCGCGTTCGCTCGTGCATTCATGCGCCGCCATCGTCATGGCGCCTCCAGCTTCTTCTCCCCTCGCGCGCCTCACTCGCTCAGTCACTCGCGCCATCGTCGCCAGTCGCGCACTCTCCGCGCGCGATCATTCTATTACGCAGCCAACCACTCACGCTCAATCAGTCACCCCGTCCGTCGTCGTCAGTCACGCTCACCGCGCGCGATCGCGCCATCGCGCACTCAATCGCGCGAGCACCATCATCGCCACTGGCCTCGCCACCATCTCTATCATCATCGACGCCCCCATCATCATGATCATCGCTCGCCTGCGTGTCGCCTCGGGCGGGAGCCTCGTTCGCGAGTGAATTGCGCGGGGATCTCACGCTGGAGCCGCCCCCCCATGGGGGTCCGCGCTTCGCGTTTGAATCCGAGGCGGACCATCGGCTTCTTGGAGCTGTCGTTTTGTTTGGGCCCCCGAGGCCTGAATATGGAGGAAAAATGAAGCGGGGGCCCTGTCTGTGGGTGAATTGCGAAGAAATCTCAGGCGGAATCCCCTTCCCTAGGGGTCCCGGGCCTCCGGTATTTGTCACCATTTTTTGCTATTGAGACTTGAGTATAGAAGATGCCTTCGGGGGGATGGTCCGAGGCGGGCCGTCGGCTTCTTCTAACTGTCGTCGTTTTGGGGCTCCTGAGGCCTGAATATGGAGGAAGTGTCCGGCGGGAGCTGCGTCTGGGAGTGAATTGCGACGAAGTTTCAGGTGCGCGCCCCCCCCCCCCCTTATGGGGCCCGGCCCGCACTTCATGTTCGAATCCGAAGCGGGCCATCGGCGCCCTGTAACAGTCGTCACTTTTGGTCCCCCGAGGCGTGAACATGGAGGACATATAAGGTGGGGGCCCCGTCTGCGAGTGAATTGCGACGAAGTCCCAGGCGGGGGCCCCCGCCCTATGGGCAACGGGACCCGCGCCTCACGTGCTCTCTCCGGGTCGTCTTCCGGCGCGCGTTTCCTCTGGGTCGTCTTTCGGAGCGCAGCCGCTGGGTCGCGCGTCGCGCGTTTCCTGGGCCGTGTTCCGCGCGAGGAAAAAAGGGGGAAGGAGGAAAAAGAGGAGGAAGAGGAGGAAGAGGATGATGATGAGGAGGAGGAGGAGGAGGACGAGGAGAAGAAACAGGATGCAGGACGAAAAAGGGGAGGAGGAGGAGGAGGAGGAGGAGGAAGAGAAGGAGGCAAAGGGGGAAGACGACGAGGAAGAAGAGGAGGAGGAGGAGGAGGACGAAAATGAGGACGAGGGGGGCAGGAAGAGGAATAGGAGGAGGAAGAAGAGGAGGAGGAGGAGGAGGAGGAAGACGAATATGCACGACGAGAAAAGGAAGGAGGAACAGGAGGGGACGGAGGAGGCAGAGGAGGAGGTGGCAGAGGGGGAACAGGACGATGATGCTGATGATGAGGGGGAGGAGGAGGAGGAGGAGGAGGAGGAGGAGGAGGAGGAGGAGGAGAGGAGGAGGAAGGAGAGGAAGGGAGACGACCGAGGACGACGAGGCGGAGGTGGAAGAGGAGGAGGAGGAGGAGGACGATGAGGAGGAGGACGACGAAGGGGACGAAGAGGACGAAGAGGACGAGGAGGAGGACGAGGAAGAGGAGGAGGAGCAGGAAAAGCAGGAGGAAGACGGGGACGAGGAGGAGGAAAAGAGAAGAAGGAGAGGGAAGAGCGGACGAGGAGAGGGGTTTGGAGAAGTGGGAGAAGTGGAGGAGGAGGAGGAGGAGGAGGAGGAGGAGTAGGCCGGAGGAGGAGGAGGAGAGCATGAGGAGGAGGAGGAGGAGGAGGAGGAGGAGGAGGAGGAGGAGGAGAGGAGAAGGGGGAGGAGAAGGAGGAGGAGGAGGAGAGGAGAGGGCTGAGGAGGAGGAGGAGGAAGGCGAGGAGGAGGAGGAGGAGGAGGGAGCGGAGAGGATGAGGAGGAGGAGGAGGACGAGGAGGAGGAGAGGAGTAGAGAGGAGGAGGAGGCGGAAGAGGAGGCGGAGGAGGAGGAGGAGAAGGGCGGGGAGGAGGTAGGAGGAGGAGGAGGAGGAGGAGAGGAGGAGAGTCGGAGGTAGAGGGGGGTGGGATGTGGAAGAGGAGGAAGGAGGAGGAGAAGGATGAGGATGATGATGTGAGGTCTGAGGATTGATGATGAGAGGATGATGATGATTGATGATGATGATGATGATGATGATGATGATTGATGATGATGATGATGATGATTGATGATGATGTGGATGGTGAGATGATGATGATGATGATGGTGATGGTGATGATGAGATTGATTGATGATGATGCTGATGATGATGAGATGATGGATGATTTGATGATGAGAGATAGTGATGATGATGAGGCGCAGGAGGAGGAGGAGAAGGAGAGGAGGAGGAGGAGGAGGAGGAGGAGGGGGAGGAGGAGAGAAGAGGAGAGGAAGAGGAGGAGAGGAGGAGGAGGAGGAGGAGGAAGAAGAGGAGGAGGAGATGGATACGAGGAAGAGGAACTCGAGGACGTGGGGGCGAGGGGAGGAGGAGAAGGAGGAGGGGGGAGGAGGAGGGAGGAGGGAGCGAGACAGAATGAGGAGGAGGAGGAGGAGGAGGAGGAGGCGACATAGGAGGAGGAGAAGGAGGAGGAGGAGGAGGAAAAGGAAGAGGAGGAGGAGGAGGAAGTGGAGGAGGAGGCAAGAGGAAGAGGAGAAGGAAACAGGGGTTGAGGCAGGAGGAAGAGGAGGAGGCAGGAGGAAAAGGAGGAGGCAGGAGTAGGTGGGAGTAGGGGGGGGGCACGAGGATATCCCGAGGCAAGCTAAACATATGCTCATACGGGAACCTACCGTCGGAGTAGTTGTTCCCCCCCAGTTTCTCCTGATTCTCCTACTGGTCTTCATTGCCGTCGTCGTCGCTCGTCCGATGCACGTCGCCACAGGTGCAGGCTCAAGCTCTGGCCCAATGCCCTCTTCGTGCAAAGGGCGCACCAGGGCTGGGTGCCCGTTTGACGCCCGAACCCTCATGTCCAGGGCTGCGTTAAACGGGTTGCTTCGCGTTCCCCCGCAGCTCCTGGGCCCTTCGCTCTGGCTGATGTTCCGAACCAGTTTCCATTTTGCAGTTTCACGTCGAAATGGCCCGGGACGACCTGACGCTTGACCAGATGGCCAGCGCCAGGCGGAAGATATCGGCATTCGCCCAGCAGGACGACGTCGACCATGTCATTTTCGCCCGGAGGTTTGGGCGCCCGCAGTTGCCCGAGCGCGGCTCGCCCAAGCATTTGCAGTCGCGCGGGGCCCTTTTTCTGAACCTGCTCTGTTTGGAGGGCCTGGGCGTTCACTGACATGAGTTGTTGTGACCTTGGATCCCCCCTCTGCTCTCGGGTGCCCCCATGCGTCCCGCTGTTTTTGTCTGCGCCCCCCTGCCCCCCTGCCCGCGGGCGCCCCATTTGTAGTTTTTCGCTTCCCAGGACAAGGAGCGCGCGCGCGAAGCAGCCGGAGACATGCGTCTTCGGGCCCCGCGGGGGCGAACTGCGTCAGACACTTCGTTTCGGAGGCTTCTTTCTTGCGGCGCGGTCGTGGGCGGGGGCCTCGCCCGCGCAATGGGCGACGACGCGCAGTCGTTCTCCGTCCGCCGCGGCGAGGGGGTGGAGCTGATCACCAGGGCGTCGGGCGTTGAAATTCTGCCGCGATTTTGCCCCCGCGCCCAAAGTGGGGCGTTCGTTGCGTCCGGGCACCCCGCGCAGGAACAGGGTGGAAGGGGCGCCCCCTCTCCTCTTCTGCCTTCGCGCGCTCGCTCGTTCAATCGCTCATGCGTCGCCATCAGCACGACGCCTTCAGCTTCTTCTCTCCTCGTTCGCGTCGCTCGCTCAGTCACTCGCGCCGTCGTCGCCAGTCGCGCGCCCGCCGCGCGCGATCATTCCATCGCGCAACCAATCACTTGCGCCCAAATGGTCACCCCGTACGTCATCGTCAGTCGCGCCCACCGCGCGCGACCGCGCTATCGCGCGCCCGATCGCTCGATCACCATCATCGCCACTGGCCTCATCGTCATCTCAATCATCATCGTCGCTCCCATCGTCATGATCATAGCTCGCCTGCGCGTCGCCTCGGGCGGGGGCCTCGCTTGCGAGTGAACTTCGCGGGGATCTCAAGCTGGAGCCGCCCCGCTATGGGGCCCGCGCCTCGCGTTTGAATCCGAGGCGGATCGTCGGCCTCTTGGAACCGTCGTTTTCGTTGGGGCCCCCGAGGCTCGAACGTGGAGGAAGAATGAGGCGGGGGGCCCGACCGCGAATGAATTGCGAGGAATTCTCAGGCGGGATCCCCCTTCCTATGGGGCCCGCGCTTCACGTTCGAAACCGAAGCGGGTCATCGGCCTCCTGCAATTGCCGCCATTTTTTGCTTTTGAGGCTTGAATCTAGAAAAGTATTCGGCGTGGGCCTCCGAGGCGGGTCATCGGCTTCTGATAACAATCGTCATTTTTGGGCTCCTGAGGCCTGAATATGGAAGAAATGTCCAGCGGGAGCCTCGTCTGCGAGTGAATTGCGACATTTGTGTCCGATGCGAGCCCTCCCCCATGGGGCCCGGCCCGCAGTTCGCGATCGAGTCCGAAGCGGGCCATCGGCCCCCTGTAACTGTCGTCGCTTTTGGGCTCCCGAGGCCTGAACATGGAGGACATATAAGGCGGGGGCCCCGTCTGTGAGTGAATGCGCCGGAGGACGACCCAGAGGAAACGCGCGCCGGAGGAGGAGGAGGACGAGGAGGAGGAGGAAGAGCAGGAGGGGGCAGAGGGAGAACTGGGCGAGCACGACAAGGAGGAGGAGGAGGAGGAGGAGGAGGAGGAGGAGGAGGAGGAGGAGGAGGAGGAGGGGGAGGACGGGAGGAGGGGAGGAGGAGGAGGAGGAGGAGGAGGAGGAGGAGGAGGAGGAGGAGGATAAGGGGGAGGAGAGGAGGAGGAGGAGGAGGATGAGGAAAAGGAGAAGAGGAAGAGAGGAGGAGGAGGAGGAGGAGGAGAGGAGGGGGAGGAGGAGAGGAGGACGAGGAGGACGAGGAGGACGAGCAGGACGAGCAGGACGAGGAGGACGAGGAGGAGGAGGAGGACGAGGAAGACGAGGAGGAGGAGGAGGAGGCGGAGGAGGAGGAGGAGGAGGAGAAGACGAGGAGGAGGAGGAAGGGGGAGGAAAAGGACGAGGACGAGGAGGAGGAGGAGGACGAGGAGGAGTCGGGGAGGGAGGAGGAAGCGGAGGAAAAAGAGGAGGAGGAAGAGGAGGAGGAGGAGGAGAAGGAGGAGGAGAAGGAGGAGGAGGAGGAGGAGGAGGAGGAATTGGTGATGACGGCCTGTGGCGCACCTCACATGCTAAGCAGTACCCGTCTGGTCTCTGTCGTTTCATGGCTGCCAGTATTTTGCAGGAGACCAGAGTGAGGTTCCCACAGTTGTGCCGCGACTCTCCTCCGCCTCGGTTCTCACCTGCTGACCTCGGCAGGCCACCACTCCAGTGGACCCGTCAGGACGAGATCAGTCTACGTGGGATGCTACAGATTGGGCCCACCACCGACGGATGGTACCTTCCTCTTGGGTTGAGGAGATTTGCGGCACCACTGGATCCTTATCTTACGACTACCGGGTTTGCCATGGACTGTATGTTGCATCAGTCGGGTTCACGGCAAGTCACGGATGCGATATAACCACGAAGGTTGCTTGCTTCTCTCTCTCTCTCTCATTCATATATGTGTATATATAGGGGGAAAGTTGCAGAACTGTGAGTGTCGCGTGCCAGGCACGCTCGTGAAAAAAGGGCTCTAAGTGGAAGGTGATGCCAGGGTCAGGACCCGACCCTTGCAGGATGCGCCATCCTTTAAAGGCAATGCCTCTAGAGTGATGCCAGGCGCCCACGAGGGTCTGGCTGCCCCCGACTGGGGAGTAGCGAGCATGTTTGGAAGGGGGAAGGCCTACTCTTTTCCCTATTCTACACTATTCCCTTTTCCCGTCCTTAGTCTCGTCAGCTCTGAGTGACAGTACCCCGTGCCCGCCCACTGCCAGAGTGGGCCTGCGCCAGCTGGCGCTCGAGGCTGTGGCATCCGCTCCGTGTTGCTGCTGCTGCTGCTGCCTTTGCCTTGTTTTTCACCCTGTGGTCTTCTCGCCCTCTTCTCTCCATCGTGCGTTTCGACCCTTCTTGCGCTTCGACCGACCGGCCGACCGAGGAGGAGGACAATTAATGCCCTAGGAGGCCCCAGGAAGTCCCGGCAGGCCCAGGAGGCTCCAGGAGGCCCCAAGACGCTCCAGGAGGCCCCAGGAGGAAGCAGGAGGCTTAAGGGACAGGCGCGATGATGATGGCGGCGATGACGATGACGATGGTAATGCTGCTGCTGCTGATGATGGTGATGATGATGATGATGCTGATGGTGATGGTGATGATGATGATGATGTTGATGATGATGATGATGAGGAGGAGGAGTGGTGATGGTGATGGTGATGATGATGGTTTTGATGATGATGATGCTGATGATGATGGTGATGATGATGACGATGATGAGGCTGATGATGTTGATGATGCTGAGGATGATGATGCTGATGATGCTGATGATGATGATTATGATGATTATGATGATGATGATGATCATGATGATGATGATGATGAGGCGGATGATGATGCCGATGATGATGATGATGATGATGATGATGAGGAGGAGGAGGAGGAGGAGGAGGAGGAGGAGGAAGGGGAGGAGGATGCGGAGGAGGAGGAGGAGGAAGAGGAGAAGTTGGAGGAAAAGGAGGAGGAGGAGGAGGCGGAGGAGGAGGAGGAGGAGGAGGAGGAGGAGGAGGAGGAGGGGGAGGAATATGGAAACGAGGAGGAGGAGGAAGAGGAGGAGGAGGAGGAGGAGGAGGAGGAGGAAGAGGAGGCGGAAGAGGGAAAGGGAGAGGAGGAGGAGGAGGGAGAGGGGAGGCCCCCCGCCCAAAGGGTGCAACGCCGCGGGAGCAGCCACGGGCGCCGACCCTGCGCGGACGAGCTTCTCGACGGCTGCCGTCCCGCTGGCTGTCCGGGGCCACCTCGACGCTTACCTCGCGGCCCTCCGCCAGTTCCGAGTGCGCGGCTGCGCGCCCGCGACGAGCGCGCGTTGCTCCGCACCTTCGCCAACGGCGCAGCCCTGCACCACGCGAGGGCGCACCTGCTTGACGAGGCGTGGCGCCAGGGTTGCGACGCGGTGGTTCTCGGCCAGGTGCGCGAGGTCCTGGAGCCGCTCACTGGGCACCAGGAGCTTCCCGCCCTCGCGCGCGACCTGGCCCTCCTGCCCCTCGCCGCCGCTGGGCTCGGCATCCGGGGCCTCGCGCGCAGGAGGCTACCGGCCTTTGTGGGGGTTGGCAGGCGTGTCTGGCTGGCGTCTGCAGGGCGCTCGGCCTGCCCAGCCTCGAGGCCTTCCAGCAAGCTTGCCCGACGGCGTGGGGAGAGGCCGAGGGCGCGGACTGGCTTTGCGCCGCCGCGGAGCCGGGGGCCAAGGCGCAGCGGGCCCTCGCGGCGCCGGAGCAGCGCGCGCGCCGGCAGCGGTTCCTGGGCGCCCTGCCGCCGAACCGCGCAGCGCAGCTCCGTTCGGCCAGCGGGAAGGGCGCGGGAAGCCCGCCGAAGGAGGAGGACCACGTCGTGGCGGACGCGCACTTCCTCCCAGCCCTGGCGCTGCGACTGCAGCTGCCTGCGCCCGCGGGCGCCAGCGCCGCCCGCCTCCGGCGCCGGAGGGGCGGCGCGCTCTGCGGGGCCGACCTGGCCGCGACGCCGGGGCGCTGCCTGGGCCGCCGCGCCGGCGGCGGCGCGAGCCACCGCCGCGACGGCGTCAGGGACTGGCTCGCCCGCTGGCTGCAGGCCCGGGGCGCGACGGGCTGGGGCGCGGAGCTGTTCGCGCCTGCCCGGGGCTGGACTCGGACGGGCGGCTCTGTCGAGGCAGCCGGGCCTTGACGTGGTCTTCGTCGACCCCGCGGCTGGCGCGTCGCGCGTCGACGTGCTGGTCACGGACGCCGCCCTGGGCGCAGACGCGCCGGCGGGCCGGGGCCGCGCCGCCCGGGGCGGCGGGGGGGGGCGCAAGCGCAGGCGCTACCCGGGCCTGGCTCTCGCGGCCTTCGCGCTGGCGGCACTGGGGGGCGCCGGGGCGGAGGCGCGGGCGCCCCAGCCTCCGCGCGCGGGCGCGCGGCGACACCGCCGTGCTGGCGGCGGCTCGCCAGAGCCTCGCGGCGACGCTGCAGCGCGGGAGCGCGGGGGCCTTCCGCCCCGCCTGCTTCGCCGCGCGCGGGGCGACGCGCCGCGGGGCGCCCGGCGCCGAGCCAGCGGCCCGCCGCGCGCGCGAGTTGAGCGCGGGGGCGCGGCCCCAGCTATACTGGGCGGGTAGCGCTGGGGGCGCGCGCTGAGCGGCTGGC
>CAUYUJ010000436.1:626902-658629 GCA_963575745.1 Prorocentrum cordatum
CTGTTCTCCATGTGGCACATCGAGAACGATAACATTGACGAGGAGCCTGGATTTCGCCTCTGCAACTCGTTCGAACATCTCCGGCACGAAGTGGGCAAGCGCGAGGTATCGGAGGTCTTCGACGACGGCGATCTGGAGCAGCAGGGCCAGGCCAAGCTCAAGGCGTTCCACGACAACTCCGAGAGGGAGGCCCGCACGGTAGAAAAATATACTACGACCTGCTTCGTAGGGCAGAGTGCCCGCATCGCTGCGAATAACGCCCACGACGAGAGCGCCCTGCCGACGGATGCGGAGCTCGCAGTGACATCGCCCGTGGCCACGGCAAAGCAGTTCTACGAGGCGGCGCGCCCATCGTTCAACGCGAACCTCTCCAGGAAGAACTTGATGGCACTCTTTAAAAGGAGCAATCTTGTGCTGTTTGATAAGAGGGGCGTGTTCGCCAGACCTGCTGGTGTCGAGGAGGTGCCAGTTCCGTTCATTGCGTACCAGATTGAGGGCAAGCCATGCATTCTGACCGATGAGTGCAAGGGGCACTACGGACACTTCCTCGAGAACGGCAGCATTCCCGCTCCTGACGACTACGACGAGAAGATGGCGTGGTCCATGGCGCACCTGAAGGTCTGCATGGCAAGCCAGACGCCTCCGCCGAGCAAGACCACCATGACTCGCAGCATCGTGAACGCGTCGCGCGGGTCCGCTGGTCTCTACCAGAACAAGGCCGCCGTCGGGGAGAGCAGGCCGACCACTCACCAGCTTGAGAACATGCTGGCCAGCAGCGGCCCCGCGGGGGCGCAGCCGTCGGAGGCGGCCGCGGAGCAGCTCGAGCAGGGGCAGTTGGAGCAGGTCATGCGCCAGAGTGCTGAGGCGATCCCTCTCGGCCCAGGAGAGTGGCAGGGCCAGGGGGCGGGAGGCGTCGCGGTCAAGGAGGAGAAGGAAGATTCTCCGAGGGTTCGCGGACGCTGGGGCAAGCGCCTTGCCCCTCACACTGGCTCTCCAATCAACATTACCGATTCCAGCCAGAGCCCGAACTAGCTGACGAAGAGTTCCAACGGCGACAACCGCGACGAGGATCTCAACCTCGACGAGGTCGTAGGCGCGGCGCTCGAGGACCAAGGGGAGATCGATGCAGCGCCGCCTGCGGCAACCGCCGCTGGCGATGGCGCGGATTGAGTGGCTCTCAGAGTCGTGCAGGTCGCTTCCTGCGCAGATGGCCGCGGAGCTTGCCGCGTCGCGCTTCTCTGCGCTGCAGTCCGTGTACAGGGGATGCTTTTCAGAGGCGCTTGCGCGCGATCGCCAGTCTGTTAGACTTTCAGCTGCATGAACAATTTTGTTAAGCAGAGATACCCAGCCGAAGTAGTTGAAAATAGCGCTCTGCATTGCGCTATCGCATCGATGCTTCGCCACTGCCTTTGTCGCCGCCTCGTGCCATTACCGCGTCGTTTCTGCAGCCATTTTTGCTTCGAGCGCCCAGGAGCCACAACGCGCTCGGTATGGTCAAAACATGTCGTCGTCCTGCCGCTGTGGCCGAGGTAGCCAAGTGGCGGCCTGCCGCGGCAGTCAAGCGCATCGGCAAGCCGTCCGCGGCGGTCAAGCAACGGCCAGCGGCCGCCACCCCGCGCATCACATGTCCGCTTCGTGTGTGCCCTGTGTGTGAGAAGCGCTTGCTCGTTCAAGGTGATTCAGAGGGTACAAAGTGCGTCAGCATCGGGAGCGAGGCGATCACGGTGCAGGCGTGCCAAAGGGCCAGGCGCGGCAACGATTGCAGAACGACATGTCGGCACAACAACTTCAGGTTGGACGGCGAGCGCAAAATCAATTGCTTGTCGTACAACGATATTCGCACCTCGATCGTGCATTTGCTGACGCCGAATTTCGGATTCACTACGGGCTTCCTGGAGTTGCAGCATCTGCGGCTTATTCGCACGCAGGAAGCACCAGGTCAAGAAGCTCATGCGCAGCGTCTTTTTCACCATGCGGATGAGAACACATTGGGACAGGTGTCTCTTCGCGATCATTTGCTGCACGCGCTGGAGGGCATTGCGATTGCCAAGCGGAACCCGTCTGAGGTCGTGCCCTTTGACGTTGACTTCCCAGCCAGCTACTTACCTCGCAGGCAGTCCGTGTTCCTCTTCCCTTCGCCAGTGCACGTGGACGCCATCTCCTTCGACGGGCACTTCGGCGTCAACAGGGCACTCGAGGCGGTCATTGACCCGCCCCGAACGTCAGCGAAGATTGGGGAACCTCGAAGCCTGAAGCCGCACCAGAGGACGGCGCAGTGCTCCAAGAAGTACCTCCACGTCTCGGGACCTGATCGCACTGGGGGCTGGCAGTTCGTAGTGGACCCAGTGTCTCGGCGATGCCTCGGCGCTACCGAGCACTTGAACAACGAATGCTGCGATGACAAGCACCGCGTCGTCGAGGCTGTGATGGGGATGCCGAACGTCGATGCAAATCTCATCATTCATGACGACGCCTGCACCTTCGAGACTTTTGTCAAGAAGAGGTTCTCTGCCGCATACTCTGGCGTCAAGCACTACATCGTTGACGAGTTCCATCGGAAGAAGTGTTTGACCCGCGCAGAGAAAGCCCGGGTGAAAGGCGTGCCGACCACAATCTCAGAGATGTTCAACTCTTGGGCTCGCAGGCGTAATTTTTTCCTGAATGGGCTCAGGCCCGCGAGCCACAGGTTTTGGGTGACTGGAGCAATTACTTTTCACAACGCGAATTTGAAGGATATGCCAACCTACCACAGGAAGGGCAGAACGAATGTTGAGATGCGGAAGCGTCCTGCCAGTTCTTCCAAAGCGTAGAGTTGCCTCTGCTTTCTGATGTGGGTTTGCCCTTCGATGCGCTCGACGGCGCCTCGAGCTGTCTGTCCTTTAGATGCTTTCAGGTTGTATATTTCGAAGTGCCCGCGGAGAATACTAAACCTCAGCCCGCGCGTCGTCCGCTGTAGCAGCCCATGTGCAGGGGCTCGTTGCTGTCAGATGTGCGCGTTCTCAAGGATAGTTTCTTCGTGGCAGTGTGACTTGAGGCAGTGCGTTCGTACTCTTACATAGCAGCCTACGTACAGAGGTCTGCTAAGTCGCCGGTTTGAAAAAAAATCAGAACTCCCGCGTCGAGATGATGCTGGAATCGTTCAAGCGGCATATAATTATACGCAACACTACTCACTATAATTATGTATTACTTGATCGCTTTAGTTTGATTGAAATTAAAAGTTAAACTGTTCTTATGAACGTATGTTTCAGCAGACTTCTTACCCTTATGAAAGCTGTTTAGCTTTAGTCAGTTAATAGGACAATCGCTCTTCTGAAGAGTCATTTCCGAGGGTCCTCGGGGAGGCCTTTTTGAGGCCATTTTGGTACCACAACCATTGGAATTCCGCGAATTCGAGACCCCTCCCTTTTTAGGATTTTTTTTTGGGGGGTCTCGAACTCACGCGAAAATGACATTTTTATGCTTTATTTTTTGTTTTTTTGTTCAGATTTTATATCAGTTTTACATATGTTCTGTTATTCTGTCGGATATTCACATTTGGTTCAGATTATGCATAGAAAAGAGATAGGATTTCAGATATGATGCGAGTTCTCTAGCTCTTTGGGGGGGGGGGGGGGTGAAACTATAAACTAATGTTGAATGTCAGGTGTGTTGCGAGCGTTTCGGTTTCAATATGTCCGTTGATAGCCGGTTTGACTCAAGCCTCGCATAGCCTCGGCAGAGCCTCCACGACCCTCGGCAGACCACGCAGAAGAGCTGGCAAAACTCAACCATGAAATGGCACATCTTGAGTAACAGCTCTATCACAACTCATTGAGAAGATGTGAGATTGCATCCTTGCGATTTCCGAAGGTATTGCATCCTTACCGAGATTTGATAAATGGTTTCCCCTTTTCGGTTTCTAAAAATGATGTGTCATTTCATGGCTGAGTTTTGTCAGCTCTTCTCGGGGGCTGGCATGGTGTTCGACATCACCACGTGCCGGCCCGCCTCGAAAACGCCGCCTCAGCCGCTAGCGCGCATCGCGACGGACGCGCTGCGCGCGGCGCTGGAGCAGCAGCAGCAGCCGCAGCCCAGCGCAGCAGCAGCGGACCAGCAGGAGCAGCAGCAGCCCCCGCCCAAGAGGCGCCCGAAGCCGAACCAGCAGCAGGAGCAGCAGGAGCAGCCGCAGCCCCTGCCGAAGAAGCGCCCGAAGCCGAACCAGCAGCAGGAGCAGCAGGAGCAGCAGGACGACGCGGAAAAGCTAGAGAAGCTGATTCAGAAGAACCAGGTGGCTCTCCTGGTGCTAGAGAAGGGGGGGCCGCCCGCGCACCTCCTCGAGCAGTAGGCAGTAGGGCAAGCCGCAGAGAGAGGGGGGAGGAAGAGGAGGATGGGCGCCAAGGAGAGGAGGGAGGGGGGAGAGAGAAAGGGAGGAGGGGGAGGAACAGAGAGAAGGAGGAGGAGCAAGGGAAGGAGAGAGGACGACAGACGAGGGGGAAATAACAGACAGAAACAAACAAACGAAAGGAGCAGCAGCGACGGCAGCAGCAGGAGGAGCAGCAGCAGGAGCAGGAGGAGCAGCAGGAGGAGGAGCAGCAGCAGGGGCAGCAGGAGGAGCAAAAGGGCTCTGGCTCGCACAAGACCCGCTCTGGCTCTGGCTCGAAGGGCGAAAAAAACAAAGAGGAAGAGGCCAGCGCCATTCCGCCGCCCCTCAGAAGGAGCGCGTGCTTGCGACGATCGTGGAAGTTATAGCATCGACCAGGAGCTTTTTTGATGCTTGCAAAAAGGCAACACAAAGAACTTTGGGGAGCTCTGAGACCGCCATGAAGGAGGGCGTGCTTGCGAAGATCGTGGAAGTTATAGTATCGACCAGGAGCTTTTTTGACGCTTGCAAAAAGGCAACAGAAAAAGCTTTAGAGAGCTCTTGAGATCGCCTTGCAAGGCAAGACTTGAAATAACATTTCATACTATAGCCTTTGAGGCCATAAGAGTCCCTCGGGTGGGTCTCCTGGGTCACCAGCAAGACTTCTGCAGCCGTCTTGGAGCTTTCGGGGGCTGGCTTGGAATCATTAATTTTGGTTCCGTGCGTATCATAATCATCAGTGTTATATTATTCGATTCATCATTTGTTCTCATATGATCATCCTTCTTTGCTACAGTGCATATGTTTCGCTATTATCCCGTAGCCAGCCGGCTCAAATTTATTGGTTTGTGTTTTTATAGCTTCTGTCTATCAAATGGCAAAAGCAGGGATATTTGAAGATGTGAGTAAATTCGATTCATGCACTGAGTTACACAAGTATTACGAAGGAAGCCAAATGGATGCAGCGAGAACTGGGCGAGCATATCTTGACGATCTAATGGGCGAAAACCCAGATACCTTTCTCATAAATGTTGCTAGGCAATTGCCTCCCACAAACGATGGGGGCTTTTGTCGCCGAGCAGCCAACTTTAGGGTGGCGCTCTGGATAGAAAGAGCTCAAAGAAATACACATGAAGATATATCAGATTTTCGCGTGTCCCAATCTGTTGAGAAGGTGCGGAATCACAAATTTGTTTTGTCTGAGTTGCAAAAATGTGCAGTTGCAAAACAATGGAAAACAGCACGCGGTGTATCTCTTCAATGATGAATTTGTTTCAGATTCGCAATCCTCGTGTTCAGTGGGATCCAGTACCTAAAGCATTGCGCGAATATGTAGAAGGACTCAATTTAGAGAAAGGTGTATACCCAGGAGGATTAGCAATTATGCTTTGTATGATAGCCAGCGGACGTTCTTCATCTCTGTCAAAATTATTACAAGAACCAACAATCAAACAATGTTTTGACAATGATTGGAGCAATCTTACAGTCGACAGAATGTTATACGTCATCTTGACTGCAGAGAATGAAAGCAAAGGATTGAAAATTGCAGAAGGCTCAACATCTGAAGTGAAACGTAGTGCACTGCTTTGCAATGTCAATTACGGGTACCACACTGACTGGGTACGAGACTTCATGCGGGAATTCGATACAACGGAGAAGATATTTGAATCGTTTGCAAAATCATTAAAAAAACTTTCAAAGGTGACAGGCATTGGAGCATTCGGGGCAGTACATATTCTTCTTTGGAGATTTATTGCATATGATGCCGAGATTGACGTGCCGGACGAAATGCTATACGATTTAGCAGGGCCAAATGTCAGACTGATGGAAAAGATGTGTCAGTATGCCGGGTTCACTTATTAACAGCTATATAAAAAGGTAAAGGAAGAGTTGTCGCATATGGAACCAATCGAATATGAAGTCATGACGTGCAAAGTCGTTAAATTTATTTTTCTCTTGAATATGATGAAACAGCCAAGCTTGTGGTATCGTTCATTGAAAAAGGAAGAAATGGTTAAGCCAGAAAGGCGGCTAACCAAAAAGCAGGGGATTGAGTAGATTACGATTGCATCATATATGATATTGTTGTCACGCAATTTGACTTGTGCACTTGAGACTTTGCTGATGCATTGATAAAGCGCTGTGTAGAAAAAGAGATTGCACTTATGTGACAGATCTTATACGCAGACAGCTGATGCTATTCCGCCAGCCCTCAGATTCTTAGAATTTGCGATATATAGCATTTCCTAATGGAAATGGCAAACAAGAGAAATTGTCAAACAATATTATGTTTTAGTCGACGTTCTGTTTTTAATGAAATTATGTGTTTTTCTGTTTCAAACGTTAGAATTATGGTAAAAACGCGTTTCGTTATCGGTTCCCTAAGTGCGAATTATGTAGCACTTCCCAATGAAAATGGCAAACAAGAAGATGGTTAAACCACTATTATGTTTATCTTGATATTCTTTTTTAATGGAAATATGTGTTTTTTTTTCTGTTTCAAACGTTAGAAGTCTGGAGAGGATGCGTTTCCTTATCGCTTCTCTAAGTATGAATTATATAGTATTTCCTAATGGAAATGATAAACCAGGAAATATGTGAAAACATATGTTTTGCGTTTTGTTCTTCTGCTTTGGAAGAAAATCATTGGTTTTCTGTTTGGAACCGCAGAAGAGTGGTAACAACGCAATACTTATCAATTGTTGTCTAATGCGTTCTGCGATTTTCTTTAAAATGCTTGCTTGGGTGTGTTTGTTTTACGTTGTTGTTTTTCTGCCGTGCGCTTTGCAACAAATAGCAAAACACAGTGTGTTTTGATAGGTTTCTATACAAAGTGATAGTTTCGCCTCGGTGAAGCGTTCAGTTTTGATAATGTGCGGGCTGCGAAAACCAGCCCGCGCAGCGCTCGCCTCTCTAATAATAATAATAGTATTATTATCAATACTAATAATACTATTAATAGTAATACTACTACTATCATAATAATAATAATACAAACAATAATAATAAGCATAACAATAGTATAATAATCAGAATAAGAATAACAATAATACACATAATAATAACAAAACGAGGAGGAGGCGGAGGAGGAGGAGGAGGGTGGGAGGAGGGCGAGGAGGAGGAGAAGGAGGAGGAGAAGGAGGAGGAGGAGGAAGAGGAGGAGGAAGAGGAGGAGGAGGAGGAGGAGGGGGGGGAGGAGAAGGAGGCGGAGGGATGAGGCGGAGTGTCCTTGGCAGTGGCCAGCGTTCGAGACCGTCCTCGTCGGGCGCCAGGCGGGACGCTTGAAGCGATAAGCGAAGAGTAGGAGGAGGACGAGGAGGAGTAGGAGGAGGGGGAGGAATACGAGAAGGAGGAGGAGGAGGAAGAGGAGGAGGAGGAGGAGGAGGCAGAGCTTCTTGCCCCTGCTCCTGCTCGGTGCCGTATTCCCGCTCATGCTTGTACGTGCGCTCTGAGCCGGCAGTCGTCCGGCCATGTGTTTCCCATAATTCGGAGTTATGGGAAACCTGGAGTCGGCTCAAGGAAGGCGTATTTTCTATGAGATTCCGGGTTTCACACAAATCTGAAAAATGGGAAACTTGGAATCACTACAGAGACATTCCCTCTTTCCCGGAAAGGGCCTGAGCCGAGGGATTTCTTTTAGTAGGTTTACGCAAGCCTCGACTTGCGTAGGGCTGGCGAAATTATTATGCTGTAAGTGACGAGGTAGCGCCAACGAGTTCATTCTTGAGGACGTCCAGAGCGAAACACTTGTTGCGCAGAAATTGTTCAGGATGTCTCGAGCGAAACGTTTGTTTTGTGCTATAGATTGTCTTGTCCTGGGGACCAGCATCCAGAGGATCTCTCAAGTGAAATGCTTGTTTTCACGTGCCCAGGTCTTGAGGATGTCTCGAGCGAGCAATTTGTTTTTACGCGCCCAGGTTGCCCAGGCGTTTGTCTAGCATGAGGATGTGTTGAGGATGTCTCGATCGAGGCGCTTGTTTGCACGTGTCCAGATTGCCTAGGTGGATGTCTAGCATGAGGATGTATTGAGAATGTCTTGCGCGAAAGGCTCGTTTTCACGTGTCCAGGTTGCCCAGGCGGATGTCTAGCATGAAGATGTGTTGAGGATGTCTCGAGCGAGGCGTTTGCTTTCACGGGCCCAGGTCGCCCAGGCGGATGTCTAGCATGAGGAGGTGTTGAGAATGAGAACGTCTCGAGCGAACCACTTGTTTTACGTGTCCAGTTCGCCCAGGCGGATGTCTAGCATGAGGATGTGTTGAGGATGTGTTGAGCGAAACGCTTGTTTTCACGTGTCCAGGTCGCCCAGGCGGATGTCTAGCATGAGGATTTGGGCAGGATGTCTCGAGTGGAACACTTGTCCCCTGCACGTTCCGTAGCGCGTCCCCTTGGCACGTCCCGCGGTACGTCCCCATGGCACGTCCCCTGGCACGTCGCCTTGCGCGTCCCTTGGCACGTTCCGCTACGCGTCCTCCTGGCATGCCCCCCTGTCAATTAGCTCTGGGGCAGCTACTCAGTGCACAGGCAACTCGAGCTTAAGATCCAGATCAGTTCGGCCAGGACTCGGATGAAAAGGAGGACTCGATCCACAACGCTACAGAGCACAGTCGCGGCATGGCACATCGCAATCTAGCACGGCGCAGCACAGCACAGCCCTCGGCACGGTACATCAAGATCGACACACTCGGCATTGCATTTGCCCGTTGCCCAACCAGGTGTCTTCAAAACGCTGCCATGCCGTACATTTGTATATTCCGGTCAGGGTTCGTGGGTCGATCATGTTTGTGGTGATTCCAGGTTTCACATGATTCGTGGTGTGTCGAACGGCCTCGGAACGCAAATCAGTTGTATCTTCACGTGTCCCAGTAGAGTGTTGAGCAGGAAATGTGTGAGCGGTGTGTTGGATCGAAGCCTGCGCTGCTCTTAGGGCACAAATCATTAATAGTTATACGTGCCCCAAGATAGTCTGGGAAAGGAGCTGCGGAGGGGTGTGCCGAATCGAGGCGTTCGTAGCCTTGGGGGCGCAGACCATACATGCCCCAGGAGCTGTCGCGCACACGGGCCTCGCGCTGGGAGCACGTCTCACTTGTATTTTCACGTGTCCCAAGGAGAATTGATAACATCCGCGAAGCCCTTCTTAGCATGTCTTATGCATGCGTCTCACTCTCCATCATCCTCCATCTCATCATCTACCCTGGAACCTTACGACACGGCCAGGGCCCGCAGGGGGCCTGCCGAATTGAACCCGCAGAGCTGGAGTCACGGCGGGCCCCCAGGGGGAAGCTTGCACGCAGCGCAGATGTTGCGCCTCTCGGCGGACTACACGACGTGCGTGAGAGGTGTGCCGAAGTGAGGCTCCGAGGGCCAGCTGAGCACCCAACATTCACGAGGTGTGTGTGCGGGGTGTGCTGAATCGATTTGCCCATACCAAGGAAAGGGCAAGTCATTCCTATTTTTACATCGCTCAGAAGCCTCGAGGCCCATGAGAGCGCAGATCCTCGTATTTTCATGTGTTCCAGTGCAGTCGTGACGCTGAAGCCAGGACCACTCTGGGCTCAAAATGGGATTTGGCTTTGGGGCCGTTCCTTACATCTAGGTCGGGGCAGCCGAGGCTTGCTGTGACTGGGAAAGCCCCTTCGTTCATTATTTAATGCTCCTTGCCATGACTGTAGCAGAGTGTGGGGCAGGAAACGCGTCAGGATTGCACAGAATTGAGCACTTCGTAGCCCTCGGAGCGCAGGTCACTCGTAGTGTAGGGCAGGGGATGCGTGAGGGGTGTGCCGAATAGATGCTTTTCTGTAGCCTTGGGGGCGCAGACCCCTTGTATTTCTGAGTGTCCCAGGGGCTGTTACGCGCGTGGGCCTCGCGCCCAGAGCATGTTGCATTTGTATCCCATGGATCGTTGATAGAACCGGGCGGGGGGGGGCCGGCGGAATCCGCGAAGTCAATTCTTGCATGCTTTGCGCATTGCATCTCATTCTCCGTCATCCTCCATCTCATCATCTACCCTCGCAGGCTAACACGTCCAGGGCCCACAGGGGGCCCGCCGAATTGAGCCCGCAGAGCTGGAGTCACGGAGGGCCCCCAGAGGGAAACGGGCACGTAGATTTTGCAATCAGTGGGTGTTCGGGCAACGGCTACGACGAGGATCGGTACCATTCGTTGTATTTTTCTCGGGGCCATCTTGGCGTCCCTTTGGGGGGGCAGGCGGCCTTCGGAGCCGACAGAGGGCCTTGGGAGGTTTCTGAGCCACGAAGTGCCTGAGGGGTGTGTCGAATTGGAGCTCCCCTGAACTATCTGAAGGGTCAGCTGAGGGCCCCTGGGAGTCCAGGAGGCACCAAGTGCGCGAGAAGTGTACCGAAGTGACGCTCACTTTAGCCGTCTTGGGGGCCAGCGGATCGCCCCTGGAGGCCCTGGAGGTCCCAGATGATTACCAAGGAGCAGTCTTTGGGACCAGTCGAGCTCCCATGATGCACGAAGTGTGTGAGGGATGTGCCGAATTGAGGCTCCTAGGAGAATTGTTCTCCGAATACCTTTTGGTGTACGTGTCTCAGAGGCCTGGGTGCGCAGGACATGCGTGAGCGGTGTGACGAATTGAAGCTTTCGTGGCCTTGGGGGCGCCGATCATAGGTGTTGTTACGCCTCGCAGGAGAATCGACCAGCGGAATCCGTGAAGCCCTTCTTGGCATGCCTTATGCATGCCATGCCACTCGTGCTCCATCCTCCTCCATTTCATCATCTACCCTCGAAGGCAAAAACGGCGTGGGCCCGCACGGGGCCCGCCGAATTCAATCGCTTCGCTTATTCCGCCGGCCCATATTGCATCACTGTTACTGTCTTTTGGTGTGCTCGTGGCAAGCGAGAAGGAGGAGGAGAAGGAGGAGGAGGAGGCCTCTCGATGGCTCTTGGGGCACTCTTGGGGCCAAACTGGGTCGTGGACAAGACGCCTCTTTGGAGGCTTCTTGGGGTCTCTTTGGAGGCCTCTCGGGGGCCTCTGGCGGTATTTGTTTGAACTCCTGGGGCCTCTTGTGGTCCTCTTGGGGCAGCCGTTTGGGACTCCGGGGGCCGCTTGGGGTCTTCTTGGGGACCTGCTGGAGGTCTCGGGGGCCATCTTTTCTGGGAAGGCTCGACATGTCAGTTCGGATATGCCCGCTTGGGGCCCTCTTGGGGCCTCTGGAGACCTTTTGGGAGGCCTCTTGCGCAGTCTTTGGGCCCTCTTGGGTCGTCCTGGGATCCTCTTGGGCCGACTTGGGGCGATCTTGGGGGTCTCTTGGGCCGTCGTGAGCGGTCGGAAGAGCGAAAAAGGTACAAACGCCAAAATGTTTCAAAATGTAAGCTCCTTGAATTTGGGCCCCCGGTGCCGCTCTTGGGGCTGTCTTGGGCCATTTGGGAGGTATCTTGAAGTCACTTGGGACTCTGCGGGCCATCTTGGGGCCTGCTTCCCATTGATCTCGATTGGAGTGCCCGCTTGGAGCTCCGTGAGGTTCTTTCAGGGCGCTCCTGGAGCGCTCCTGGGGGCCAGAAGCCCGCCTCTGGGAGTTGTGGCATCCTTGAGGGGACCTTGCCGTGGTATTTTCCGTCCTGGGATCCCCAGGGGCGGCCTCGCGCGCGCGAACTAGAAGTATTTCAAACTTGTTACCGGAGATCTTGGCAAGCCTCGGGCCAGTTGGGCCGACGATTTTACCTCTCTCCCAATCCGCCCGCAGGCCGACTTTTGAAGGACCAATGCGCAGGACGCGAAGCGCCAATGCAGTCTTGTGTATATGAATTTAGAGATTTCCCTCGCGTTCTCTCTCTCTCTCTCTCTCTCCCTCTGCCTCCCTCCCACCCACTCTCTCTCTCTCTCTGCCTCCCTCCCCCACCCTCCCTCTCGTTCTCTCTCTCTCTCTCTCTATCCATGATGTGTGTTGTGTCTTCTGTGTTTCTCCCTGCCTCTCCCCCTCTCTCTCACTCAGCTCCCGTCTCTCTCTCTCTCTCTGCCATTCTCTTTTTGTATTTCTAAGTATGTGTTATCTTCGGTTCCTGCACCTGATGATATGAGCCCTTTTTTGTTATTTATCTTGAGTTACATAATTATGTCTCTTTATCTAGATTCCTCTCATTATCTTTCTCTGTCTCTGTCTCTGTCTTTCTCTGTCTCTCTCTCTGTATATGTATGTATATTTATACATATTTATATATACATATCTGTATACAAACATGTATTGCTTGGTGTATCCTCCCCCCTTGCTATTATCATGCATGTATACCTCTCTCTCTGTTGCGCTCTCGTCAACTAGCTTCACACCTTATCAACACATGCACGTATACATATATACATATATATAGAGAGAGAGTATACTATAATGCACCCAAGCGGTACCTCTTCCCCTGCTTCTCTCCCTCCCTGCCCGCGCAACCACGTCTCGGGGGGGGGGGGGGGGGGCGGGGGGCGGGGGGCGGCGTCACGCGCACGGGTGCCCCTGACGGGGTGGGGAGGAGCGCCGCGAGAAGGAGAAGGCCGCCGCCGACGCCCCCCTCTGCTGCATCTGCTCCCGCCTCCGCGCCCGCTCCCCGCCGCCGTCGTCCCAGGCCAGCCCGCCCCTCGGCTTCCCCCTGCGCTCCCGGGGTCTCCTCGCCGTGGCCGTCCTCCTGGCCGGCCCAGCTGGCCCAGGCAGCACGGCCAGACCACACCGACCAGCTCACCCGGCCCTCCCTCCTCCGCTACCCCCCAGGGGCGCGCCCTGTGCTCCGCCTGGTCCTCCTCCTCGCCAGTCTTCCCGCCTCTCCTCCCGTGCCTTCCCCCCGCTCTGCTGCTCCAGCTCCGGCTCCGGCTCCGGCTCCGGCCGCGGCGCTCCCGTTCCCCATCCCCGTCCTCCCAGCCTTCTCCTCCACCTCCGCCTCCCCTCCTCCGTCTTCCACCTGCCCCGTGATCCTCCTTTGCCGCTTCCTCCTGCTCTTCCCCTCTCCCGTCCTTTGGTCCTCACCTCTCTCACCTGTCCATCCTTCTCCCCACAGCGGTTCCTGCCGCAGCTTCTGCTCCTTCTCCTGCGCATGCTGGTGCTCCTTCTCGCGGCCCTGCTGCTCCTCGGCCTCCTGCTGCTCCCCGTCCTCCAGCTCCTTCTTCCTCCTCCCCGGCCCCCTCCCGCCCTTCTTCTCCCACCTCGGGCAGCTGCGCCGACGGGGCACTGATTTGATCCGTTTGGGCCCTCGCCGAAGGGGACGGACAGGGAGAGGACGCTGCCGATACGGAGAGGGGCGGTCCCCTTGCCCCAGAGACTCCTGCACAAAAACGCCATGTCTGTTTGGAGCGGCTCGAGGAAGGAACAAAGTCCAGCGTGGCAGAAAGTCGTCTGAGGTTGTTGGGGGGTTAGACCGCATTGGCACGTGAGGCACCCCATCTGTGAAGATGCTTGGCTTTGCGCGCAGCGTGCGTGCGGGCGAGACGTGTCGAGGCTGCGCTAGCTCCTGCCCTACCAGAGGCCAAGCCTAGCTGAAATATTGAGCCCGGGCTCCGGGCCGTGGCTCCGAGTGGTTGCCCTGTTGTCCGGGTGGTTGTCCCGAAGCTTGTCCCGATGGTTGTCCCGATGGTTGTCCCCATGGTTGTCCCGATGGTTGCCCCGATGGTTGTTCCGATGTTTGTTCCGATGGTTGTTCCGACGGCTGTGGAGATGGTTGTCCCGAAGGTTGTCCCAATGGTTTAGGATCGGCTGTTACCTACTAGGGGGAGGTGGGGGCGTTTGGCCCGAGACCTCCCCCGAAGACTTTGACCTAGACCCCTTCCCCGAGACCCCCCCCCCCGAGACCTCCCCCGGGACCCCCCCCAGACCCTTCGCCGAGACCCCCCCCCCGAGACCCCCTCTCGAGACCCACCCCCGTAGTAGGTGTGTGAACCGAAAGGGGCGGGGCGATGCGGATGAGACCCCTCGGGACGAATTACACGAAATATGAACCTACTCGCCCATTGATCGCCGATAGGGGTTTGATGGCCCCACCCCGCCCAGGATCGCGCGGATTTGCAAACGGGGGTCTATTGCCGATCGATCGGCGATACATCGCCGATTCCAGGTCAACGGTCCCCCACTGAGGAAGTCCCCCTTCCTATCGTTGCCTCCTACTGCCCTCCACCGAGCCCAGCCCCAGATGTCCTACGACGGGTGCGCCTCCTTCGGCTTGCCTGGCCGATGACGAGCCAAATTGTTGAGTTTCTGCTGCCGAAGAGTGGCGGCCCTGGCTTGCCCGGCCGAGGCCGAGCTCGCGACCCTGGAGGAGCGCGAGCTGCAGTGCCACCGCCGCTTCTCTGCTGCCCGCGACGCCCTCCGCCCCCCCCCCCCCCCCCCCCCCCACGCCCGCTCGCTGCTGCCGCTGTTGCCGCTGTTGTGTCGCTGACGGCGCTGCTGCCGCTGCTGCTCCTCTTCCCCCGCCTTCAGTAGCAAAGTAGGGGAACCCTGTATGTCCTTGCAATTCCGTCTTTAGGGTATATTAGCGTGCGCTAAGCGCCGATTTAGCGTCGATTCGGGTCGGAGCGTCGATTAGCGTTGATTTAGCGTCGATTAGCGCCGATTGAGCGTGCACTAGCGTCGGCCAGCGTCGACCGCAGAACCCTCCGGGGTCAGCAGGGCGGCAGGCGAGGAGCTCACGGGCCAGGTCTGCCAGAAGGCAGTGCGCAAGGTTTTGCGGCGTCGTCCGGCGCAGCCGGGCTACAGGCACCGACGCTCGTTTCAAATTCCACTGTTGGAGGTTGGTTCAGGGGGGGGAGGGGGGAGGGAGGAGGAGAAGGATGGTGGAGGAGCAAGAGGACGAGCAGGACGAGGAGGCGGAGGAGAAGGAGGATGAGGAGGAGAAGGTTCAGAGAAAGGAAAGAGGAGAGAGGGAGGATGAGGGAGGGAGGGGGGAGTAGGGAGGACGGACGGATGGGAGGAGGCAGGAGGCGGAAGCGAGGGAGGGCGGGATGACGGACGAGGGGCGAGGGAGGACGGCTTCCTTCGGTCTTGCCCAAAGCATCCAAGCAGTTCCGTTCGGGGCACCCCTCAACAAGGGGGCGACGCGCGGGAGCAACGAGCACAGTCAGAGATCTCGTTGGCCAGGAGCTTCGTCAGCGGCCAGGGGGCAGGCTGCCGCGAGGGATCCGCCCCGATGGGGTGGGGCTGGCGCCTCGTGGAGTGGGCGCGGCGGCGGCGGCTCTCGGCGCGGCACCCGCGTGCTCCGACGCCCGGCGTCCTGAGCGACGGTGCGACAGAACCACGGCAGGGGCTCTCGGCCCCGCCTGTGGCGACAGGGGTGCCCCGAACACGGGCCGCGGCCGCCGCCGACGAAGGCGACGACGACGACGACGACGACGACGACGACGACGGCATTCATGGACGTCGGCGGCATTGGTGGACGTCGCTGGCATTTGTGGACGGCGGCGGCGGCGATTACGACGACGACACCGTCGTGTCGGTGCCGTGCCGTGTCGGCGGCGCCCAGATGGCGGGTCGCCTCGAGAGCCGCGGCGTTGCCCGCGATTGGCCAGGCGGGCCGTCGGTGCCGCCGTTCTGCTGCCAACGAGGGCCCCGCCGCCACGAAGAGCCCGCCGATGACGCTCGAACTCCAGCAGAGGGCAGGGGCGGGGCGAGGAAAGGGATATGATCGTTCCAGAGCTTGGCGGAACGTTCCCAGAGCCTTCAGGGACGCTCTGAGAAGGCCGCGGCGCCCGGTACATCCTCCAGATCCGCCAGTTCTCAGAGATCCCCGATGTGTTTTGGTCCGATTTTGTCCCTGCCCTGGCTTCGTCTTACAGGGGCGTGCGGGCAGGAGGGGGCATCCTCTGCGCCGCGCGTGTCGCGAGTGGCTGGCGTTCGCGGGAGAGTAGGAGTTGAGAGTAGACGTGGGCGGCGTGTGTGCCGGCTCGGCGCCAGGGATCGGTCAGCAGGGGGTCGCAGGCATCGGTCGTCTTGATCCCCATCTTTTCTCCCCCCCGCCGTCCTCCCTCCATCCCCCCTCTCAAGCAACTTGGGCTTAGGCCATTTGGGCTTGCGCCCGAGTCCTTTGCACTTCCCAGCAGTGTTTGAGGGAGTTTGACCTGGTGCCTGCCTGCACCATCAGGCCACCGACAAAGACAGAGGAGTTTCCAGGCAGACTTCTCGCGACGGCAGGCGGCCGATTTTCGTGGACGATATGCCAGTCATGCTACAAGTAGGATTGGAATTCGATCACTGTTACCAATGGAAAAAGTGTGCCCGTTGCCATGCCCCTGTGACCCCCTTCAAGCCCCAGGGCAAGCCGAAGTACGTCACATTCGGTTCCGAGGGGGAGGGGGAGGAGTTCCAGGAGTGCACGGGAGTGGCCAACTGCGAGCAACCCGACGACAAGCCGACGAGCATCCTCAAAACGCGCAGCTCGTCTCCACGGGGACGCAAGACGGGCCACGGCGGCGGCGGCGCAGTCGAGAGCAAGGGCATCATGCACCCACTGGTCCAGGCGCTGGAACCCACCGAGGACACGACCTTGCAGATCACCTTGACGTCGCAGATTTCGCGCCTTGGGGGCGGAGGCAGCGACGGCGGCCGACCTGGCCACCAACCCCGTGGAGGCGTTGAAGACATCCGAGGGGATGTAACGCAATGCGGACCACTTGCATGAACAAGCAGTTGACGCAGTGCTTACGACGCTCAAACATGGCAGCAGCGGAAACCAAAAAAACAGAGTCTCGCCAAGGAGCGGGGGGCCGCAGGAGCGGCGAAAATGGAGGCGACCTGAGTCCTCGTGAAGGCGACACCAAGCTGGACGCTGGACGACCTGGACGATACTGACACGGAGGCAACCGGCAACCGGTGACCCGAAGCTTTTCACGGCCCAGTGGGAATCCGCTTTCTTTGACCAGATGTCGGAGGAGGACGCGTCCGAGGCCGAGCGGCAGTTCATCCAGGATCTGCAGGATCAGTTCCAGCAGCGCAGCAGGTGATAATCCACCACGAGGGCAAGGAGAAGGATATCAACGAATGGCATGAGAAAAACACGACTCTGAAGCGCAGCCTCTCCGACAGGATGGCGAAGAAGCGCAAGGCCCATCGCTGCGCTGCTGTGGCAGGTGATGCGGGGGCCAGCGCTTCGCCCCAGCAGGTCGCGGAGGCCAAGGTCGAGCCAGACACGATGGTGAAGAAGGCCGCGCTTGCCGATTAGGATCGAAGACGAGGCCCGCGGGATCTCGGATGTTGAGTTCGCGCTGGAGGCGCTGAAGGTCAAGGCGAAGGGTACATGGGATACCGCAGTTTGACGATCTACCACGCCTCCTCCTCCTCGCCGCCTGCGCAGGGCGATGAAGAGGATGGGGGCCGCCGTGGCGTCTCTGATCCACGCGAAGGTCACGGCTCCCACCGACAAAGTATGGAAGCACTTGCAGAAATGTTCCAACCAGCACCAGTGCGGGGGCCTCGTCAAGACTCAGGTGCATGAGGAGTCAGAGTTACTAGATTGGGATAAGAAGGCGCGCGATGCTCGGCTGCGACTGTTTCGCAATCCAGCTCGACGACCTGGGCGCGCAGCCGCGGCGGAAGGAGAAGACTGGCCGGCCCAACGAGGGGGGCGAGCTGGACATGGGCCGGCGCCGCCTGCAGTCGCGCAGGCTACACGAGGGGGCCGCGGCAGCGGCCGACCTTGCCGAGCCTGACAAGTTGTCGCTGGACGGCTCCTTACTCCCCGTCGCCCACGAGGCCAGGAGATGTTCCGTGGCCATCGCCCCCCCGCACGCCTTACCGCCCATGGGCTTGCGGGGGGGCAGCCGTCGCGCATATCAGAGGGGTGGAGGGCTGATGGCTGCAGCGCGGCTGCCGCGAGTCACCCCGCTTCTATGCGCAGCCATGTGTTTTCATTGCGTCGCAGTTTTGCCCAGACACTCGGAGCTGCTATCAGCGCGGCGCAGGGCAGCGTCGGCCCTGTTCGCAGAACAACGGAGAGGGTACTTTGATCGATCACCGCAGCGATGATTTTTCACATTAAGAAGAAAAAGGAAAGGACACAACGGGGCCGACTGCGCCGACATTGGCGCGCAAGTTGCCCGCGCAAGATCGCGCGCGGGCGCCTTCGTTTCAAGAGTGGCGCGACGCGCTGGCGGCCCGCGCGAGCCGCCGCGCAAGGTCGCCGTTCCATCTCGCGCAAGACGTTTTCGGTCGTCGCCCACCTCATCGTTCAATGTCGTGGCCGCCCCCATGCGATCAGAATGCGCAGCCGGCGCTGTTGGTCAGGATGTCTCGTGGCGCCCCCACTTTGGTCTAACGGTGCATTTGAGATGCTCGGGCTTCCAGCTCCTCGCCACGGCCCTCAAGTTGCCTGGCGGGCGCCCTCTGCCCCCCCGCGGCCCTGTAGGGGGCCCGCGCCTGGGTCCGTGAGCCGCCAGGCCGCAGCGCGCATGGCGAACTATTTAGGGGCTGCTTCCAGTCAGAAGCTGCGCCTCGCCAAGTTGCGGCGGGGGCGGCGAGCGCGCGGCCCCAGGGCTGACAGCGCGCGCGAGCGCGGCGACGCGGACCTCTGGCCAGACGGGCCAGGCCCATGAGCCGATGATTTTTGCGCCCAGTCGCACGCCGGTGAAATGGCTTTTGTTTCTCTATTTTGGGCCCTTCTTCAGTCTCCGCGGCCATGGCCGTCGCGCCGTCTCGCGGCGGCGGTGCCGACGCCCTGCCCGGCCCCTCCTGGCTCATAACCTGAGTTGCAGCCGCGGTGTCATCGATGTCTCGAGTAGGTTGAGCGTTCGCGGCAGTCGCCGCCGCAATTCGAGCCAGCCCCCCGAAGTTGGAGCCCCCGGGCTCAAATCCACGCTTCAGCTGTCAGAAGATCACCCAGGCCAGCGCCGGCGGGAGGTCGGGTTCGCTCCAGGGAACCAGCGTTTCGAATATGTTCTCCCCTCCATGCTGTCCCCAGTAGACTTTGGTCCGAAACCCTCGCGCTCCCCGACTGCGTCTCTGCGTCGGGGGCGCGCGCGGCGTTGGTCGCCGCGCTGGGGGCCGCGACTGCGACGGGCCATTGGGCCGCTGTCAATGCGTCGAGTCGGGCGCGAGTCTCGCATGTCACGGAGGATCCCGCGCAGCTGGCAACGCGTCGCCGCCGACCCATTCTCGCGGCGACAAGGCGCAATGGTGGACTCGCGCCCAAGCGCCGCCGGCAGGATTGGCAATTATGCTGCGCAACATAGCGGAGCACAGCAGGTCGCCGGGCCTAGGAAGCACGCAGCAAGTCAAAATTAGACTCGCCCGACGGAGCCTACCCCACCCTCAGGCCAGAGAAGGGCCCCCCGCGGCCAGCTTGGCTGGATTTCCAGAGACGGTCTCGCAGCGAGCCCGGCGCCCAGCGGCGCCGGCCCCGCCCCGGATTTTCGCGCCAGATTTTCTGGGCGCGGGCTGAGGGGGCGACGTGGACACTAGCGCTGCATAGGACGCTTACGCCCATGCCGTTGCCAGACGTTGAAATTGTCGCAGCTCTGGCCGCGCCGTTCCAGCTGAGGGGAGTCGTGGGCGAGATGGCCGAGAGGTTCGAGCGAACGTGGGCGCCGCGGCCTGCAGGCGCATCATCCGTGCTTGAGTTGTTTCGCCAAGTGTAACGGGCTGCTCAGAGCGGCCCTCTTTCTCTTATGTCCGCGGACGCGGTCGCCGGGGCTGCCGACGAGATGGAGGCCGTAGCCGGCCTTGGCGCGGAGCGCCCCGCGCCCGCGGATGTCCGGCGCGCGCCAGAGACGGGCTCGGCAGAACTCGCGCTCACTGTTGGAAGCAATTGAGGCAAGTCTGGCCTGGCCGATTCAGACATCTCGCACCAGCGTCAAGCTCGCGTGGAAAATGTCAGGAGCTGATCATGGCATTGGGCTGGTACCAATGATTGGAAGGCCGTGGCCCATGATGCGCGAAAGTGAAGTCCAGCGCTGGTCTGCCAGCGGCGCCCAGCGCTCGCGCTCTGCGATCGATGGCGCAAGCTGCCTTCGAGACGCGTTCTTTCAATCTGTTGATGGTGAAATGGCCCGCGCTTTGCAGATCCGACATGGGCATGGCGCGATGAACGCATGAGCCCTCTTATGATCGCATTCCGCGGCAGCCGCAAGCGGACTTGTGCATGGACCTGTTCCAGTGCGTTGCCCATCGGGACTTGGGGCAGACGGGCGCGGCGTCGGGGGCGTCCGAGCCTTGCCAGAGCGCAGTGCAAGGTCTGCGCTCCGGCGCGAAGTTCGCGAAGACCCTCGCTTTTTGTTTGACGCGCGCCGCGTCGACGGCCCATCCGAGGATGGGTTCCAGATAGTGGAATGATGACATGTCACGGGTGGCGAGGGGCTCGCAGCATGCAGTGCGAAGTGATATGGTATCATGTCTCATCGCCGCGTGCCGGGATCTCGGCAAACGCGAGTTTCGTTGCTGCCAAATCAGTGGCGATGTGCGCGAACAACAAGGGCACCTCGTCCATCGCGCGATCGGTCAAGCGGGCTGGGTGCAAGGGGCAGCCTGTCCAGCAAGCGGCCTACCTGGGTGTCGACAACAGGCCCGGTCTCCACTGGCGGGCATCGCGCGTCGAGCGCGAGGCCAAGCGTCAGGCCATGAGCAAGAGGATCAGACGTTTCGCAGTAGCGTCACGGCAGCATTGTCTGACGGTGAAGCTATAGGGACAGGGCGGCAAATCAGCGGGATCGCACGGCCATCAGATGCACGGCGCGTTTGGGGGCCAGCTGACGGCGCATCGGAAGCGGACGGCGCCGTCGCATTCGACGACCAGCCGGGGGCGTTGCGCAATGACATTTTAGACTTACGGGCTCCAGGCGCGTGCCCAGCAGTTGCCGGGCCTACGAAGTGCATTGACATGCGGACGCAGGCATGGCGCGGCCAACCCCAAGTTCGCTAGCCGGCGTCTCAAGTATCGGGGGGGATATCCGCCGAATTGTCGTCAACCCCGAAGACAGATCAAGCAGTGAACCCGCGTGGATTTCTTCGATTAGGATGGGGCCCAATTTCTGGGGCGACTTGGACGCGCCCCGCGGGCGCCAGCGCGCGTGCGGAATGGCAGTTCACCGATGAATGTACGCAGGGCGCATGGCTCGCGACACGCGGGCTGGGCCACTTTGTGACCTATCTGAGGCAGCCTCCAAGCGCGCGTGTGAACAACGCCACTGAGTATCTATCTGAGTAGACGCTACTGCGGGGCGGGTCTTGTGGACGGACCCGACCGCGAATCGCGTCGATAGCTGATCCGCCCAGCGGGACTAGTCTAGACAGGCAAGCGCCTGGCGGAGTTGCTCGTCTTGGTCGCGCCGGCAGGATGCTGGCCCAAGACTCCCCCGACGGAGCTGGTAAAGTACTCCGCAGGTGAAGAAATACTTGATCGCTGCAAGACAGCAGCACCTGAGACGTTGACCCATCTCTACTGGACGTGCTGGGCGAACAAGGACTCGGACGCCTACAAGGACTCTGACGACCTGCTGACTGAGGCGCTCGCTAGCTCAAGCGAGCCTGTCTGAGGCGTTCATCTTGTTTGCGCCATGGGCGCGAGTGCCAGATCCAGTATCGATCGAACCATGGAAGTCCACGGGCACCAATGACATCACACATGGGTGCATGGGCCACGGCGCACCTCATCAACCTCGTCTTGTTGCAGGTGATGGCTCAGGATGCCCTGATTCCAGTGTTTTAGAATTTGGACGCGTCGGAGCTACCATCGTTAAGTTTCTCAGCTTTGATCCGATTTCCGTTGAATCATCCATATGGTCCCCGAGCGGGGCATCGACAAATCGTTGCTCGGGGGGAGATTTGGGCGTTGTTGTTGGCACTGTGGGGTTCTGCGGGTCACATGATTTACATTGGCGACCACGAGCCCCTGGTCCATTCTTGGTACGCACGTGAATACTTGAACCCACAGGGAGAGGACAGAGACTTGTGGGCCAGAGTTGGTGATGTCATGGTGGACAGTGTTTTGAGTGAAGTGTCCGTGCTTTTTAGCACAGTCAGAAGTGCGTCTTCGACATCGCCGAGGGCAGAGCTAAAAGAAGCTTGGTGCTGGCCAACACGATGACCGACGAGATACCGAACAACGCTGCGCGCGAGGCGAGGCGTCCAGAGTCTGATCGATCCTGTGCACTGGTCCGCGAACAGCGAACTCGACGGGTCCGACCCCGCCTTTTGCGGGCCACTGTCGGTAGCCACGCGATGGAGGAACCACTTGTTGCGAGGAGGCGTTGGGAGAGCAGCGCAGGCGGGGAGGCCGTGTCTCCTCCCCCTCCCCCTCCCCCCCCCTGCTGCTGCTCTCGCCCACTTGTGTCTTCAGTATCGGTTCGCAGAAGGCCGTCGTAAGTGCCTAAGGTGCTTCGGGTCGGCTACCCTGGCCACCGCTCAGGAGTGAGTTAAGTCCCCACGCCCGTCTCTCATACATGTTAATGGCACGTTGCTGTCTCCGCCTGTGGGTGCTAAGGTTCATGTGGCCGGGGGCTGGCTACACTCATCCCACTTTCTTGGCCATCACACCGTTTTTAGAGTTGGTTTTGCGGGCCGTGCGGGGGATTGCCGGCAAGCAGTTTCGGTCCTTTGGCAACCCTTGCAGCCCCCCGCACCCGTACATGTGGATAATTTTTCGATCGCAGTAATGCGGGGCGCATCCCCGAAGTCATGGGCAAGGCCGAACAGAGTCGGCGGCTTAGGTTTTTTGTTTGGTTGATCACAGCTTGCACTCCGCAGTTGGCTCCTACTCGCACCCCAACTCCATCCCTCCTGTCCTTCCTCCATTCATCCCTCCGCTCTCTCTCGTCCGTAATGTTGCGCCCCATTCTTCCTCCTCCTCCTCCTTCTCCTCCTTCTCCCCCTCCCCCCCTTTTGCAGCACGTTTGGCCCAAAATGATTTTGCCCCGTGGCAGAGCGCGGAGACCCCAAGTCCAGGGACAGTTAAGGACAGCCTTTTGCCTCGCCGTGCCCTCGGCGCTGGCCTCCATATTTACTCGTCATGCGCGATTGTCTGCCGAGGCTGGCGCGGGCCTTTTCGTGGCGAGCGACAGTGAGACAGCAACATGCAAGCCAACGACGACAGGAACTCAGACGGCAAGCGCGCCACCAATGAAGTGGATCCCTGGTTCAACGCTGCCTCCAAGCTGCTCGTGCAGAAGATGCCTGCCCATCTGCGCCAGCAGCTGGAGGCGACCCTTGCCGCCCAGATCAAAGTTTGCGCCGCAGATTTTGAACCCACAGCGCAGTGCGTCACGCAGGCCGCGAGCGTTGTGGCTGCGCGTGTGGTACGCAACGGCCACTTATTGTACGCAAGCTGGCGGTGCGTGCAGGGCTGTGGCGGTGTACACGGGCCTCACGGTGCAGAGGGATCCTGAGGTCTCCACTGGCCGTGCGCCCACGGTGTTTCCAGAGCTGCGCTTGTGGTGTGCACTAGCGTCCGTGGGTGTTGCGTGAGAGCTTGCTGCGCAAATGCCATGAGTGCGTGCACGCCGCAGCCGCCGTTACCGTCATCCCCCCTTGCCCTGGTGCCACCCCCTATTCGAGGAAAACCCACGCAACCTCCCTCTGGAGAAAGAAGCACCCGTCACCGGGCAGAGAAGGTCTGTGAGGGGGGCCACGACCGACGATTCGGACACGTCCCACGTCCGCGAGGGGGCCGCCCAGCTGCTCGCATGAGCGCGCCCTCGGATAGTGCGGTGTTTCTTGCTCAGGTGGGCCCGCCTCGGCGCGCCCCGTAGGGCGTTCCACATCGACGCCCCCCCCGCCTGACCCGCGGCGCACCCTGACGCGCATGGAGTCCACCCCCCTATACGCACCATCATCCTCATCATCATCATCAGCATCATCATCTTCGTCATCATCATCAGCATCATCGTGATCATTATCAGCAGCAGCAGCAGTACCACCAGCAGCAGCAGCATCAGCATCATCGTCATCAGCATCATCATCACCACCACGACCATCACCGTCATCATCAACATTGTCATCATCATCGTCACCATCATCAACATATCATCGTCATCACCACCGTCAGCATCAGCCTAATCGTACTTTTTTAGCATAAGCATAATCATAATCATCATCATCTTGATCATAACCATAATCAGAATCACAACCACCACCACCACCCATCATCATCATCATCATCATCATCATCATCATCATCATCATCATCATCATCATCATCATCATCATCATCATCATGTTCAATCACCATCATCATAATCATCAGCGTCATCATCATGATTATTATCATTATTGTCATTGTCATTGTCATCATCATTATCAGTCTCACCACCAGCATCAGCATCAGTATGAGCAGCATACGCATTCCAATCAGCATTGTCATCGTTCTCCCAGGCGATGTCGCAGATGCGAACTCAGGCTGTGTGGGCGTGGAACCAAAACATCCCTCCCTCCACTTCCTTAACCTCGACCTCCTCCTCCGACTTGTTCATCCATCCTCCTCATCCTCCTCCTCTCATTCTTCTCCTCCTCCTCCTCCTCCTGCCTCCCACCGCCCTCCTCTGATCCCTCTCCAGTCTCCTCCCTCTTCCCGTGCGTCCTCAATCGCCTAGTCTTTCCTTCTCCTCCGTCCTTCTCCCTTCATTTCTCCTCCCTCTCCCCTTCTCCTTGCTCCTTCCATCCGCCTGCGCTTGCCGCCCCCGGGATAGGTGCAGCGCCGCGTTGGTGGAGAGCAAGGCGCGCCAGGACAATGCGTCGGCGATCCGGGCGAGGCAAAGTAAGGAGGGGGCCTCCAGGCCTAATTTCCACGCCCTTTCCTCCACCTCCTCCTTCTCCTTCTCTTCCTCTTATCATGACCATCATCACCATAAGCATCATCATCATCATCATCATCATCATCATCATCATCATCATCATCATAATCATCATCATCATTGTCATCATCGTCGTCATCGTCATCACCATCATCGTCTTCAGCATCCTCATACTCATCAGTACCATCATCATTACTGGTATCATTGCATCAACATCATCATCAGCATCAACATCAGCATCCTCATCGTCGCCATCGTCATCGTTACCGTCATCGTCACCATCCTCATTATCATCTTCATGACGAGACGATCCGTTTTCTAGCGGCTAATGCATCTGTGTAACTTACTCTGGCAGTCATAGCGCCGCCTGGACTGCCGACAGGAGTCTGACGGGCAAAACGAATGTGGACACGGACTGGCAAGCGTGCACGGCAGACACAAAATGCTCCACTCCCCTGACTATGGGCGGCACGAGGGTGGGTGATGAAGAAAAGCGAGGCTTGAGCACAAACGGTTGCATATACAGCGTTGCAGAAGACTGTCAGGCTGAGACGGTTACCGTTTAGGTGGACATGGAGGGGTATTCGGGGCCCGACACACGAAAAGCCTCAGCACGTCATTATCGTGCTACGCACACCCATGACGAGACGATCCGTTTTCTAGCGGCTAATGCATCTGTGTAACTTACTCTGGCAGTCATAGCGCCGCCTGGACTGCCGACAGGAGTCTGACGGGCAAAACGAATGTGGACACGGACTGGCAAGCGTGCACGGCAGACACAAAATGCTCCACTCCCCGATGCTGTCCCAAAGCTGGCGTGGGCCAGTTCACACATTTAGATAAAGGGACCTTATGGGGGATAAAAGGGCGACCGCGAGCGAGCGAGCGAGAGAGACGGGCATTTTAAAACTGGTCAAACACAGAGGGCCTGGGTGCCTTCTGGTTCGAGGTCCAAGGATCCGCAGCCCGTCGAGATCTCGAGATGAGATCCCTCCACATAAAACTACCCACGGCAGACGATGATGGCTGCCGAAAGCACTGAGTGTGTTATCTACTCGAGCGGCAGCGCAGGCAGAAAACTTGTGCAAAGCTGGCCTCAGCGTGGCTGAGGTGTCATAGTGCAAGACGAGCCAAGGCACAGACGCTTTGGCGGCCGCTCGCATGACTCGTTGGACATGCGACATGTGGCAAGCGCTGAAACCTGACTCAATCAAAACACCTAGGAGGCGCTTACGCTGGAGGTCGCACACTAAGGATCTGGCGGACAGTGCGTCGGGACGGTCACCTTCCAAGCATCTGACTTTGAAACCTGACGCGCGAAACAAACGCCCGATCTGTCGACTGTGCGGTCCCCACACGCAAATCCAGCGCGACACGTCGCCGCGGCTCAAGGGAAAACGGGCACGGCCTGCCCGTCTAAGGGCGCTCCCTCGAGCCGAGGTTCGCACAGCTTTGTGTGCGCCTTGAAATTCTCGCTCAGCCTCTCCCAGGACCTGCTCATCCAAGCGTGCTTCTCGTACCTCTGAAAACTCCTGTATGTCTCCCAGCCGCCGCGACGCTTGACGGCCGCCATGTCCCGAAGCCCGCGGAAGCGGGCGCGGGAGGCTCCTGGGTGCCGAGCCTGGTATGGTATCCCCTCGAACTTGAGGCGGCTTGCCACGGTCTTGAACGAGCGGGCCAGCTCGGGGTAGCTGGAAAGACAGAGACACTCCCCATCCGTCCGCGACTCGAGGGCCTCCAACAGTGGGTGGAGCGACAGCCAGAAAGAGTGGTCCAGCAGGCAGCTCTGGACGAACATGCTCACCTCGTTGGCAACTCCTTCCTCGTACGGGCCCAGCGTCACTCCCCACAGGCCCGCCACGGAGTTCGGGGCTATGAAGTCGTCGGGACGCATGGCCAGCAGACTCCCAGCCCTGCAGCACGTGCTCCACATCACGAGCAGCGCCAGTTTCATCTCGAGCCTTCCGTCCTGAACCAGGCCGCTGATGATGGCTGTCCAGACTGCGAGGGTTTGAGGGACGCGAGCCCGAGGCGGAGCCACGTTGACCCCGCCCATGAGCGTCCACCAGCTGCGAGGCCAGCCCTGGCGCCCGACCTTCCCGACATGCGGCATCACGTGCTTGGCCGAGGCAATGTCCCTCGTTCCTTTGGACGGGGCCTCCCCTTCCAGCCCCAGCTCTTCGAAGTACATCACCAGAAGCTCGCCCAGGCAACTGGTGTCCACCTCCTGAGTTCGGTCGGCCTCGACCCACTCCGCAGACGATGTGAGCTCCTTCACGTGCGCCCTCTCGGTGCGGACCCCCACGGCGCGCCCCTCCAGCATATCGAGCCCGTGCAGCTGCGTGTCCCACTCCAGCACCTTCTGCAGCCAGCCCTCTAGGCGCCTCCTGACGCGACGCTCTGGTCGGCGGGCACGATCGGAGCGCTCGCCCGACGCGTCGGACTCGCTCGAAATGGAGTCGGACAGCGCGCCGCGCTTCTGGGCCGAGCCACTGGTGTCTGGCCTTAGGATGCCGTGACAGTCGGCCGACTGATCGACCAGGTGAGGTGGGGCTGCGGGGACTCCCGCGTCCCGCCGCGTCCCGCGACATCCACGAACCCTGACCAGCCCGCGGCTCTGTCCTGCTGCGACCGCCGCGCGGCTGCGGGCCAGCGTCCGCCTGCGCCGCCTCGGCGCGGCGGGTGCCCTCGGCGTCGGCCAGCCCGCCGCACCTCCTGCCAGCGCCCCAACAACACGAGGTCGGCCCGAGCCGCCCATGGGCGGCGGACGGAGAAGGAACAGGGATACAATCAGAAAGGCGTATGAAACGTGCATTATGGATGCTAGGCGCTCTTTGAGCCAAAGCGCCTGCCGACGGGGGGCAGGGCGGATGCACGTGCTCTCGACCAGACTCAACCTGAGGTAGAAAATCGAAAAGCCTCACGACCCTAGGGCGCTCGGGGGCCCCACCACGAGGCCAGAGACACTCGGCTAGCTACAAAAGACGTCGATGGGGTGCGATACGAGGGCTATGGTCTCGCTCCCTTTCCCCCTCCATGTCACTTGTTAAACTTCGTGCTCTCAAAAAACTACGCTGACCTTCCCCCTTGATCGACGCGGGGGGGCAGGAAAAGAAACCTCACCAGGACTCTCACGAGGCCCTTTGGCGGTCCCCTGGGACGGCGGGCGCGAAAAAAGCCGAGAGGGCCAGTCCGCGGGGTTTCGCTCCGAGGGGATCCACCTGACAGTGAGGCGGACATTCCTGGCGAGGCAAAGACACGCAAGCTTCCTAAGGATCAACAAAAGCTTGTAGTTTCTGGTGCGATATCTGTCACAGCAAAGCACAAGCGCGAGATTATCACAGAACAGGAGCTGTCTGAGATTGCGACCAGGGCGAGAGAGGAGAATGCGCTCGGCGCCGATAAGCAAGGCGCGGGCTTCGAGCAGGAGAATATTTTCCTCAAAAACGAAAGGCCATCCCCCGCACACGTGCCAGGCATCCTCGGCCAAATCGGAGGCCGATATCTCCTCGAACTCGGCAGAGGCCTCGAGCCCCTGGGCTCCTACAGCCCCGAGGGCCTCGAGGCTGTCACGGTGCAGGAGCGGGCACGAATCGAGCAAAGCGGCCTCACGGGCACGGACGTGCCCAGGGTGCCTGAAACGATCACGCTCACGCACTCGCCCATAGCGGGAGGTAGTACTGACCCCCAGCGAGCGCAAGCATACGCCGAAGCCCTCCTCGCAGGCGTCCGTGGCGCAGGCAATGCCGTTCCAGTCCAGCTCCCACGACGCCACCAGCGTGATCATCAGGCCCAGAAAGCACTTCAGCTCCCGCCGAACGCTCGTCCAGAGCTCAACGGGCGCGTAGTAGTTGCTCTGTATGAAGCTGTAGACGGCGCTGAAGCAGGTGAGTGACTCCCGCCGTATTAGTCCCGCGAAGGTGCAGTGGCCGACCACGATCTCGACGGCCTGCCCACTCACGAGTCTACGCCGAAGCAGCCCGCGTATCCCCTGCCGAAGCCGCCAGAAACGCTTACAGCTAAGGCGGGTGTGGCGGCGGTTGGCGTCCAGCACCACGCCCAGGGCTTCGATCTCTCCCTCCGTGATCTCCAGCTCGTGCGTCTTGAGCCCGCGGGACTCGAAGCTACTCACCAGACGCTCCATGGTCTCCTCGACTATTCTTCGCCCCCCGCCGAACACGCCCACGTTGTCCACGTACACGTAGTGCCGGATCTGAGCCCCGTCTCGGAGGCAGCGAAGCAGCAAAGGCCGCCCGTGATCCACCAGCAGCTCACACCTGTCGATCACCGCGGCGGTGGCTTCCTCGTCGATGTCCTGGGCGAAAAAGAGCGACCAAGTGAACCCCATGGGCAGCGCGGCCGCTAGCGGCACCACCTCTGAGCTAGGCTCCACCTCGACACCCTGCACGCGATGCACCCCGAGCTCCGACGCCAACACCGACGGGAGGCCAAAGTACTCGCACAGGTAATCGGGCATCTTCATGCGGTGGAAGGCGTCGGAGACGTCCACGGTTCCGGCCGCTAGCTGCGGTCCGCCCCCCAGGTCCCCCTCGACCTCGATGTTGCCGAGGCCCTCAGCAGTCAGGAGACTCACGTGTGGGGGAGGTCGAAAATGCGCGTTCGTCCTGCGGGCATCCAGTATCATCCTGAGCTGCCCCGACTTCTTCTTCACGAAGAACAGCCCGACCTTCTCGCGACAACGCGTCGAGAACTTCACGAGCCCCCTGCCGTGCAGGTCCTTCAAAAAGCGAACGTACCTCCTCCGATTCCGCGTCAGGGCGGGATCAACGTAGCAAGGAATATCATGCAACTGAGCCTCAGTTAATTGTTCATCAGCAGCCAGGCGCATTCGCTCTCCTTCCCCCTCCAGAAAGTACCGACCTCGGGCGCCAACGAGCTCCTCGATCATCTTACAGTCATTTGTGTTCGAGGGCAGTGACACCAGGTCATGCCTGAAAGGGGCCAGAGCCGTTGAGGAGGGGTCAGCGTCGGTGTACCCACCGCCCCTCCCTCGGAGCAACTCCATCAGGGCCGCCTCCGTGGTGAGATGTCGAGCCTTCTCGCTACTGGGCTGCTGGAGCTGGGCCAGCCCTTCCAGGTAGCGTCTCGTAGAATCCGCCATCTCCGACGCCAGGCCGAAGGTCGTCGCGAAGCCGCCCTCCGTGTCGTCGACGCGGTGCCCGCTCATCCAATTAAGTGCATCGGTAGCCTCCGCCACCAGCGAGGGAAGAACCTCACGAGCGCGATCCCTCCGCTGCTGCTTCTTGGATCGCCCGACCCTGCAAACTGGGTCGACATGCAAGGGAGGGAGCGGAAAGAGCCGCCGCCTCCCTGGGGCCGCCTGGCACGGCCCGTCCCCAACGCTCAACAGGCCGCGACGCGGGGACTTCTCGTCGCGGCCCGTCTCCATCATCATGGCGTCTCCGCGGGCACACCACGCCCTCCACGTGCTGCCCCGCGTCCTTCTGCGCGCCCACGACCTCGACCGCGACCGCGGCCGTCGCCGGCGTCCCCTCCAACTTGGTCTTCCGCCTCCTCGGGCATACCGCCGCCGCTCAGGGCCTCGGTCCTGGTCACGTAGCTGTCGTGCTCGTCCTCGTGGCGGCGGACCCCTCTCGAGCGGAGTCCAGAGTCCACCGCCTCGAGCCCTGGCCCCCCGCCCTCGTACTCGTTCGCGAGCCTACAGTACGGGGCGGCCTGGCCACTGCAGACATCCTCCTCCTGGTCAGCCGCCAGCCCGCGCTTCTTGAAAGCCTCGGTCTCCGACCGCCTCATCAAAATCACCTTCGAATAAACGCCCTCAACGTAGCCGAAACCGACGCCCTTGCTGTGTGTGATGTCCCCCTCTCGCAGCTCGATCGTGTCCCCGCCGTGGTAGTCGTCGTTCTCCACCTCCGCAATCCTACAGCTATGATCCTCGGGCGCCTCTAGCGGCGGGGTCCGAGCCCCGTCGTCAGCGACCACTGCCACGTCCTCAGCACGGGCGCCATGGGCGGCTCCTCGCAACGGCAGGCGTCGGGTGGGCACACTCCCGCCTTCGGCCGACGGCGTCCGCGGAACGGCAGGCGTCGCGACCCTCAGCACCTCATAAGCCGCCATGCTCGACGATAGCTCCCGCCGCATCCTCCACCTGGTCGGGTAGTCCTCGGGGTCGAACTTGTAGGAGTACTCCCGCGAAAGTCGAGGCACCTCCACGTCGCTGCTCATCACCACGAACTGCTTCACGTCCATGTTCCCTTCGCCGTACTGCTCCTCGTAATCCATGAGATCGGGCGTCAAGCCGCGCCAGATCGTGCTATGTCCCGAGCCGCCAACGCCGACGGGCCCAGGCAGCACCCGCTCCTGATACAGGTCCCCATCCGCCTCCGCGTCCTTCGGCCCTACCGACCGCTCTGGGATCCGCTCACATGCGAACACCGCGGCCGAGAACGACCCGCCGCGCTGCTCCTGGAACCACCCCTCGGGCAACCTCCTCGCCAACACCTCGACGCAGCTGGCGTCACCCAGCTGCCCGATGAGCGCCGACGCCTGGTGCCCCGCGATCTCGCCCGCCAAGGCGGGCCCCGACTCCGCCTCCGCGGGGCAGGCCCCAAACGGGGCGCGGGGGCACTCTGCCGTCAGCGACGGCGGGCACTTGGCCACAACCCGCGCGTTCTCCGAGAGGTTCTCGGCGACCTCCTGCGGGCGCCC
>CAUYUJ010000437.1:0-27500 GCA_963575745.1 Prorocentrum cordatum
ATCGGGGGAGGTGCCCTCCCCAAAGTGCGACCGGTGCCGCCTCGCTCGGCGGCGGAAATCCGCGATTTCCCATGGAAACGGGACCCGTCGCTAATCCACGCCCCCTTGATCCATGTTCGCAATCGCCGGAAAGGGTAACCTTGGAAAGGTGTGCATCCTTACAATGCAGGTTGACTATACCACCCTCCTCCCCGTCCCTGCACCTCGCCTGCCGCAGGCATCCAGCGCCTCCACCGCCGATCGCCTTCTCAAGACTCGCCCTTCCATCCCCCACCCTCTGCCTCCTCCTCCTCCTCCTTCTCTGCCTCCTCCTCCTCCTCCTCCTCCTCATCGTCGTCGTCCTCCTCCTCCTCCTCCACAATCCCCTCTGCCTTCGCTTTCCCTCGCCCACTCCCTGCTGCCTGGCCCCGCCGACCAGCCCGTCGCCTTCCAGCCCGCCCTCCTGCCGTCTGTCGCTGCGCCATAATTAGGTTGCGCGATGGTCTGCGCCAACGCCCAAGGTCGCGCCCAAGGGTTACGCCATCCACGGGATGTGCCAGCAATGTTGGCTGCGCCATGGGTTTCACCGTTCACTGTCTGCGCTACAGGTATTGATGAACTGCGCCAGCGCAAAAGGTTGCGCCATCCATGTGGTGTGCCATGGGTTGAGCCATGGACTGTGCCACAGGATGCGCCCTCGGCGATCGAACCTTCGAACGACCTGCTATTGGTTGCGCCATTGATTGTGGAATCGGTTGCGCCATCTATGGGTTTGCGTTATAGACTGCGCGATCTACTGGTTGCGCCCTCGGCGGCCGAACGCAAAACTGCCTACAAACAGGAGATGCGCCATAGGTTCCGCCCTCGGCAGCCGAGCACATAACTGATGCTAGCGGGTGTACAATATGTTAAGTCACTCGGCGTCCGATAATATGCCTGCCTGATACTGCGTACGACTAATCAATCAATTCGCCGGCCCAACGGGCCAGAGGCGTGCTAAGGTCTCCGGTAACTGGTTAACAGTATCTCTAGTTCGCGCGCGCGGGGCGGCCCCTGGGGGTCCCCGGACGAAAAGTACCCCGACCGACCCCCGGGCGATCCCCGGGAGACTCCCCCAGAGCGCTCCAGGAGCGCACCAGGAGCGCACCAACAGGGCTCCGAGACGTCCCCGAAACCCTCAAGACGGGTCCAGATGCCCCCAAGAGGCTCCCAAGATGGTACACAAGGGTTCCGAGATGCCCCATGATCGCTCCAAGACGCCCAAGATGGCCCCCAGACGCCCCAAGAGGCCTCCAAGAGCACTCCCAAAAGGGCCCCCGGAGGCAAAATTCATTGCTTTTCCTTAGGTTTTTGAAAGATTTTGGAGCTTCCACCTTTTCGGCTCCCCGACGCCCCACGACGGCCCAAGAGGCCCCCAAGATCGCCCCAAGAGGGCCCAAGAGGCCCCCAAGAGGGCCCCAAGATGGCCCAAGAGGGCTCGAAGACGGCCCAAGAAGCCTCCAAGAACGGTCCAAGAGGGCCCCAAGAACGCCCCCAAAGGGGCCCCAGAGAGGGAACACGAAACAACATTTCGAGCCCTCGGCCCTAAGAAGCCCCTACGAGGCCCCAAGAGGCCCCTAAGAGGCCCCAAGAGGCCCCCACGAGGCCCTCAGGAGGCCCCCAAGAGTCCCCCAAGCGGCCCCAGGAGGCCCCCTAAATGCCCCCCCGAGCGCCCCAGGAGTCCCCCAAGCGGCCCCAGGAACCCCCAAAGCGCCGCATTGACACCAGGCCCTCGGGCAAACGGCAGACACGAGACTGTATGGGCCGGCGGAATGAGCGAAGCGATTAAATAAAATCGATCAGTCAGTAAGACAACCGGTTCAGAACAAGTCATAAAAAAGATCGGGCTACACCCAGAACAGACGAATGGACGGTTAGGTGCCACTTCTGTCCTCTGCGCCAACAGAAAAAACTCAGGATGAAAAGCCAGCCCCAGCGAAGGGGTCCAGAACTCGGGGGGCCCATGCCAAAATTCAGGCCAACAAACGCAACCGCAACCAGGCCTGCCAAACGTTGTTCAGAGATCCGATGCGCCCGCACCACAAGCAGCAAGGGCGCGGTCAATCGTGCGGACGCGCTGTGCGTCTACACATGTTTACTCAACGGGCCGAAGGGAAAGGACCAAAAAGGGACGAGTTGGCCGAAGAGAAGAAGATTCAAGGTTTGGCTTGGCGAAATACTGCATCCTTGCAAATCTGCGCTTCTGAAATAAGCGTCGGGATGGCGCCACTCCCGTCAACAGCTCCACACAGACCCCACCACGCGCCGGAGGCACTCCAACCCCTGGTGCGGTGCGCAGACGTGGCGAGGTTAACGCCCTCCGGGGGGACCCCCACGCCACCTGACGCCGCGGCGGCAAACAACCTGACGCCGACCCCGCCGGCAACGGACCCTGTGATGGGCCTGTTTTCCACCACCACCACCACCACCACCATAAGTGAGAGGGGGAAGGCAGTGGAGGACGAGGAGGACGAGGAGGTGGAGGAGGTGGAGGAGGAGGTGGAGGAGGAGGACCCCCTCCCCCTCCACCTTATGGTGGTGGTGGAAAACAAACCCATCACTCTGCACGCGCGGAAGACGGCTGTGAACGCGCCAAATTGCCGCTTTGCAGACACGGGCCGCACCGACACTGGCCCTGACTGCACAAACGGAGGGCCCCTCCTACTCCTTTCTTCCTCCTCCTCCTCCTCCTCCTTCTCCTCCTCCTCCTCCTCCCCCTCCTCCTCCTCTCCTCCTCCTCCTCCCCTCCTCCCCGTCCTCCTCCTCCTCCTCCACCTCCTCTTCTCCTCCTCCTCCTCCTCCTCCTCCTTCTCATCTCCTCCTCCTCCGCCTCCTCCTCCTCCTCCCTCCTCCTCTTCTCCTCCCACTCACTCCTCCCCCTTCCCCCTCCTCTCTCCTCCTCCTCCTTCCTCCTCCTCCTCCTCCTCCTCCTCCTTCCCCCCACCTCCCCCTCCCCCCTCCCCCCTCCCCGTCCCCCGTCCCCCCCTCCTCCTTCCTCCTCCTCCTCCTCCTCCCCTCCTCCTCCTCCTCCTCCTCCTCTCCTCCTCCTCCTCCTCCTCCTCCTCCTCCCTCCTCCACGACCACCACCACCGACGCCGCGAACAAATGCAACATCGTTGACACAGAAATCAGCCGGGCACCTCCAGCCCCCATCTTCCTGCGGCACTTCTCGAGGCGGACCGATCTGCGAGGGCCCTGGGGCCCGCAGCTGGGCCAGAGAGAACGAGCGCCCAGTGTGCAAAAGAGGCGACGCCAGGACCCTCAGGAGAATGCTTGGGCGTCCGCACCGACCGAGCCCAGCCGAGAAGCTGACATCGAAGAAGAAAACACCCCATAAACATACACTTTTGGCGCTCGGCGCGCATTTCTTGAGTCCGCGCTGGACCCCCCTCCCTGGCGCGCGGAGCGCGCCAGGGGCGGCGCCGAAGGCGCCATCAGGGGAGCCCAGCGCGGATGCAAGAAATCCGCGCGGAGCGCCAAAAGTTTATACTTGTGTCGGATTCCCTCTTCGATGACAGGGCTGTGCGTCCTCCGTGACGGACACGGACATCTCCTCGAAGGCCTGGTACTTCAGGGGGTCCGTCTGGTCGCCCCGGGGGGCGACAAGTCGGGCGCAGGAGGAGTGGCGGGGCGGCCGCGAAGGTCTATCAGGGATCAGGAAGGAGGGGAGACTTCAGAGTGATTGGGGGGGATGGGAGTGCAGGGATGATAGGGGGCAAGAACAGGCTAGGAAGGACGAGGGAGAGGTCAGGGAGGATGGGGATCAGGAGGAAACCGGAGGCGAGCCTGCACAGCCACCAACAACAGCGACGTGGAGGGTGAGGATGAAGGAAAGGGCATGCAGAAGAAAGGAAGACGATGAGGCGGCGGAAGAACATGAGAACAACGAGGAATGAGGAAGAATAATAAGCACGATGGGAAGAGGATCAGCTGGGGGGCAGGAGGAGCACGAGAAATTAGATGAATGAGATAAGGAAGAGTATTAGTATGACGAGAAGAGGACATGAAAAAGGTTGAAGGAAATACGCAAGAGAATGACGAGGACTAGGACAGAAAGGAAGATGAGGAGGATGAGGAAGCGGGCGACAAGGAGATGGGGTAAGCAAGACTCCCAGGAGACGGAACCACAATCACAGACGCAGCGGCGCAGCCGCAACACCGACAGCAGCCGCAGCAACAACAGCAGCAGCATTGTCGATCGCAGCGGCACCGCTGACTGCGGTGGCGGTGGCAGCCTCAGGCCTGGCGATGTGCTAACCAGACCCACTGCCATTACTCCCCAACGCGCTCCTGGGCGAACTCGGCTGGATGTCTGGGGCCTGCGTCCACCTCGGCTGGGTTCCGCACGCGCTGTCTCGGGGAAAGGCGGATTAGACAGGAAGCATGAAATACGTACCATGCGCGGCCCTAAACAAGGCATGTGAGCTTGCATGCTCGTCGTGTGCGTGCGTCTGCGCGCGCGTGTGCGTGTGCGTGTGCGTGTGCGCGTGCGTGTGCGTGAAGGAATGAAGGGGAGAGAAGAGGGGAAGCTGACGCGATGCCCCCTCGGGAGCACAAGCCTGAATGAAGGGAGGACGCTGCAAAGAGCAAGGAGAGAGAGAGAGAGAGAGAGAGGTGAGAGGCAGGAGGCAGGAGGGAGTTTGGAGGGACTGTGGCGAAAACGAAGGACGCGGCCGACGACGGCGACGAAGACGACGGCGCCACGCGACGCACCACGACCACGACGAGAGGCGACGAGGTTCGCTGCAGGCCTGCCTGCGCACGCCGACCACCCCGCTCTCCCGAGAGGGGGGACGCCCGGGGGGCACCGGCTCGGGGCGGGGGGAGCGTGCAGGCCTGGACGCCGCGATGCCCGCCGGATCGGCGATGGGCCCCCGATGTCGAGACCGTGCCTTCCAAGGCTTCGGTCGGGCATGTCCTCCTACTTACAGGCGGGTTGTGAAGGAACAATCAAAAAAAACAAAAACATACAAACAACAAAATCAAAAAGACTACCTTGCTACTAGTTTGGAGCATTTTTCGATTATTGTTTGGAGAGAAGTCGTCCCCAGACTATGTTTCTTACTATTTTTCGAATTCCGTCATGTAAAAAGGGACACGCCCGACTTAAAACCCTGGGCGGGGTGGGCAAATTATCAGACCCTTGTCGGCGATCAGGTGGGCGACTGGGGATCGGCACCTCGCCCCCTGCACAGGAGCAAGCAAAGGCAGGACCTGAAGTGGCAAAGGACGAGGAGGAGGAGGGGGATGAGGAGGAGGAGGACGAGGAGTGGGAAGAGGAGGAGGAGGAGGAGGAGGAGGACGAACTCTGCACAGGCATAACAATCAAACTTCTGGAGCTCCGCGCGGCTCTGTAGGATCGGCACTGGCCACCCTCCCTAACGCGCGGAGTGCGCCAGGGGCGCGTCGCGCTTTCGAATTTTCAATTGTATCGAACGAAAACGACACAGCGAGCTGTAGTACAACACGAACCACGCGTTACTACAGTTGATTTGGCCACGAACCACGCCTTCCTACAATTGGTTGTCCTACTTCGCCGTTAGCTAACACACCGGTAGCGCGTCTACGGCATCTCTTGGATCGGCGCTAGACCACCCTCACTGACGCGCGGAGAGCGCCAGGGGCGGCGCTGGAGGCGTCGACAGGGGGGCCCCAGTGCCGATCCAAGAAATCCGCGCGGAACGCCGAAAGCAATTTTTGTGCAATATTTTGTTCCTCCACGCCTGTCCAATAGAGAGGTGCTGAAATTTGGGGTGTTCCCCCCATGGTCCATGAATTGTCTCCTCTTCGACCCTGAGCCTACCCTCCCTAACGTTCGGATGCGCAGACCCGGGTCAATGCAAACCCAGGTCAGTCAGGCTTTGCATAATCCTGCAAGTGCATGCAGGTTCCTGCAAGATCCTGCACGCAAGCCCAGGTCGATGCACCCCTGGCTCTGCAAGATCCTGCAAGATCTGGCACTCTGGCTGACCCCCGCTTGGATCGACCCCCGTCTCAAGGCTCCCATAACGTTTAGCATTGGGGAAATGGATCCTGTGGGACACGTGTCCTGGACCCGGAGGCCTTCCCCCATGACGAGATCTTCATCCTGCTTCGGTTTCTGACAGCCCTTGGACCCGTGAAGGCCCCGAGAGTCCGAAAACGGAGAAAAAGGCCAAAGCCCGTGAGTCGTTCTCTGGCAGTCCCTGGGCCCGTTGAGGGTCCCGAGAGCCCGAAAACGGCGAAAAAAAACAGGGCCCGTTTCCCTCAGGACCCGCTTCTGCCCCACGGCGACCCGACGTGGCCTCTGACCTCCCCCAATAAGTCGGATCGGCGATCGAAATGCATCGGATCGGCGGAACTCAGCAGCCGAGTCGGGAGACACCGAATCGGCAGAAATCGGCAGCCTGGTAGGCCTCCGTTGAGAAATCGGAATCCACATCGGAATCCCAAATCGAATCGAATCGGAATCGGAAGCCATCGTCGGGGGCGCGCAAACATGGATTAGCGATCCATGGATTCGGCGCGCGGTCGCCTAATCCATGGATCGGGGGGAGGTGCCCTCCCCAAAAGGCGGCCGGTGCCGCCTCGCTCGGCGGCGGCAACCCGCGATTCCCCATGGAAACGGGACCCGTCGCGAATCCACGCCCCCTTTTGATCCCTGGCTGCGATCGCCTGACATCTAAATCGAATCAAACTGCATCGGAGGAGCCGAGATGAGCCCTGCTCCCGAGGCGCAGGCCGCCACCGGCGGCTGGGAGAACTGCCCAGGCTGAGGACCTGCCCGGCCCCGCGGCGCGCCCGCGGCGGCGTGCGCGGAGGTGAGGAGCATCGAGGCTCCAGGGCCGAAACCTCTCTGGGACGCCGAGGAAGGTCGAGGGTCGAGGAGGTTCGAGAAGGATCGAGGAGGACCGAGGAGGATCGAAGAGGGTCGAGGAGGAGCGAGGTTCCGCGGATCGAGGAGGATCGAGGAGGACCGGGGCTCCAGGGCTCGCGGAGGACCGAGGTTCCAGGTCCTCCTCCGCATCCTCTGCATGGCTCGTGCCCCCTCCCTCGTCCTCGGCCTGGTCTCCCGGACGACCTGCTCCTCCTCCTCCTCCTCCTCTTCCTCCTCCTCCACGCTCGGTCCCACTTCTTGTCGCCCCTTTCGGCAGTAACTGAGCGCGTGTACTCTGTGTAGCAGCATGGTTGCCTAGAAGGCGGAATGGCGACAGGGGGCTACACAAGGCTTGCACGGCCCAAGCCCGAGCCAAGTTTTTCACCAGAGCGGTTGAAGGGCTTGAGTGCTGCTGCTGCTGCTGCTGCTGCTGCTGCTGCTGCTGCTGCTGCTCCTCCACGCTCCCGTCGTCCTCCCCCCGCCATCCCGTCCTCCACGCCTCCTCTGCTCCTCCTCCCCTCTGGCTTCGCCACTCCTCATGCTCCCCCCTCCCTCCCCCCCCCCGATTCGCCCCCTCATCCCTCCCCCCGCCCCGCCCACATCGTGCCGTGCTCCTGCTCCTGCCTCGTCTCCTCGTCACTGCATCTCCCCAGATACAGTCAGGGTCGATAGGGGAGGGAGGACACGCGCGAGAACACTTCTGCAGGAACGCTGGTTGCCTTGCCATTGCAGGCCGGCCTTGCCTTCCTCGGGGAGGCCCGCGGCTGCCCAGCCTGCCCTCGGGATGCCCGCGGTTGCCCCGCCCTCCTCGGGTTGCCCCACCCTCCTCGGGTTGCCTGGCCGTCCGACTGCCCCGGTGCCCCGTTGCCCGCTGGCCCGGCTGCCGGCTGCCCTTTGCCCTCTTGCCGCATTGCCCGGTTGCCAGGGTTGCCCCGGGCGCCCTGTTGCCTGGGTTGCTCAGTTGCCAACCAATGCAATGCAAAGCAATACGATGTCAAGGACAAAAAAGGAAAGCAATGCCAAGCAATGCAAAGCAATGCAGAGCAATGCCTAGCGATGCCAGGCAATGTCAACCAGTGCCAAAACATGCCGCACAAATGCAAAGTGAAGCAATGCAGCGCAATGCCATGCAATGCCAAGCAATTCCTGACAATGCCAGGCACTGCCAAACGATGCAATGAACAAGCAAATCAATGCCAAGCAAAGATATGCAAAGCAAAGCAAAGAAAAACAATGCCAAACCATGCCACGCAATATCTGGAAATGCCATAAATGGCAAGCCATACCAGACAATGTCAGGTAATACAAGGCACGGCCGAGCAATGGCATGAAACGCGACGCACTGCTAAGCAGAGCAAGGCAAATCAATACCAAGCAACGCACAACAAAACACAGCAACGCAAAGCCATGCGACTCAATGCCAAGCAATCCCAGGCAATGCAATGCAAGGCGACTCAATGCCTAGCAATGCAATGCCGAGCACTACCAAGAGACGCACATAAATGCAAAGCAGTGCATGACAATGCAAATCAACACAACTCATTGCCAACCAATACAAAGTAACGACAGCCAGCGCGAAGCAACGCTGACATAAACACTTCAAGTTCATAAGCGCCTCGATGGTCCTTACAAGACTGCATGTTTGTTCCTCTACCGCTCCTCGTACTCCCAGGCATTGTTGGGGCCAAACGGTGGCGTCGTCTCTTATCAAACGTTCCTTATGGCCGCAGCCTGACTCTGTTTCGGAGAAACAGTTGTTGCAATTTTCTAGTATGAAGAACCGAGCAGCAGTAGGTGTTGGTGGCATATGCAATGACAATCGTCGTGGTAGCGAGAGATGTGTCAGTGGCCGTGGTCGCAGTGGGGGCGATTGCAGAGATCTCGCAATGGTGAAAGCAACGGCGCATGTAGCAGCTGTGAACAGTAGTAGTGACAATGGATAATGAGAGAAAGGACGACGATGACTGTAAGGAAGCGGAGAAGAAAAAGGATGAGGAGGAGGCTGTGGAGGCGAAGACGGAGGAGGAGGAGGAGGAGGCGGAGACGTAGGTGGCGGATGAGAACAAGGTAACGAGAACCAGGGGGAGGAGCGGGAGAGGCAGCGTCGAGGAAGAGAGGGGAGGGGGAATGGGGGGCAGAAGGAGCATGGGGAATGGGCGAGTGGCAAGGCAGGGGGGGCGAGGAGAGGGAATGAACCCAGCGAGACCACAATAAGGGAGCACTCCCACAATCAGGAACGCGTTGCTTTGCATATACCATCTTGACTTTAATTCCCAAGCCGGCATCATCAATCCACGTCGCTCAGTGATGAATCGTGCCCGCCTCCTTCACCTTTAGGAACCATTTCGGAGGCCAGTACACCATCAGCCTTTCGAAACTGCGCTTGCAAAGATTGGAACGACAAATAACAATAGGAATATGTGCTGGAGATGGGCCCACAGACTCGGCACACAAATGCTCAAGTCCGTTAAAGTATCCCAGCTGCGTCGGAATGGGGAAGAGCTGTGCCAAGGAAGGTAAACCTCGATCAATTTGGTGTGTCACTTCTGGAGCAGTCGAGCTAAATTCGGGCGAGCCGCGTGCCACTGCAGCAAGCAACGTGTACCTGAAGCCTCCTGGCCCACCATCGGCGAGCCAATCACTCCCAGGACCACCCATGTCGGGGATTTCGGTCGTGGGGACACTGGTAACGCTCTGAATGGAACAACGCTGCTATCGCGCGAAGGGCCTGTCGGGAATCGGGAGGGCGAGACAAGGCCCTGCCCAGAGCCCCCCGCCATACTCAGGAACGCTGGGCATGATCCCCCATCAGTTGTACAGGTCGGGTAAGCCCCGAGTCGCACGGCAGGTGGTCAAAGCCCCTCCCCCACAGTCCCTGGCGCACAGCGCAGACCCGAGCGCGGTGGCGAGTCCGCACGGCAGCGCAGCTGGATATTGGCGGCGCGCACAAGGGGGAGGAAGGAGGGGGGAGAGCTTCTGAGGAGGCTGCTGCTTAGATCAGACCCGCGCCTTCTAAGAAGCAGGGGTGCTCCTAAGAAGCCCTCCCCCTCCACCCAAACCCCTCTGCGCGCGGCTGGGGATGACCAACTGCTGCCGTTCGGCGGTGCCCCGGTGATGGGCTCCTGGAGCGCGACCCCCGCGCGCTGCCGAGGCAAGACATAGTCCCGAACGGCCCCTTGACCGGAGGCCCACCAGCTCCCGCGCTGTCACCCAGCCTCCCGCACGGCGAGCCGAATGCACTCGAAGAGTGCGCCGTGGCAGAAACGTGTGGCCAACGAGCGTCCGCCAGGCGTTCGAGGGGATTCTCGCCGGAACAGCCCGCGTCAGACCAGCACGCGCGACTCACCGCAGGCTTGTGCGTCCGAGGTCTCTGCAGCCTCCCTCCCTCGGACCCCCCTTCTTCCCCTCCTCCTCCTCCCCCTCCTCCATCCCCGTCAGATATGGAGCGAGCCCACCTTGCTTACCTCCCGCCCCCATCCCGCCTGCCTCCTCTCTCTCCAGGCTCCCCCCACCATCCCTCCCTCCCTCCTCCTCCCTCCCTCCTCCTCCCTCCCCCCCTCCCCGCTCCCCCCCTCCACGCCCCTCCTCCCTCCCCCCCTCCCCCGACCCTCCCCTCCCTCTCTCTCTCTCTCTCTCCCCACGCCGAGGTAGGCCAGAGGGGAGAGCGGCCCCCGCCCGGCCGTGGTGCGGCGGCGCTCCGTGCACCGGTGGCGCGCGGTGCATGGCCTGCGGCGCTTCCCGCCGCCGCCGCCGGGGCCGCGGGGTCGCTGCTGCCGCCGCGGGCTCCGCCGCAGAGCCTCCACCGCTCCTCCTCGCCCCTTCCTCACCGCTCGCCCGGCGACGCCAGGAGCCAGCGCTCCCCGCTCCTCGCACCTCCTCGCGACCCCCACGCCTCACTCGTCCGTCCTCGCGCCTCGTGGCGCACGCATCACTGCTCACTCCTCACGGCTCGTCTCCGCGGAGCCTCTTCTCTCATCCTTCATCTATTATGCCAACATGTCCCCTCCTCCTCCTCCTCCTCCTCCTCCTCCTCCTCCTCCTCCTCCTCCTCCTCCTCCTCCTACATAAGCAATGGTGTCCGACGAAAACAGCAGGTAGCTGTGGATTCTGATCTTCCTCAGCCGCAGAGCTAGAAACGATGCTTTGGAGCTATGCCTGGACACGACGGTACACCTGCCTGCAAGCAAGACGCGACAACAAATGCGTACGAGAAGGGAAGCGCCTATCAACGTCGCGTCGCAACCCTCTGAGCGCGAATGGCGGCACGGGCACAACCGTTTCCAAGCGAATTGGCGAAGCTAGGGCGGCCTTCGACCTTCGACAAGCTCCTGATAGTCTGGCAGCGCGCCAGCATTGCACGGAGGCGGAAGCTCGTTTTCTTCGCCACGTGCGTCATCTCCGAACTTACATACACACACACACATGTTAGAAACGCTTCGTCTCAGCGCTTTGTTTCAAAAGCTGATCTGGACAAGACCGACGCGCTCCGAGCATGACGTATGCGCAAGATCTACAACGCCCCGCACTCGACGACTTCTCATGTCAAAAATGAGGGGGCCAGGCCATGCTACAGCGCACGTCTGAGTCAACGAATCTTTTTTCGACAATTTGCACCGCCGTTTGGCAGGATCTCTGCCATGCGCGACACCAGGCGGCGACATCCGAGCCCTACCCTCACCAAACATAGATTCTCCTCAATCGATGAGAGGCGGGGGTAAGGTTCGGATTCCGCCGCATATTTACTGAGTTCTGGCCACTACCCCCGGCGCTCATCGAGCTGCCTGGAGACTGGATCGGCGAGGGTCGGGTTCGGATGCCGCCGACGAGCTACGGCGCTCCAAACACAACACTCATTGAGCAGGCACCGATCGTCCCGGCATTCCTATGGGCCTACCACGACATGTTCTTAGAACCCAAAATGTTCTACGAACCAAAACAATATTATGATAACATGTTCCCGATGAGCTAAATCAATACAGTCTCAGTCAGAACTGTTCTAAGAACATTTCGTGCAGACCACAGAAGGTTCTTAGAGCATCTTTTGGTGGGCTTATAGGGAAGCCAGGACGCTGCGCCACTTGTTGAACTCACGGCTTTGGGTTGTCCTCGGTTCGCTTACGCCTCATGCAACTTCACACTCGCAGTGTGACGAGAACTACGACACTGCGTGTGGCGCGCCATCCTGTGGTGTTGGGCGCTCCAGGCCTCGCTGCTTCAGGCTGTGAGCAGGAGGAGGACGAGGAGGAGCAGGAGGAGGAGGAGGAGGAGGAGAGGGAGAAGGGGGTGGAGGAGGGGGAGGGGGAGGAGGGGAGGAGGGGAGGAGGAGGAGCAGGAGGAGCAGGAGGAGGAGGAGGAAGAGGAGGAGGAGGATGAAGAGGAGGAGGAGGAGGAAGAGGAGGAGGAGGAGGAGGAGGAGAAGAGGAGGAGCGAGGAGGAAGAGGAGGAGGAGGACCCCCTGGCCTGGGCGCTCGGCGAAGAAAAGGGCCGCCCCGCCCGTGCCCGGCCGTCCTCGGGCGCAAGCGCGTCGCTCCTCGAGCTGCGCTCCCGGCCCTTCCCCGGGGGGCCTCGGCGCTGCAGATCCTCGGCGTCGGCGATGCAGCGGCGCCCGCGTCGTGGAGAGAATCGAGCTCCGCATCGAGCCGCATCGCCGATGCATCGGCGTTGCGGCGCGATCTTCCGACCCCATCTGCCACTTCGACCCCATGTGCGGGAGGCCCAGATCAAGCAAGGTCGAGTGGCTCACAGCCCGCGACCACACAACGCACAGAAGCCGACAGCCTCCAGGGCGGCATCAGGACCCTCGGACTGCACTCCACATCTCTGCTGCCTGCAAGTTCTCAAACCACTCAAAAGTGCCAAACTGGCACTTCAAGCTGCCTGCAAGTTCTGTCAAATCTCTGCTGCGTGCAAACTCTGACGGCAAGTCTGTGGCAAGAGAAACCACTCGAAGTGCCTGCTGGCATGCCGCAAACCTCCGAGGCCACCGAGGACGCCTGTGGATGCCTCACCAAAGACGGTCTCAGAGGCGGCTCTGGACACACGCGTACGCGACCATGACCGACCTGACCATAAGCGGAGGCGCGAGGCGCAATGGCGTCGTGACCATCAGGCGCGAGGCGCGAGGCGCGAGGCGCAATTGCCCTCGGGCCCCTGGGGAGGACCCAGCAACTTCGGACGGATGACAACCACCAGAACTGGTCTCATCACAACCTGCTTGGGACCGACTGTGGGGCCGTCTTTTCACCGAGACCATAGGGAACGCAATGAGGCGTCCTAGACCATGACCGACCCGAAGCGCAGTGGCAAGTGGGCTTGGAAAGACAGGCGCTGTCATGTGCAGGACGTGCAGGGCAAAATAATAAGCACAGTGGGCGTGGCTTAATGGGGGGGTCACAAATGGGGGGGTCAGAAAAGGTCCCCTTTCGTGCCCCTTTCGGGCCCCTCCAGAGCCCCAGGGGGCTCGTTTAGGTACCATTTGGATACCTTTTCGGACCACACTCGCCGCCCCCCCATTTATGATCCCCCCTTACGCAGCGCCCATGCACAATGTACAGATTCGGAGGCCGGGCGGGTTTCTTGAATCGGCGCTGGGCCACCCTCCCTGGCGCGCGGAGCGCGCCGGGGGCGTCGCCAGAGGCGCCATCAGCGGGTCCAGCCCGAATCCAAGGTATCCGCGTGGACCTCCAGAAGTTGATGCTCGAGTAGTTCGTGCTATCAGGCCCCTATCGGCGATCGATGGGCAGGGTCGATGCATCCTCAGGCTAGTGTTTTGGGAACCATATTCTAACTAACATACACGGCCTCGGGGTTTAGTAGCCTCTAGTGGCCATTGCGGCATGCAGTGTACTGTAAGCTACCTATAGTGGCCCTTCGTGGCCACTGGTGGTCTCTAACTGCACCCAGTAGCCGGTACAAAGATGCCAAGACCATAGTCTGTTTGATAATAGCAGCGTCCAACAAAACACTCCTCTAACTCGGCGGCGAACCCGGGGGGGAAGGCGAGAAGGGGCGGGCCTTCTCAGAGGGCTCGGGAGCTCCCTGGCCTCCTGAGAAGCCCTCCGAGCTGCCCCGCCGCCTTCCGAGAAGGCCTCCTCCTTCTCTCGCGTGCCTCCCTCGCTCGCCGCCGACTTGCCACTCCCCCCGAGCCTTCTGTCTGCCCCCCGACGCTGCCCCTGGCCGGTGCACCGCCCCGGTGGCGCAGGCTGGAGCCCGTTCGTTTCTTCGGGCTGGCCACGCGCGTGCCCGGAAGGGGTGGGTGGGTCCCGTCGCGCCGGTCACGCTACGGCGGGGGTAGCCACAGAAGCCTGCGAGCGCCTCAGGACGTCCGCGGTCGCCACCGGACGACCGCCGCGACGTGACTACAGGGGGGGAGGAAGCGGGGCCAGTCACACGCGTGATCGCCGGGGGGGCTTTTCCGAACGGGCTCCTGTGCGACACGCGCGGGGGGGGAGGCGAGGGAGCCCTGGGCCCGCAGCCTGGTAGTGCGGCGGCACGGGGGCCTCGGCGGCACCGGAGCAGCACGCCGAGGATCCGTGCCCCTGCCTCTCTCAGTGTAGGCGGCGCCCAGGAGGGGGTACAGTCAGCCTGTATACATGATTTCCACCACCACTACCATATGTAGGACGGGGAAGAAGGGAGGATGAGGAGGTCCTCCTCCTCCTCCTCCTCCTCCTCCTCCTCCTCCTCCTCCCTGGCCCTTGCCTACCTATGGTAGTGGTGGTGGAACATGGGCCCATCAAAACAAGAAGGACGCACGATCAGGATGCAAGGGCCCTGGAAGCCCATGTCGACTTGTTTTCTCTGCGAACGGGGCGCGGTCAGCGAAAGCAGCCAAGGATGAAGGGGGAAGGGTGCAAGGGTAAGCTTGGAAAGCTGCTCGTCCTTACTCTGCGGGTTGACTGTAAGGGGAGGGGGGGCACTTCTTAAAAGGCGCCGGCCCTGTATCTGCAGAGAAGGCTCACGCCTTTTAAGAAACAGCCTCATTCTAAGAATCGTCTCCCCCCATACCCCCTTCTGCGCGTGGCTAACATTAGAACGTCCGAAGTGGGTACGGAAAAGAGTGGGCACACAATGCCGAACAACGAACACTGTCTACCTGCGGCGGACGCTGTTGGGCAAGCGACTGTTTGACTCAAGATGACAACGTCCGTGCAAAAACACCGACGACAAATCCTGCTCAACATGGGCAGGGAATGCTGCTGGTCTTCGTCCTCGTCCTTCAGGTCCCTATTTCGATCGTGACGAAGACTCAAAATCACTCCTGCCACCCGCGACTCCTTAGGATTACCGTCCCCCCCGCTGCTAAAATCAATGACTCCCGCTCCGCTGCTGGAGCAAGCCTTCTCTCAAGACAAACCCTTTCTCTCAGCGCCAATCTACCCAAAACCGCAGCGTGGCCCACAGGAGGCCGACCAGGGCATTCGCAAAAAGCGCTCGGAGGTTCCCAGAAATTGCGCTAAACAGCCAGTGGAAATCACACGTGTCATGTGGGGAAAACCTGAAACATAACGCTGTGAATCAAGAAAAACCTATCGGTTTGATGGTGCGCGCGGATTTGTTGGATCCGCATTGGAGCACCCTGCCGACGCCTCCAGCGCCGCCAATAGCTCGCTCAACGTGCAAGGGTATAACGTTCCGCGCGGACATCGGAAGCTAAGATTTGTAGTTGTTCTTCTTCGAGATAAGGGGGGACTGGCCAAGGCGGGGAAGCAGTGACCACGAATCGACGATACACATCGTCTGCACTGCGGCGACATTGGGCAAACATTATCAGCCATTGGCCCTGGGAAAAGACACCGCACTCCTTACTTGGCAAGTTGGGGCACCCAGGCCCCGATCGGCAAAAGGTCGATGGTGGGCCGCTGCTTCCCCCCTGTGGGCCGGTCCTCCCCGCTGGTGAAAGGCTCCCCGCTGGTGAAGGGCATGCTTTCCACCACCACCACCACCATAAGTTGGAGGGGGGAAAGAGGTGGAGGAGGAGGAGGAGCAGGAGGAGGGGGAGGAGGAGGAGGAGGAGGAGGAGGAGGAGGAGGAGGAGGAGGAGGAGGAGGAGGAGGAGGACACCCTCCCCCTCCTGCTTATGGTGGTGGTGGTGGTGGTGGAGAGCAGGCCCACCAGCTGGCGCCCCTGCAGCGCTCCTGCCCCGACCGAGACTCCGCGGGCGCGAGTTTGTGCACGCCGCCCACACGCCGCCCCGGGACGGACCGCACCGAGGTCTCCGCAAAAACAGCGCGGGCTGCGGGCGCGGGCCGCGCAGGGCGGCGCCCCCATGCCACACTCACGCCTCGCCCCGCCCGCCACCCCTTCTGAAGACTCCGGTGCCAGCCCGCCCACGCATTCGCGAGAGCTGGCGGGGGAGGGGCAGGAGTCAGGGCAGGGGCGCGAGGCAAATCAGCAATCAGTCGGCTTCTTCCCCCGCATGGTCTGGTGGCCCCCTCCTTCTCCACCTCCACCCCTCCATCACTGCGCACATCCGCAACCAGTCCTCGCAAGTCCTCACGACCTAAGCCTGGGACTGGTGGCGCGCCTTCGAAAATGCCACCTGTAATCCACGAGCGTAGCGAAAATCGCCACGTGCGCCGCGCAACTGAAACATCCATATCTTCCCCCAGCTCCTCCTTCTCCTCCTCCTCTTTTGTCCTGGGGGGTCCTGGGGGCGGGCCTCAAACAACCGCGCACCCCCTGGCCGAAAAGCAGTTCGCCGATCCTCCTCCCGAACAAGCTTGCCTGTGCAGGGATCCCTATGGTTGAGGAGACGTTCCAAAATCGTCGCCGACTCTTGTGGGCCGCGACGCCTTTCATCTGAGGACCCTCGCAATCTCGAAGCAGTGTTTGGGCTCGAGACTTGGCGAGGGCCCCACAAACAACACACACGGCGTACCCCGCTCTCTCGATTACCTCGTGCCGACGCGGTGGGGGTGGGGAAGCCAAACTCGGGTTCGCTTCGGCCCCTCCGACCTTGGCTCCCGAAACAAAGCTGGACTTGTTTGGACCGCCGTTGCCGTGGACCAGGGTCCGTGAAACCAGTCGGGCCGCGGCCCTGCCCCTGGCAAACGCGCCCTCCCAACCTGGACACAATTTCTTGTGGGCTGATGCTAACCGACTTGGAAGGAGGACGGTGCGAGGGCAGGCCACGCACTTCCAGGTGCCACCCTCAATGGGCCTCAGCGGGACGGACGCCCCGCACCTTTTTCCGAGCTCGTCCAGCGGTGGGAGGAGGCAGGCTCGCGGTGGCAACCTTGGACTCCGAAAGCCTCACGCGAAAAGAGGCCACAAAACTCAAAACGCCTTGCCTCGCGCGGGAGTCAGCACACTTATTCATCACGAAAGACACTGGAGCCTCCCCCTCTAGGTGAGCTCTCTGCGCGATGGTTTGGTGAGACTTGATTTTGACAATCTGGAGGATCACCCCAGGCACACGCCCATTGTCCTCCAAGACAGCCCAAACCCCACGCCACAGATGAGCGGTTATCTGATCGCTCCTTTTCGCAAGCTTCCCTACCAGCCAAGAGGCCTTCCACGGTGGACTCACTGTCTATGATGAGCCCCTCGAGCCCCACTGAGTTCCGAACGGCCTGGAATACAGCCCAGATCTCGCAGTGGGCCGACGTGGGCCACGAGGCGGGAACGCTCCCAAAGACAGCCTGTCGCTCACTGCTTTTCTCACGATCCCAGCTGATGGAGGCGAAGCCTCCTGTGGGTAGTTCGTCCATGTCGGGACAGAGCGCGCATCCGCCCGTGGCGACCCAGCCCGACAAGACGCGGTGACCATTCAGATCCCCGAGCGCGTAGACATCAGGAAGAGTCGGGGCGGGGCGACGCACTCGCCCGCAAGGTCTTGGATGAGGCCCCGCGCCCACTTCCAGTGAAGCAAGTCACTGTCACGACACAACGTTGCTCCTCTCTGCTCGCCGCCTCCTCCTCCTCCTCCTCCTCCTCCTCCTCCTCCTCCTCCTCCTCCTCCTCCTCCCTCTCCCCACCTCCCCGTCCTCCTCCTCCTCCTCCCTCCTCCCTCCTCCTCCTCCTCCTCCTCCTCCTCCTCCTCCTCCTCCTCCTCCTCCTCCCCGTCCTCCCCCCCCTCCTGCTCCTCCTGCTCCTCCTGCTCCTCCTCCTTGTCAGGGCTGCACCGCTGGGGCCGGAGCGAGACCCGAGGGAGCGGGCAGCGGGGAGCGGGCGGCCGAGGCCGCCGCATGATGCGCGGGGGGCGGCTCGCGCGGCGCGCCTGTGGCGTGAGCGGCGGCGGCGGCCGCGGGCGGCGGCGGCCGCACGACGACGACGACGACGACGACGACGACGACGACGACGACGACGGCGGCGGCGGCGGCGGCGGCGGCGGCGACGGCGACGGCGGCGGCGGCAACGGCGGCGGCGGCGGCGGGCGCGGCGGTGGCGGCGGCGGCTGCGGCGACGACGTGGAAGACGAAGACGACGAGGACGAGGTCGAGGACGAGGTCGAGGACGAGGACGGGCACGACGACGACGACGACGAAGACGAAGAACAGTCAACATCGAATCGGAAAACCGGATCTGATCGAGGCGTGTATCGAGTCGGACCGCGTCGACACGGAGCGAGAATCGAATCGCATAGGCGGCGCCAGGATGCACAACAGCGCCATGAAAGCATCTGACCACATCGGATCGCCAGAACATCGGAATCGAATCGGATCGGGCCAGACGGAATCGACATTCGGATCGATCGGATCGAGAAGGACCCTGGCGGGCGGGCGAGGGGAGGAAAGGGGAGGGGGCGCGCTACGGGCGCTCGCGCCACATCTGACATCATATTCCTCCCTCTCATCTCTTCCCTTCCCATGGTGCATATGTGTGTGTGTGTCTATCCGTGGAAGCATGTCAGAGCTGACCTGGAACTCCGAGAAACGACTCCATCGCGCCATTCGCAATCAGAAGAGAAAGAGAAGCTGTGAACACATGAGGAGGTGGCGGGTGAGCGGGAGGAGGAGAGGGGGGGAGGGATGGAAGGACCAACGCGTCGCCGAAGTGACACCCCCCACAGGCTGCATGAAATCTAAGCATCTAGGGTTCGAGCGCCATCGCGCCGAACCAAATCGTCTCTGTGCCAAACTGCACGAACCATGTCACCGACCGTGTGTTCGTAGGAAGTTGTGATCCAGGCACAACTTGTCCCACAAAGTGGTCGCCCCGCGGGGCGACAGGAGGGGGGACTGGGAGAGCAGGTTCTCCACCTCATGCTCCCCATATCCGTTCCCTGCCCTCCACGCCCTCCTCCTCTTTGCTGGGCTGTCCAGGTCATCATGGATGAGCGCCAAAGAGCCATGTGCATTGCCTGTGCCCCGAGATCAACGCAATCGATTTGCAACTCAGCGGTACCTCCTAGAGCTCAAATGCTAAGCATAACAAGAGAGGAACTGTGGTGCACGGCGCAGCTGGTGGAGAGAGAAACAGAGCGGGGTCAAGGACGGCCCTACTTGCATGGCCTCGCGTTCCAAGATGGTCCCATGTTGCGAATTCCTCGTAGATAGCATGCAATGGCTAAAAGTTGGTTCAAGACTGCCTTCAGCCTGCCTCCATTGATTTTCCCCCGGTAAACACACCAATGATGCCCGACCACATGCACTGAGCAAACCTGGAACCACCTGAGTGCCGACCAGCCTGCCTCTACTGTACACGAAGATACGCCAACGATGGTTCCAAGGTGGCTCACGATACTTCCAAGTGTGCTCCAGAAAAGGCTAATCCCACCAGCCCTCTGGGCGTAGGTGGTCTAGAGCAGATCCTCTTCCACCCCTCCCTCTTCCCCCTTGGGGAGGGGTTTACCCCTCCCCCTACCCCCTCCCCTGGACCTGGACGGGGGGGGCCGCGGGTAGTTAGAGCGTCCAAGATGGCCCAAGACGGCTCCAAGAGCGCCTCAGAGAACCCAAGATGAGCTCCAAGATGGCTCAAGATAGCGCAAGATCGCTCACGATGGCTCCTAAGATGGTTCCAAGAAGCCCAAAGACGGCCCCAAGATAACTCCAAGTGGCCAAACAGCTCCCCAAGGAGGCCCCGAAGAGGCCAAAATCGTCCCAAAACCTAAGGAAAATCAATGATTTTTGCTTTCTCGCCTTTTCGCTTCCGATGGCCATCCGAGGCCTGGAGATGGCTCCAAGATGGCCCAAGAGGGCCCCAAGAGAGCCCCAAAAGAGCCCCAAGACGGCCCCAAGAGCGCCCAAGAGCACTCCAAGAGCGTTCCAAGAGGGGTCCAAGAGGCGATTTTAGGGGCTTCCGAGGGGGGACGCTAATTAAACCCCCCCTCTTGTTTGATCGACTCCCTCCAAGATGGCCCCAAAAGCGCCCCGAAGGCTCCCCAGAGCGCCTCAAGAGGGTCCCAAGAGGCGCCCAAGATGCCCCAAGGCGCCCAAAAAGCCCTCCAAGAGGCCCTCAAAAGACCCCCAAGAAGCTCCTTCCCCTCCTCCTCCTCCTCCTCCGATTCTTCCTCCTTCTCCGTCCTCCTCCTCCTCCTCCTCCTCCTCCTCTTCCCCCTCCTCCTCCTCCTCCTCCTCCTCCGACGACGACGACGACGACGACGACTCCTCTTCCATCCTCCCCCTCTCGGGGTCTGTGACAGCTTCCCCCGCCCTTTGTTATTCTGCATGCTCCCCGACTTCCCTGATCACCTCAACTCCCCTGAGCATCGTTTCTGGATGGGCTGGTGGGGATACGCGAAGCGTCAACAATTCCATTGAAAAGGTCTGACCTATTTCAATGATTTCCCAGTCTCGCCCCCTATTGGCATCTAGATGGCTCATAGATGGCCCAATCGGGCCCAAAGAACAACAAATCCGAAGGGCCAGAGATAGCTCCCACGGCCCCAGATAATACCCAAGAGAATACGATCGGGGAGACGTAAGACTCGGGTACGGGGGACTCGGGTTGGCCCGACGAGGCCATCATAAAAATGACGAGGCCCAATCTGAAATTTGACGTGAGCTCCCGCTGCAGACATCCCACGAAAACTGGACCGTCAAAATCCAGGACGCGCTCGTCAAAAAAACGTCGGCAGACCCGAGTTCCGGCTTACTCGGGTCTTGCGTTTCCCCGATACGAGGAGGATCCCAACTTCGGGCTCACAGCGGGGCAGGCACTGAGTGTGTCCGAACTGCTCCCAGAAGAGCTCCGAGAGAGCCCCAGGGGGCCCACGGTATCGCACGAGGCTTCTCAGGGGGGGCCCCGAGAGGTGGGCAACCTCGGGGCGCTGCTTCAGCTGCTTCCCCGCTTGGCTCGACTGGGGCTTTCCCCACCTGTGAGTGAGTGGTTCGCAGTGCACTCGTCGGCGTTCCTGGATGTTCCTCTTGCCGCAACCATTCCCTATCGCTTCCGATGTTCTCACGGGCATCAGAAACGCAGCGTTTATGTGTGTGTGTTATGCCGACTGGTCCCTACTGACCCATGGCTCCCCTTGCCCAGCGATGCCCACGGACGCCAGGATGTCAGCAACGCTGCAGCCAACCGCCAGCAAACAACTCCAGCTCGCTCTGCAGGCGCGCTGCCCCAAATGCCAAACGCTGTGGACGCCGATCGCTCTCCGGTCCTGGGCGGCGGGGCCTCCGCCCTGCAGCGCTGGCTTCTGGGACGGCGCGGGCCGGATGGGCATCCAGCGCCAGAAAGCGCCTCGCCGTGAGGGCCCTGCAAAAGGCGGGTGCCGTGCTCGGAGTGTGCCACGGCACCGAGGGACCGCCCCGCCCGGCCTGGCCAGGGCCTGGTGCCGGGGAGAATGCCCCGCCTCCGCTTGCCTCGTTGCAGCCCGCATGCTGGGTCGCGGAGGCGTGGGGGCGGGACTCTGGCAACCAAGGAATCCGACGAAAGGGTCGCCCCTCTTCTGTCAGGTCGACGTTCGCTGCTGGGCCATCTTAATTAAGCACACAAAAGACTCCGAGGTCGTCCTGCACCAAGGGGGCTCCGACTTCGACGACCCGCCTGTTGTGGATTACGCGCTAAAGTGTGGAACATCGAAGTGAAGGGTCTCCACTCGACCCTCAGCGCTGACCCCAGGGACATCCCCCAGGGAAGTCAGTACTGCCAACGGTTTGGGACCCTCGTCAACTTCTAGCAGTCGCGATGTCGCAATGCTGGATGCCCAGTCACTTGCGGGATGCCGGTACGGGAAGAGTCTGACGGAATCACGCAAACTCTAATATTGCTTGAGCCGCGGGGACGCCTCTCCTCTGTGATGTCAGTCTTCTGCTAGTCGCGTAGACCCCAGGAGATCCCGGTCCCTTTCCAGGAACCAGCTTTCTTCCCGAGCTGCTTTCTGACGGCCATGTGGGGTCCGAAGCGGCTTCGGAAGCCGAACCTGACGAACAAAAACAGCTGTCCATTCTAGCTCTGGGAATCCATAATCTGGAGGCCTCGCTCCTTTGAGACAGCCCGACGCAGCAGGTGCGTTCTGGTCAGACTTTTCCGGGGCGGGTCCGACTGGGCGAGTCATCGAGAACGGATCTTACGCGAGATGACGAAGCGACCTTACGCGGTGGCTTACGCTGGCCGCCGGCGCGGCACGCCACGAAGGCACTGACGCGCGACCTTGCGCGAGCAGCTTTCGCGCCAATGTCGGCGCAGTCGACCTCGTTTTTTTCCATCGCCCAACAATCGCCAAGAGTGCGCCATGAGAGCCACCCCTCTCCCTCCCATTCAAAAGAACTGGACAGACGACGCTGAAGAACCCCGATGCCAACTCCCTCGCCCCTCCAATCGCCGCTCCGCTACTCCACGAGTCTTGAATCGGGCATGTCCCTCTACAGGAGGAATAGTCAAACATAGTTAAATTACCCTAGCGACGTACCCAACCCCTGCGCAGTGCAGGGCAGGAGTAGCATTGGAGATTTGATGGGAGGGCGACGACGTGATATGGACGCATATACTTCTGCGAACGGCACTCGGGGGGGCACATCAGGGATACGCTGGACCCACCAACAACCCTCGAAAATGGCGACAATGTCGCGGATCGCAGCCCCCCGAGGGTCGGCGAAGCCCCGCTCAGGTTTGCGCGGTGCCTCACTCCGCTGGACCCACCACCAGCCCTCGAAAGTGGCGACAATGTCGCAAATCGCAATTCCCCAGGGACGGCGTGGTCCCGCTCAAGTCTGCGCGGTGCCTCACTCCGCTGGACCCACCACCAGCCCTCGAAAAAGGCGACGACAACGTCGCAGAACGCAGCCCCCCAGGGACGGCGAGGTCCCGCTCAGGTCTTGGCGGTGCCTCACTCCGCTGGACCCACCAGCAGCCCTCGAAAATGGTGACAATGTCGCAGATCGCAAGCCCCCAGGGACGGCGAGGTCCCGCTCAGGTCTGCGCGGTGCCTCACCCCGCTGGACCCACCAACAGCCCTCGAAAGTGGCGACAATGTCGCAGATCGCAGCCCCCCAGGGTCGCAGATCGCAGCCTCCCAGTGACGGCGAGGTCCCGCTCAGGTCTGCGCGGTGCCTCACTCCGCTGGACCCATCACCACCCCTCGAAAATGGTGACAATGTCGCAGATCGCAGCCCCCCAAGGACGGCGAGGTCCCTCTCAGGTCTGCGCGGTGCCGCACCCCGCTGGACCCACCGACAACTCTCGAAAATGGCGAGAACGTCGAAGATCGCAGCCCCCCAGGGACGGCGAGGTCCCGCTCAAGTCTGCGCGGTGTCTCACTCCGCTGGACCCACCAACAGCCCTCGAAAATGGCGACAATGTCGCAGATCGCAGCCCCCCAAGGACGGCGAGGTCCCGCTCAGGTCTGCGCGGTGCCTCACTCCGCTGGACCCACCAAGAACCCTCGAAAATGGCGACAATGCCGCGGATCGCAGCCCCCCGAGGGTCGGCGAAGCCCCGCTCAGGTCTGCGCGGTGCCTCACCCCGCTGGACCCACCACCAGCCCTCGAAAGTGGCGACAATGTCGCAGATCGCAGCCCCCCAGGGTCGCAGATCGCAGCCCCCCAGGGACGGCGAGGTCCCGCTCAGGTCTGCGCGGTGCCTCACCCGCTGGACCCATCACCACCCCTCGAAAATGGTGACAATGTCGCAGATCGCAGCCCCCCAGGATCGGCGAGGCCCTGGGGGGCAGGAGGCGAGAAAGCGGCGAGAGGCAGAAGGCGGGAGGAGAAGACGCGACCGCAGTGCTCTAGTCAAAACGAATACTCAACCAAGGAGGGCTGGGAAACAAACATTGTCTGGGGACGATATCCCGACCATTGGTGAATCTGTTTCGGCCAGTCTTTATGTTTCTTCCGAAATCCGCCTGCAGGGGGACACGCCCGCCCTGACACGAGTCCCACGCCCCCCGTTGCGGGCACACTCTCACGGCAGGGGGCAGCGCGCCGTATCCGGGCGGCGGCCCGTACCTCGTCTCCCGCGGGGCCGGGGGTGGGGGCGACGGACACTGGGCGAGAGGGTCGGAGGCCGGGTGCTCCGAGAATGGAAGCCACCGTTGAGGTCCTTCTCCTCCTCCTCCCTCCCTCCCTCCCTCCCTCCCCCCTTCCTCCTCCACTTCCTCCTCCTCCTCCTTCTCCTCCTCCTCCTCTCCTTTTCCTTACAAGTAACTTCTCCCTGTCGCACCCCGAGGCCAGTTTTTAGGGCGGGCCTGGCGTTTCGCCTGAGACTCCCTCACCAGTTACGACTCTGAAGCTTAACAAGTGGCAACTGTTTCACATATGGATGGCGGGTGGTTTTCAAAATGTGGCTCTTGCGTTAGCGCGGCGCACATTCGTGTTGAGCATTGGCAAGAGTTTCACGGATTGAGGGAAATTGGTGTTCAAGATGTGGCTCTCGCCTTAGCGCGGCGCACATTCGTTCTAAACATTTGCGAGAGTTTCACGGATTGAGGGCGGGAGGTTTTCAAACTGTGGCTCTCGCCTTAGCGCGGCGCACGTTCGTTTTCAACAATTGCAAGGCCTTCACGGATTCACATTATCAGCGTACCAGGAAATGTGCTTTGGAAGGATTCTGGATTATGCGGGCGCAACAATTACGCTCATTCTCTGTGTTGACGTCCTAGAATTGGCGTCCTGGCAAAATTCATGATCGTCGAGACGCAAGTCAGGATGATCCGTGGCGTTGGAATGCCGAGAACAATGTTTTGGCATACTTCAGGGTCTTCAAATGAGTGTCTTCCAAGGACGCAGTTCCATCAATGGAAATAGACCGTTGTAGGGGCCAAGAAAGAGGGAGGTTGGAGGGAGGGTTTACTCCAACATCGTTGATGACTCTTGGGTTTACACTGGTCCTCCTCCTCCTCCTCCTCATCCTTCTCCTCCTTCATCCGCCATCCGCCATCCTCCATCCTCCATCCTTCTCCTCCTCCTCCTCCTCCTCCTCCTCCTCCTCCTCCTCTAACAGATTTGTCCTCCATTGGGGACGCCTGGTCCAGGACCGCAAGGAAGTTTATGGGCACGGAGGTCGGAGGTCGGGTGCGCGAGAGGGGGAGGCTACTGATAGGCGGGTTAGCGTTGCAAGAAGGATAATCACAAACATGATACGAATAGCGACGCAGCAAACACAAAATCATAACGGCCAAGGACACGACGAAGAAGGACAACAATGGGGGCGACATGCATGACATCTGCGATGTGTTTGGGCCCCGCCCATGCTGCTCACGGCCCCCGAGACTGGTGACCTGCACCGGCCCTGACCAGGCGCCAAGATCCTGAGCCCAGCGGATCGGTGTGTGTGTGTGTGTGTCTATGTGTATGTGTGTGTGTGTGTGTGTGTCCGGGCTGGGAACGCCCGTTCACTGGCCGACGAACGGAGGGAGGAGGAGAAGTAGGAGGAGGGGGAGGAGGGGGAGGAGGAGGAGAGGAGCAGGAGGAGGGGGAGGAGGAGGAGAGGAGCAGGAGGAGAAGGAGGAGGAGTACAAGGAAGAGGAGGGAGGAGGAGGGAGAGGATGGAGGGGGTGGAAGGAACGCCCTTCCCCTCCCAAGAAGCGGCTCCTGAGCTCGGGTTGGAGGTGGAGCGCTGGAGCCGACACGCCGAGGGTCGACCCGGTCGTGGCAGCAGGCACGCTCTCCGGCCCTTCGGGTGGCCGAAGTGCTGGCCTCCCGCCCGAGGAACGCGAGCCGGGCCCCCTCGACGGCCGCAGCCTGGCCGAAGCACACCCTGGGGCAGGACGTGGAGTGGCGGCGCGCACAGCAAGGGGAAAGGGGAGGAGGGAAGGCCTCTTAGAAGGAGGCTGCTTCCCAGAAGGCGCCGGCCCTACATCTACATATATATATATATATATATATACACATGTACGTATATACAGGTGTATATATGTGTATATATAAGCATATATATAGAGAGAGGGGGGGAAACAAAAACAAACCAAACAAAAAAAACGCCCGCGCCTTCTAAGACGCAAGGGAGCTTCTAACTTCAAGCAATCTTCCCTCCTCCCCCTGCCCGTTCTGCGCGCGGCCGAACGACGAGGTGCCAAGCTGCTTCGCAAGGGTCCGCCGCGGGGGGGGGAGCGATAACCCCCTGGGGTCCAGGGCCCGTGTCCCTCGCGAAGCTCCTCCGCGTCCCTCCGCGCAAGCGAGGAGGACCCCGAGATCCGACGCGGTGTTTTCTCCCACAGTGGTGGCCCCCCAGAATCTGGACCCCTTCTCCGGGACTGAGTATCGTGGAAGCGATCCTCATCCCCAGCGGCGTGGCCTCTGGGCCCCACTGGCCGATTTCCCCCCCTAGATGGGGATATAGGTCGTTCCCTTCGGGTTTCGAGGGGTGTATCCCCAACTGGGGTGATAATTTGGTGAGGGTCTCGAAAGGGATGGGGATAGGGATGGGGATTGGTTAAACGATACTGAAGGACCAGCTTTTCATCCTGAGTCGGTTGTGCCTGTCCCGGGGCCTAGTGAATGGGCCACTGGAGTCCGAAGCTTGCCCAAAAAACTTCAGTCGTGACTTTTGGCCACGACGCGGAAATGCCGGGGATCCGAGGAGGAAGAGGAGGAGGAGGAGGAGATCAAGTTTTTATTATTCCACATAACGCGCGTTATGTGGCTGGGTGGGTGGGTGGGGTCGCTGGCACATAACATAACACAGCCGCGCCCGGCCGCTCGAATGGCTGTATGCACACATTCTGATGCAGCAGCCTATGCGCGCACCACATCGCGCGTGTACACCACAGTGCATGGCGCATGGCAGTGATCACTAAACCACAGAAACTGCGTATACGACTGTACACGCGCCATACCATTTTTTTTCACACCCTTTGCTGCGCCCACAGCAGCACGCTCCGCGCGCACAACGCAGTCGCGCCTGGCCGCTCGAATGCTGATTGTGCTGGAAGGACTGCCCTTTGTTGCTATCGGTCATAGCACTCATGCAACGAAAGGACCTAGCAGCTGCGAGTGCTACACAGCGCCGCGATGCCCACGAACACCACGCATGCTGATGCAGCAACCTACGCGCGCACAACATCGTCAGCGTACGTCGCAACGCACGGGTGCACAACAGCGCCTGTGTATACAGCTGTCAACGTGCACACCACCTGTAGTACGCCAGCGAAAAAATCGCTTGCGACCCGACAGCCACGACGCGCCTATGTCAAGCGCTGCAATAGTTTGCGGTCCGATCAACGCGACGTGCCCGTAAACGGCACAATGCTTTTGACGAGCGCAGCGTCTGTGAAAACCACAGCGCTTGTGAACACCAA
>CAUYUJ010000437.1:30000-70000 GCA_963575745.1 Prorocentrum cordatum
GTAGTAGTAGTAGTAGTAGTAGTAGTAGTAGTAGTAGTAGTAGTAGTAGTAGTAGTAGTAGTAGTAGTAGTAGTAGTAGTAGTAGTCGTCTCCGGCACCTGCCTCTCTCGCCTTGTGCCAGCGGGGCATTTTGATGTACGCAGTTTTGACTCCGGCCGTCGTCGTCGTCGTCGTCGTCGTCGTCGACGTCGTCGTCGTCGTCGTCGTCGCGGTTGGCCTCTCGGGGGCCTCTGGAAAGCTGTTTTGAAGCGTTTCGGGAGCAGCTTTGGGGCCTCATTTGGGCCTCTTGGGGGCCTCTTGGGGCTTCCAGGGGGCCTCTTGGGCGCTTGTCGAGGCCTCTTGGGGGGTTCTTTTTGTTCTCCCCCCTCCGCTTTGCAGCAATACTCATGTCACCTGAGTCTGTCGCTGTATGTCGCAAGTTTGCACGAGCGTACCCGGGGCAACGCAGATCGCAACATGTGGAGGACACACATGATGAACGGTCTACAAGTTCAACAGGCGTAGCGTCGAACTCGGGCTCAAAACTCACTAGTTGTTGATCATAATGTAAAGCGCAAGGGCATTCACGGCGCCGTCCTCGACGTCCGCCTCTGGCTTCCGGGCCTTCGCGTCGGGAGCGCCGACGCAGCACTCGCAGACGCAGGCGAACGTCAGGATGACGACCCCGAGGCAAAACCAGAGCCAGCACAGGTCGATGTACCACTCCCACGCGAACCAATTCAGGAAGACGGGAAAGAAGGTGAACACGCCCGCGGCGAGAATTACAAATATGCCCAACAAGATGCCAGACATGCCATAGTCGCAGCGGCAGTTGATGGGGCACGCCACGCTCGCCTCAGGCGGCCGCGTCCAGTGCCGAAGCGCGCGGGGAGCACGAGCCCAAAAGTCGAAGCTGTCGAGCCACGATTGAGCCAAAATGGCTTGAGCCAAAATGGCTACGGAGGCTTCTTGGGGGCTTCTTGGGGCCTTCTGCGGGCCTTTTAGGGCGGGAAGCTGAATTTTCGGTTCGTGGTCCCTCTCTTGGGCCTCTCTTGGGCCGTCTTGGGCCTCTCCTGGGCCGTCTTAGGGGCCTCTTGGGCGGTCTTGGGGCAATCTTGGAAGCCTCTGCTATGGCCGTTGCACATCTCCAGGGGTCGTCTTGGAGCCGTCTTGGTGCCCTCACGGAACCATCTCGGAGCCTCCTGGGAGCCTCTTTGTGCCCCAAGGGAGCTTAAAGGAACCCAAGAGCGTTCGAAGAGGGCCTCAAATAGGGTGCGCAATTGCGCACCGTCAGACGTCTTCTCGGTACGAATGCACCCCTGTGCCTGTATACACATCCAGCATGTACATCGCTGTGCCTGCGTACACCACAAAGCCCGTGTACACCTCCAGGGCACGGCCCCATACCCCCGTTGCCTGCGCGGACAACAGTAATTATTTTTGCGTACGACAATGCTGGACACCACCGCGCCTGTGTGCACCACAATTGCCGCCGCAGCCGGCGTGTGCGCCACGCACGCCGAACAGCTCGTTGTTTCCACTGCTGGGTGTGCCGCCGCGCCTGCGTGGGTGTTACATCAGCCTGCGCGCGCCGCGCGCCTCTACATACCACAAGCACATGCCTGCGCACGCTGCAAACACGTTGCGCGCGCACTACGCACAGCATACCTGTGCGCTAAACAACACGCGCTGCTGCAACGGGGGTGGGTGGGGCGGCGGGCGTTATGTTATCTACTGGGTGGGTGGGTGGGTTGGAGGCCACATAACGCGCGTTATGTGTTCGAGTATAAAAACTTGATCTCGAGGAGGAGGAGGAGGAGGAGGAGGAGGAGAGGAGGAGGAGGAGGAGGAGGAGGAGGAGGAGGAGGAGACCAGAGGAGGAGCAGGAAGACGAGGAGCAGAACGGGGCTCGACTACGCGCAAGACTGACCCTACTCGGCCAAGGGCCACCTCCGGTGCGCGGCTTGCCGATCGTTGCATGCGATGCCACGCTGTAGCTGCTTGCAGGCTTGGGTCCGCCCCCCCCCCCGCGCGCCCCCCGACGGCCGCGCACTGCACTTCGCGGCGGAGTGTGCGCGCAACCGTCCGGCATGGTGAGAAACCACGCCCGGAGGCGCGGGCCCCGTCTCTCTCTGCGGCGTCCCTCGAGCTGGACCGACCTCTGCGAGAGCCCCGCTGGCCCGCGTCCGGGCGACGGCGCCCGGAGCGACAGAGAACGCGACGCCAGGACCTCAGGGACGCCGAGGGCCGCCGAGGGCGGCCGAGGGCCGCCGAGGGCCGCCGAGGGCCACCCAAGGGAGGACAGCCAGCCGAGCGCACCCTCGGCTCGCCCACGCCGACGCCCCTGGGCGCGCCGCCCGCCTCACTCGAGCAGCACCAGGTACCGCCTGCCCTCGGCCTCCAGCGCCCAGAGCTCCAGCGCGCGGTGGCTCGCGCCCAGCGCCTCCTCCCCGAGGGCGCCGAGCGCCTCGAGGAACTCCGGTGGCTGCCGCTTCTGCGCCGCCAGCGCGCCCGCCGCGGGGAAGCGCAGGTGCAGCGTCAGCGCCGACGCGGACATGGGCGAGGGGCAGCGGTGGGGGGGGGGGCATCAGCTCAGGCGGGGAGGGGAAGATGGGATCGGCGATGCAGCGGTGCACCGCCGATAGATCGGCGGCAGGCCCCCGATTGCGAACCCGCTTGGTCCTGGGCGGGGTGGGCTGTCTCGGCGACGAGTGGGCGATGGCGGGTCGATGCATCCCCCCCTTGATCCTCCCCCCCTATCGTTGCCCCTGAATGGGAGAGAGCAGCCTCTCGAGCACCTGGCAGCAGAGAGCCGCGGCCGCCGCGGCGCCCAAGGAAGTGCTGGCCCTTCGCGCCACGCGCGTGACTGGCCGCAGCTGCCCGACGCCCAGCAAGAGCGTCTCCAGGGACCCGCCCGGGCTCGGCTTAGGCGGCCCGGCCTCTGCGCCCGCGGCCACCTCCTCGCCAGGCAGCCTCAGCAGCATCGCGTCCAGCAGCAGCGCCGACCAGCGCTCCTCTGGGGGCCTGAAGCGGAACAGCAGCTCCGCCACCCGCGCCACCGCCGAGCTGCGGCGCTCCTCGCTCGCCGCGGCCTCGGGGAAGCAGAGGCCCACGACGGCGTCGCAGAGGCCGTCCTCGTCCCCTGACACCTCGAGCAGCACGGCGCCGCCGCGCGCCTCATCGGCGTCGCCCGGCGCCTCCGCGGAGCCCTCGCGGCAGCCCGCGCACCCGCTGCACAGGTCGAGCAGCTCGCGCGCCGCGCCGAAGAGCAGCGGCGCGTGCGCCATCGACTCCAGGTGGCTCAGGGCCAGCAGGGGCCTCTCGCGCGGCGCGGGGGCGTCCTGCAGCAGGCACCCGCCCTCCAGCGCGGAGCACACGCGCTCCGCGACGGAGGCCTCCGCCGTCGCCAGGAAGGGCCTCGACGCCAGCGCCAGCCGGGCGCAGTCGGCGCTCCCGAGCGCCGCCGCGGCGCCCAGGCGGAGCGCCTCGACCAGCCGCCGCGACTCCCCCGACAGCGCTACGGCCGCCCTCTCCGCCAGGTCCGCGGACCGGAACGCCACCTGTGCCGCCGGGGGCTCCCGCCGGCCCGGCCGGCACCCCGCCGCCAGGCCGCCCGCCAACGCGCGGGCTCCGGCCGCTGCTGCAACCGTGCGGGCGTGCTTGCGGCCCATCAGGAGGGGGCAGAGAGAGCGAGGTGGAGGGGGAGCGAGAGGAAGAACTCTCCGAGGTCTCGGAGCTCACGGACGCTGGCTGCCGGCGTGGCCCCCAACGGAAAACGCTCTTGCGCTCCCGACGGTGCAAGCGAGGCAGCATCGGCAATACCGAAGCAGTAGCATTGGTAGTGCTGGTGGTACTACTGCTAGCAGTCATGGCATAAGGCATAAGTGGTACGGGTGAAGCAGCACTGGCCAGGACCCGGAACTCGCAACAAAAGCCAGCGGGGCCCTTGAGACCTCATGGACGGCGACCGGGACATCGCGCCAGCGAGAACCAACTCATGCCGAACCACGTGATGGCTCGCCCTCTCTGAGGTAGGCACTGCCTCAGACCCCCGACGTCGTGTTTTTGTTTCCCAACGTCGACCCCCAGGGGTCTGGATCATCGATCCCTTCCCCGGGACCGCTTTTTCATTCTCGAATCGTCTGTCGACGATCCCGAGGCCCGGTACGGGCCCCCGGAGGCTGAAAATAGCGAGAAGCCCCCCGTCGTGATTTCTGCCACGACAGGGCGAGGAAGTCTGGGGCCACGGAGAACGGACAAGTCTGCCTGGCGAGGGGCCCCATCCTGCGCAGCTGCGCGCGGCGCAGGGCATGGGGCCCTCCCTGCGCTCACTGCCCGCCGCGGGGCGGTGCGGCCGGGGGAGCTCCGGAGAAGAAGCGCGGAGGCGCCCGGGGCGCTCCTGCGGGCCACGATCGGGTGCCGAAGGGGTGCGGCGACGTCGGCCGATCTGGGGGCCCACCGGGGCGGGGGCTGTAGAGCTCCCCGTGAGGGCGCGACCCCAGTGAGGGGTGCCGAAGTCGGCGGGGGAGCACACGCGGACCCTCCCAGCAGGGCCGGGCATGGAGCTCCCTGCTGTGGGGCAAGATCTCCGCGAGGGGTGCGCCGAGATCGGCGGGAAGACTCGTGTGGAGCCTCCCATATGGGGCCGTGTAAGGGACTCACGTGGAGCACGATCCTCGTGGGGGGGCGCCGAGATCGGCGGGAGGGCGCACGTGGATTCCCCCAGAATGCAAGCGTACATGGAGCTCCGCGTCAATCCTCGTTGGAGGAGAGAGAGAGAGAGAGAGGAGAGGGAGACAGAGAGAGAGAGAGGTAGGCCCAAAATGTACGAGAGGTGCTGCAGCAATACATTCTCCCGTCCAGGGCCCCCTCTGAAGCAGACCCCACAAAGATGCTTCGTGGCTGCGCGAAGCAAACCCCCTTGGAAAGACGAGCGCCGCGTGGGCCCGCAGTTCGGGCAGGAACCCCGTTCTCTGCAAGGAGGTTGCCGCCGTCCTTCAAGCGAAGCACGAGGCATGCGACGAGGTGGAATCATCAGCCTGAGGCAGCACATGTCGAATAATCCTCAAGCCCCGCTTTGAAAAGGAGCCACCTACATCCGTGTATTCACTGACATGCTTAGAATGGCAACACGCGGCGCCAAGGCGAAAATCCGATTAGAAAGAAGAACCACCCTCCATCCGCGTAACTGATTGCAAACCTTGATGTGAGTGTGCATGGCGCCAGAGCGAGTCCCAGGAGAAAACGACCTGCCCCCCCGTCGGTGTACAGTCCTTGTTTCCTCTGATCGCGTCGTTCCGCTAGGAGAAGGGCCCAAGGACGCCCCATCCAGCGGCCGTTTCGCCTGAGACTTCCTCAGTGTACTCTGGAATCGAGCTCACGCCTCAATGCTGGCTACATGTTTGTTCCAGACGGCCACGATCCCTTGTAGAGAACACTACGGTGCACATGGCCGCGCTTTCGACTCAATGGCCGCGCTCTGGACGGCGACGCTACGTTGCAAATCATACACGCTACATGCTCTCAGCGGCGACGCTACGTTGCAAAGCACATGGCCGTGCTACATGCTTGATCCAAACGGTCACGATCCCGTCTGAAAAAACACAACAAAAGCACATGACCGTGCGACCAATGACGGCTACCTGTTTGGTCTGGACGGCCCCGACTCCGTGTAAGAAACGCACTGAGAGATCGTGTTTTCTTGAATCGGCGATAACCGGGGTGATCCAGGGGGGGGGGAGAAGGGGGCCGGCCGATAACCTCACCTTCGCGCTGTGGGCAGCCCTGCGTATGCCCGCGCCCCCCCCACCCTGGACCTGCACAACTGGCAAGGTTAGGTCATCCTGGGGGGGGGAGGGGGGCAAGCCCGATCACCCGGGTCACGGGTGCTTTGCTGGGGCAGTCCCCAGGAAGGAGCGCAACGCTGAAGCAGGAACCCCTCGGTCTCGAAAGCGGCCTGCCCTCGTGCGCGCAGCGCTGCCCGTCGGTCGGAAGAGGTGGGTGAAAACATGGAGCAGGAGGGCGGACAAGGAAGATTGGGCCCGGGCCCTCCCACAGAATAACACGACGCACCAAAAGCACATCGACTCTGAGAAGTAGGAAGGCGCTTGAAGCCAATCGGGGGCTTGGGAATCCAAAATTACCTCCCTTCACCGACCGGCGTGTACGGAGAGCAACCGAGGCACTCACAACACAGGCTGGTTTTAGGTCGGGCATGTCCCCCCACAGGCGGACTTTGGACGACCAATAAACAAGACTCAAAAAGTAATCAAACAAATTGACAAAAACAATCGTGACATCGTCCCCAGACTATGTTTGACTACTTTCGAATATTCATCCTGCAGAGGGGCTCGCCCGACTTCCCAATCGATTGGGGGCCTGGGAATCCAGACACACCTCATTTCAGCGACCGGCGTGCACGGAGAGCAACCGAGGCCCTCACAACACAGGAGGGTTGGGAACGCACGTCGGTCCCACGGGAGGAGCGGGCGGTGGGCCCCTGGACCCTCGCTGCGCGCGGGGCGCTCTCGGGGAAGACGCGGAGAGGCCAGCAGCTGCCCTCTGGACTCCGTCCGCTGCGCTGCCGATGCCCGAGCTTGGAAGTGGAGGCAGCAGACGCCGGGGGAGAGTGCGAACGAGAAAGCGCGCACAAGAGAGAGAAGGAGAGAGAGAGAGAGAGAGAGAACGAACAAAACAAACAAACAAACAAACAAAAAGCAACTGGCAACCAAAAAAAACGCGCGCCGGCAGAGGGCGGGCCAGCGCCGAGCCAAGATGTGAACGGAGGGCGAGCGCGAGGACGCGGACGAGGACAGGGCGACGAGGACAGGGCGACGAGGACAGGGCGACGAGGACAGGGCGACGAGGACAGACGAGGACGACGAGGACGACAGCGAGACGAGGGACGAAGGAGAGGGAGGGAGCCCGGCAGGGAGGACCAGCACGAGGATGGTGCGGACAGGTGTGGCAGAAGGACGGAGCGATCGGGAGGACCGGAGGGGAGGGTGTGCAGAACAAGGGCGGCGGATGGCTGTGGGGACGGGATGGGGGAGGAGAAGGGAGGAGGAGCCAGGGTGAAGAGAAGATGCGAAGATGGGCGGAAGGGAACATCGGGAAACATGAAAGTGCGCTTGACACTGTTCGAAGCCAGGGGTCCCGGATTGCGCGTGCATCTTTCCAGCGAACGAGTTTTGAGAAGGCGGTATGATCACCACCTCGCCTGCAATGCGCTTCAGACTGCATGATTGCGGCATGCCGCTAAATACAACGATGCAAAATGTTAAAACCCACGCAAACACTGGGTATGACGAGCTTTGGTTGAATGCGTGGAATTGGTGAGGGTATGCCCGCTCGAAAAGGAAGACTCTTAGACATCGTTCGAAGACTATGAAGTCCAATGCCACCACGATTTGGATGTGTGCGCGCTGGTCCCATTACGATCTCTAGGCGGACAAACGCGGCGGTGTGATGAAACAACGGACTGGTTCCGTGCTACTGCGATGTTCAAATACTTTCGCAAGGGAGCGGAACAAAAAACAACAAAAACACACAACCAATCGCCTCAAACCGCCACCGCGCCTCTAACACGCAATGGAACAAATTCAGACCCCTCATGGTCGCTATCGTTCAATCTCGGTAGAAGAGAAGCGGGGATGCCCCTCAAAACCAGGCGCCCCCGATTCACGAGCATTCCTGGCCGTTCCCTACCCCTCACGGGCGATCCTGGGATTTCGCGCTGAAGACTTGCATCTCCATCGTGACCGCCGATGGCCCCAACATTGTAGCCTTCAAGACCTTCTTGCAAGCCCTCGACGGGTCGGCTGGAAAGACCCCACAACGTTAAGCGATTGAAAACGTTTGAGCGACTTTGCCATTCTAACATTCTGGGTCCTACACGCACCCGGTCTAGCCAAGAACGCACCCAGGATCACCGTGAAATCGCCTCCGAAGTACCAAAAACGGGCACAGGACGCCCTCAGGGACACCAAACCCGAAACGCGCCGATAGCGGATCGCGGGAACATGGCCGAATATTGCGACTGCCCATGGCGAGATGAAAATTGGCATATCAATTGCTGGTTTGCCAAGTGGGCCAAAGAAAACATGCGCACCAACATGCAAACGTCATCCCGAACGGGATCCAAAATAGGGATCCAAAATACACGAACGAAGAAACAGGAGAGCGGAAGAGAGATGGTGGATCCACATCCATGGCAACCTGTGCTCTCCTCCATGATATCCTACCCTTCGTTATCTCCGCCTCATATCACCCTTCGCTCCTCCGAAATCTCCCCCCCTTTCCATTACTCCCGTTATTTGCCTCATTGTCCCCCCATTTCGTCCAAACATATTTTGTTTTGTGTGCTCTGGAAATTCCACCCCGTCCCCTTCGCACACCCCCTGGTTTGTGGGTCTGGTCCCAGATTCCCAGCAAACGGGGCCACAAACGACGGGGAATCCTGACCGCACTTCCCACGCAACGTACAACGACTGCCAAAAACACCGGGAATTACGCGCTTCTGGGTTGCACGGGACAAGTCTGAGGCAGCAGTTGCACCCCGAAGGGTCGATGTACAACTACAGGATGCGTGGCGACGCCTGAAGCCTGCCGACACGGGACCTCGCGAATTCCTTGCCCGTCTTCCCAAGCCAAACCAAAAGGCGTGGGGCAAAGGGTCGGGACTTCCCCCGCCCCCAGGGGCAACCACTTGGAAAATCCGGCACGGCATCACTTAACGCGGGGCCGAAACACGAAATCGGACCCCGAGGCCCGCGAGCCAATCCGCGCAATTGTCTCCCACGGCCGTTCCCCTCTTCCACCAACCTTGAGAGTGGCCCTCGCCGTCGGCGAAGATTTTCGGCCAACGAGGAAGCTGAGTTGCTCCCAAGTCACGAACTCAAGACATACCATACGCGAACACTTAGAAATTATTCAGGAACCCAGGTTTGCCGGACTGACAGCCGAAGCGCGCGCGCGCCGGCGCTGGCGCGCGCGAGGGGGGGCTTCGCCTGGTCAAGCACAGACGGTGACTTTGCGAACGAGGCAGGCACAGCGGCGGCAGGGTGCGCTTGAGCCAGATATCGCGGCAATGGGCCGCCAAAGATGATGGCAAACGTCGGGAGCGACAGTGAGAGCGTCGACTTCGGGCCCCCATCGGCGCACTGAAGGCTTCGCGACAGCGCGACAGCGCGATGGGTAGGTAGTCGGGGCTTCGCGGCCTCTGCGCAATTGCGCGAGAATTAGACGACATTGTGTTCTACGTCGCGATGTCTAAAGTCGGTGGTGCTGTCCACGAACTTTAGACATCATATACCTGAATGGGGGCGACCCTGGGGCCCCGCGACCCCGCGCGCCGCAGGCCACTTGTCGGGCGGGGCGCGGGGGGGCGGGGGCGCTGACTGCGGCGCGGAGATCCCCCGGGAATAGGCACTCATTGCGCGCGCGAACGACGCGCCCCGCAGGCCCGCCCGATCGTGAAGCGGAGCCGGAAAACGAGCGCGAGGGCGCCTGCCAACTCTGTTAAAGTGACAAATATCGCATTTTGCCGACGAGACTGAATCGGGTTTGACAGCCAGCTGAGCGAAACTATTACCAGGCGGGATCGGAGCCTCTCGCGTTGCCCCCGCAACGGAATGGAAGTGGGCCGTCATCGTTTGGACCCTCTTGCCACCGCGCGGGGGTCGCCCGACAACGGCGGGGGCCCCGCCGCGCGCGCCTTGCGCAAGACCCCCATCGGGGCTTTAATGTCCGACGGCCCGTCCTGTTTTCGCCGGGCGCATCGCGCTCAATCCATTCGGCCCCAGACAGGATCCGCCAGATCACGGCCTGCACGAAGGCGCGGGCGAGGGGGGCTACCATCTGGAAAGCCCGAGTAAAATCGAAGACGCCCTGGCCTTCGAAGGCTGGCAGAGCGGGGCGACGAACTGTCGAACTCCTCGCGCGCGCTGGATTGACATCTCCAGCCTCTGACGCTCGGTCGGTCAGACCCTGCGAACAAACGGCGTCAACTCACCTTAAATGCCGCTGGGCGCTATTCGAAATCCCACGGGGAACTGCTCCGAGGACTTCGCTATCAAACTTGCACCCGGGATCTGTGACATGATCCCTTTCGCAAGCCTTTCCATCCCTGGGGTGCTTTCGAGCGTTCGCCTGGCAACCGCGAGTGCCCCGCGGGTCTGTTCGTTCTCAATGGCCAGAACATTGCTTGCTCATCCCCCGGGGCACTGGGAAGCGCCGCGCGCGGGCCCAGCTCGATTCTGACATCCACGAAATCTGTTACAAATATTCAAATACTGGCGCCGTGGATGGAGGGGCCGTCCTCGTCTCCGCCGCCGCCCGCCCAACGTCCGAGCGCAACGCAGGGAGAGCGCCAATTGGCCCCATGTCTTCGTTTAACAATTGTATAGAAGCGCCTGGCGGATCGAATCTGGACTTAACAACCCAGAACATTCTGACCAGGGTGGCGGGGTCCAGACAATCAATCATCGCGTCGCCGCTGCGCGTCTAGTTGACGGGCTGATGGCCCCCGCCAGCCTGCGCAGCATCTGAAGGCGCGCAGGCAGATTGCTATCGCGCTGGGCCGTTGGCCGGCGGCGGCAACCACCCCTGATCCACGTCGAAGCCTCTCGCCGACGCGCTCGCCGATTCCGGACTGGAAGCGCGGACATTACCTCTGCGAAATAATGCAGGCGCCAACTCGCCATTCCCAGACTGGATGAGCAGCCCGCGCTCGGGGGGCGCATGTCGCGGGAAAGTGCGCGCCGAGAATTTCGCGGCGTTGGGTCATCGCTTTGAAGAAACAGCGCCATGCGCAACTCCTGTCCTCTCCCCGCCCCCGCCCACCCCCCGCCTCTGCCTATGCCGTCCACGCCGCCATTTCGGCGCGCCCCTCGCCCGTTCCGAACTCCACCGAATAAAACGAAGCCAGGATCGGGGCAAAATTTGACCGGGATCAAAAACATGCTCGGTTTTTCAAATCACCGGGGGCGCCGCCGAACGGGCTTGCCACGCCTTGGGCACCATCGGCTTCGCGAGAGAAGAACTGCGCCCCGGCGCGGATGAGGCCACGGCGCGTATTTGGCCACGCGCACGCCCGAGGGAATTCAGCGCCAAGCGCCTTTCACTCCCGAAGACCCGGCGTCAACAAAACACACTTGAGGCCCCGAGGGAGCCCCAAAGAGGCGGACCGCCAAAACAATCACGCAACCAACGCAACGAAAAACACGTGCAAATGTCAAAAAGCGCAGTACTCAGTGACCTCTTCGGCCACGCAACACCGCGATAATGCCCAAGAAGGCATTGGAAAAAGGGCCCGCGCCGCCCCAGGGTCCCCGAAGCGCGCCGAAATAACCGTAGAGAAAACCCCTGAAAGTCTGTGGAAGGCCCCCGCACCATGCAATATCCGCCACCGAATAATCTCGCGGACACCTAGCGCGCACGCGCGGGCGTCCACCATGGATGCCCAACTCCGGTTTCGGAGACAATCGCGCGCAACCGCCCGGGGGCTTCGGCAACCTCGTGATTAGCCCAGGGGCCCGCGGGCCCCAGGGAATCGAGGACCGAGTTCGCAGCTCCAGAAGCATCGGGCGCGGCGCCTGCCAGTCGCTCGTCTCTGGCTGACACTGGGGCGGCTGGAGATCCGGTAAAACCTGAGGAACCGCTTTTCAGAGATTCACAGAACCAGAAACCGGGGCGCGCCAAATTCTCGCGTCCGAACTTCTCTGAGAAACTCTGAAAATCTCTGAACTAGACACCCCGCGTGAAACATTCCCATAAACCCAAAACCTCGGAGCTGGCCGAAAGTCTCTGAGAGTTCTTCGGCCCGCGAAATTTGGCGCGCCCGGATTTCTGGTTCCGAGATTCTCTGAAATCGGCCTGCGGCGGCGCCCGGCAGGTCCTCACGCGCCGAGGGTGGGGGCCGTGGACATCGCGGGCCGCGATGGCCCCGACCACGAGGTCCTTCCTCCTGCCCCTCGACGAGTCCACGCTCATGGACACGCTCTCTGCGCTGAGCGTGGACCGCGCCATCCGCCGGTACTTCTGCGCGACGACTGGCCGCCGACGGACGCGGCGATTCTTCTCCGAGCTAACCGCGCCGCCGACAACGTGCAATAGCCCCGGGCTCGCGGAGAAACACTTTCGAAGCATTTTCAGGCCGCCAGCGTCGTGGCTGCCGACCCGCCGCGCGCCGACCGCGAGACTAGCTGGGCCCACTACGTCCACGGCGGCGGGCGGGCGCCCAAGAGAGCTGTCGCCACGGTGCGCGCGGCGGGGCGCCCGCCCCACTGCAACCGCACATGCGGCCTCCATGGCGCCACAGGCGTAATATGTGCGACGCACTCTCGGGCCCCCCATCAACGCATCGACCAGCGCCTAAGTCCCTGAAACGCAAACCTACTGCGTTCCCCGTGCAAGCCGCGCACCCGCTCCCAATGCTCGTGCACACCAGCTTTTCTGCCCGCCCTCAACAATTTAATTGAGCGCCCATGTGTTACTTGGGCTCCTCAAGCCCTCGAAAAGTCCTTGGGGAACTTCTGCGAATGCGCGCGCTGCGCCCCACAATTCGGCGTTCTATTTTTCGTTGGAACTCCCCCAGAATCACTGGTTCCGATTTGCCCCGATCTTCCGCTCAACTGACCGAAAGCCCCGGCGGTTGTTCTCGCGCACGGCCCCCCGCCCGCGTCGGAGCGCCCCTCGTCTCCTCGCGGCCCCATATAGGCGGCTCCGCCCATGCCCCAGCGGGCGCCCCCGCGCGACGCCCCCCAGAAATGCGGACGCGCCCGCCCTCGCATGGCCCCCTCGCCCACGCTGGCAAACGCCTCGCACGCTTCGCGGCCCCGCCCCGCGGCGCCGGCCGTCGCCCTCGCGCGCGGCCCCCCGTCGATTCCAGAATCAGCGCGCGCCTCGAATTTCGCGGCGCCCCAGCTAGCTCCGCCCACGGCCCCAGCGGACGCCCTCTCTCGCGGATCCCCACCAGCGCCGGAGCGCTCCACGCGCGCGTCGCGGCCCCGCGGGAAGCCCCACTCAAGGCCCAAATGGCAATCCTCGCCCGCATGTCGGCCCGCCACATTCCAGCCGCGGCCGCGCTGGGACCTCGACCCCGCGCGCCACTCGCGCGCTTCGCAGCCTCGCGCGGCCGCGCGCTCCGCCCTCGCACGCGGTTCCACGCCCATCTCGGCACGCCCGATGCGCGCTTCGCGGCCCCAGAGGGAAGCTCCGCCCGTGGCCCCAGCGGCCGCCCCGCGCGGGCCCCCCCGCCCATGTCGGCTCTCCCCTGAACCGTTGAGGCCTCTATGGAGCTCGACGGGAAGCCCCGGCGGCCGCCCGCGCGCGCGCCGCCCCGCCAGTTCCGGCGGGCCCCCGACGCGCGTCGTCGCCCAAGAAGAGGGCTCCATCGAAGGCCGTAGTGGCCGCCCTCGCACGCGGTTCACCGCCCGCGACGGCGCGCCCTCGCGTGCTTCGCGGCTCCACGGGGAGCTCAATCGAAAACGCAAGATCATGGCCTCTTGGCATTGCTCTCCATCTCCGGAACTCCGTCGCATGGGCCAGTAAGTGAGCTCGGCGCTTGCCGCGCGAAAAATGCCCCCCCCCCCCCCCCCCCCGCGCACCCCGCGCCCGCCGGGCCCCCGCGCTTCCCTGGCGCATGCCCCCCCAGCGATGGCGGCCACGGTCAGCCGGCGCGCGCCGGGCGGCAAGCTGCTAGCGGCGTTCCACTCTGCGGGATAAGGTCTTCATCTCGCCAACCACATCGCCGCGCAGAAGGCCGCGGCTGTCCTGGGAGCGGCCGACGACGCGCAGCGATCGCGCCTTGTTCGCTACGCCCACGACCTCCAGCTTCTCGCACAAGGGACGAACGAGAGGCCGCCCTCGAATCGGGCGTCGCACTGGCAGATCCCGCAGCAACGCCTCTGATCGGAGTTGAGGGGGTCCACCTGCGCGCAGTCGCACTGCCAACGCCGCTGCCCATGATGATTCATGAACTCCGGAGCCATCAACGCCGCTACAAATTTGCCCGCGCGCCGTTCGCCCCCCAGCGAGTCCCGCGAAACATTCTCGCAAAACTGCGCCGGCACCAAGCACGCAATCGTGCCATCGACCCATAGGCGATGCCATCCAGGGGCTGCCGCCTGCCGCCGCGCCGCGCCACTCGGCCCCCGTGCCGCGCCATGGCGCGCCCGCCAGTCGCAGCCGCCTCACCCTGCCGGGCCGCCCAGAGAGCCGAGCTGGCGAAATATCGAAAACTGGGGGTCGCCGTCCTCGGGCTGGCTCACGGCGGAGTCGAGGCACCGCAGTAGTTGCGCCGATCCAGTGCGCTTGCGAACCATCTCCATCCATGGTCGAGGTACGCCTGGCGCGCGGATTCCTTTCTGTCTTGCGAAATCGCAACAGCGAGGGCGCCGTCTGCACGGTTGACGCGCGGAGATCTACAATCGTTTACAAATGCTGCGAGCAACGCGCCGCCGTCGAGGCCTCCCCAGCGGGATCTCGCGAATCTCCCGCGTTCGGCTCAGCGTGCCCGACCTCGATTACAACGCGCGCGTTGGCCTGCGCATTCCGAGCGACCCCAGTCTACGTTCCATCGAGCCAGAACCCAGCGCTCAGTCGGTGCGCCCCCCGGGTTGAAACGTCTTGCGGCGTGGCTTTAGCTTGCGCGATGTCCTGGGCCGCAGTGGCCATCTCTCCATTGCTTGGCCACGCCGCGCCCCTGCCACTCAATATGTTTGACGCCGCCCGCCGAGACTGTGACATTCTCGCGGGAACACCTGCTATAAACTACTATGAACGCCCACATGTTGATGCTGCGTTCGTGCTCGGCCATTATCGCATGACCTACAAAGATGGCAAAAGTGAGCCCCTAGACTGATCCAGCAACGCACGGGGGGCAATAGGAGAACGCGGGAAAACGCAGCGTCGACCGACCGAGTCCTGGCCCCTAACTGCGCATTACTGAGCGGTGTCTTACCTTGTCCGCCGTTCCCTCCAGAGCACGCGCCCGCCCGTGGAAATGCGTTTGCCCGCGCAGTTCAATGTTAATCGCCTCTAGATCCTGCGTGCGGTGCGATGTCAGGAGAACCACGCGCTAAGGGGCAATACTAATGTGACGTGTGGTCGAACACGCTTTCGGTGTGGTCCCTTAGTCAAGACAAGGAGACACCACCTGGCAGCCCTTTCCACGGAACTCCCCGTCACGTGGAGCGTCCCGTCCCATGCACTAGTGGTCGAGGTCTCGCAGGCCGCCCTGTTCAAGGAATTGTGCCCGCATGTCAAAACAGCACAGTGCAGCGAGCTTGGGCAGCTTCGGCCAGTTCATGTCACTCAACGAACCACCTAAGATACCATTGGCCTCGCGGTAGTCAACACAAGCGGCGACTCGACATAATACTTTAACAGCAAATAAATATCGTCTGCATTGGCCACTGTCACACTTGGGATTGACATACTGTTGTCTGGACGGCGTGGATCGACAGGCGCGTGGCGTATCGTTCTAACCTTACTTTCCAAATTCGTCAAAATATTGTCCGTGGCGTAGAAATCTGCAAATCGGGCCGTGCTCATCGAGAGCCGATGCTGGACTCGCTGCGCCTCCACGAACAAAGGTTTCCAACAACTCGAACAGCAAAAACTCCACTATCAAGCGTGGTGGGTTGTTCAAACCGCCTCCGATGACGTAAGGCACTTTGTGTGAGAGGGCAGGCTTGCCGACTAAATTCATACATTGTGGGAAGTTCCTTAGATGCTGGGCTTCTGCCCGCGCGTAAATAGCACGTCCCAACCATCATCAACTCGACACCCCTGGATATGACATAACATATGGCTATTCATATTTTGCCGTTTCGCAGCCAGTGTGTTGCTGCATCATTATTTCAAATCGCGCGTCGTGCGCGCCACGCGCACCCTTGAGTTATTACGCGCATTCCTTGAAGCACAGCCAAACTAGTGGTAGCATCTTTGGACATGGACTCGAACTGTTAAGTGATTGTTAATGCGCCCTCGCTGTGCCCATCTGTGATGTCCACATAATCGGAAACAAATCCGCATGATGAGCTTTGCGGAACCACATGTGTCTGATATTTCGTCGGTTGGAACACATATGTTGCTAGTTTTCGGTGGATTTCCTTGCGCACCGATGTGTGATTAAATCGATTCGTTGTGATGCATTCTAGAAACCGCATGTGTGGCCAACAACATTGTCATTCAACAGTTGCGCCACTGTATCATGACGGGTTCACTGTTGTTGCACGTTGCGTTGCATGTAATGTACTTGCGCATGTGATTCGCACATATTCGTTTACAATGGCAGGCTCGCAGACAGAGACGTATGCTTAATTCCCAACAAATGTTTGCACTTCGGGGTCTTCATTTTTATCGTTAAAGAACTGGGCCGTTTGTCTGGTCTACCAGCTGTGTCCTCGCCGTCAAAACACCGTCGCCGCCTCGTCGCCGCCCGTCGTCTGCGCCGTGGCGGGTCTGGCGGTTATGTACTCGCCGTCGCCGCCCCGTCGCCGCCTTGTTGCCAGCCGTCGTCTGGGCCGCGTCGTCCGTCCATTCGGCGTCGCCGCCCCATCGTCGCGCCGCCGCCGAAACATAAGTTGTTCCACGTAGGTTGCGCAACATAGGTTCCCCCACATCGATTGCACAAAAAATATTGCCCAACACGGATCGTACAGCATATGTCGCACACATAAATTATATTGTATGAAAATAAATTAGATTCTACCCCATCGCCCTCCCGGGGTTATCCCCCACGCGCGTCGATTGGAAAATCAGATCTGTTCGTGACTCTGCGTTCATTTTCCCCATGAGTTCATACTATCCCAATCCAGCCGGTATCGAACCCCCCCTCCGCCATCCTCTGTAAAACATATGCGCGTACACTCGATTCTCGCAAATCATGAAATGTCGACCGCCCGTTTGCAACAACTGGGACGAAATACGCACGAGCGCGTCGTCGTCGCGCGCGCATGTCGGTATCATTCAAAACCCTCCGGTGTCGGAAAGAATTCAAACTCGAGTGCCAAATAAACATGCACACGTTGATTCGCAACACGGATGTTCAAGAAAAACATGCGCGCTTGCAAATTATTCCGAAAACCTTCAGTGTTTCAAGATTTTCCGGAAGTGCTACCAAACGGGTTTCGCGCGCGCATGGCGAGATCTTTCGAAACTCCCTTGCGCGCGTGCCGTCGCGCGAATCCTCTGCAACACATGTGACGAAGTGAACGCGCGCGCGTCTTTGCGCGCGCATGCCGAAATCCTTCAGAAAACTTCCGGTTTCGGAGCGATGTCACACTTGAGTGTCCAAAGAATATGTTTTTTGATATATATATATATATATATACATCGGAAGTTGGCGGGTGAGATCGAAGTGGAACGGAGAGCCCCCCTACCGGGAAATCGATTTCGGTTTCGTGTTCGTGCGCGCCGTGCGGGCGAGGCGAAGCTGCGTGGGCGGGCGAGAGAAAGTCTCCTGTGGCTGAGGCGCGGCCGGACCAAATGACTCCCTTCCGGGCGGCCGGGGGCCCGCGGTGTCCCGCCGGTGTCCCGCTGGTGTCCCGTGTGGCTGAGGCACGGCCGGACCAATTAACTCCCTTCCGGGCGGCCGGGAGCCCGCGGTGTCCCGCCGGTGTCCCGCTGGTGTCCCGCGGTGTCCCGCAGTGTCCCGCGGTGCCCCGCGGTGTCCCGCCGGTGTCCCGCTGGTGTCCCGCGATGATGATGATTATGACGATGATGATGATGACGATGATGATGATGGTGATGATGATGATGATGAGATGATGATGATGATGATGATGATGATGGTGATGTTGATGATATTGATGCTGCTGATGATGTTGATGACGATGATGCTGATGGTGATGTTGATGATGATGATGAGGACGATGATGATGATGGTGATGATGATGATATGATGACGATGGTGTCCCGATGGTGAAGATGATGATGAGGATGCTGATGATGATGTCGATGATGATGACGATGATGACGATGATGATGATGCTGATGGTGTCCCGATGATGAGGATGATGATGCTCATGATGATTATGATGATGATCATGATGATGACGATGATGGTGTCCCGATGATGATGTGTATGATGATGTTGATGTTGATGATGTTGATTATGATTGTGTCCCAATGATGATGATGTTGATGATGATGATGGCGTCCCGATGGTGGTGGTGATGATGATGATGATGTTGATGCTGATGCTGGTAATGATGATGGTGTCCCGACGATGACGATGATGCTGATGCTGATGATGATGTTGATGATGCTGATGATGTCGTCGATGATGATGAGATGATGATGATGGTGTCCCGATGATGATGATGATAAAAATGGTGATCCTGATTGTGTCCCGATGATGATGTTGCGAATGATGATGATGACGATGGATGTGTCCCGATGCTGCTGATGATGATGGTGTTGATGATGATGATTGTGATGATGGTGATGATAATGATGATGGTGGTGTCCCGATGATGTTGATGACCGTGATGATGATGTTGGTGTTGATGATGAGGACGGTGTCCCGATTATGATGATGTTGGGGTTGATGATGAGGACGGTGTCCCGATTATGATGATGTTGGTGATGATGATGTTGATGTTGATGTTGTTGTTGATGATGATGACGATGACGTTGATGGGATATCGATAGTGAGATCGATGGTGAAACCGAATGTGATATCGATTGTGAGATCGATTGTGGGATCGATAGTCAGATCAATTGTGAAATAGATCAAGTTAAATCGATTGTGAGATCGATCGAGGGATATCGATCGAGCGAAACCGATACTGAGATCGATAGTGAGATCGATAGTGAGACCGATCGAGTGAGACGTTGGTTCCTCCCTCCCCCCGAACCTCCTTATCACCCGAAGGGTGGTCCTATAGGTATAATAAAAAACGCAACGCTGATTTTCAACAGAAACGAGCGCGCAATCGCTTGCGAATTCTTCAAAAAGAACCATATGCTTCAACATGTCATAAGATGCTACCATACGGGTTTCGCGCGCGCATGTCGAAATCGTTCGAACGCCCTTTCGCGCGCGCTGGGGTGGCACGATCCGTGTCAAATAATACCATGCGTGCCACTCTCGCACGTTTGCCGTGCGCGCATTCCGAATCCCTTCCACAACCTCCATCACCGACGCGAAGGCGCCGTCATCGTCGTCGGCGTGAGTGGCATCGGCGCCGTCACTGGCCGTGACGGCGTCGCTGTCAGCATCGTCGCCGATACCGCTGCTATCATCGCCATCGTGCCTGCAATCGTCGAAGCCGCCATGATACCGCACCCGCCCAAGTCGCCGACCCGCACCCAAATGCACGATGGGATGTGACGAGCGGTCAGCACCACCGCAGCCGCGTCGGTCGCGCCAAACTACCTGGCCGTTGCGCGTGCATGCTCGGGCTGGCGCGGCCGCAAAGATGCACCAGCTAGCAACAAGCACTCATTGCATTCGCCGCCGCATGAGGTTTGCAAACCGAGTTGCGGGTAGGTGGGTGGGATGTTTGCGTGAGCAGTGGAGTGGACAACTCACTGCGAACAGACAATAATTTTCGGTCTAGAAAAATATGTGCTACCACGGTCCCCCCGGGGTTCAAGACCCCCCGGGAGCCGATGCAAAACACATAGGATATGTCCACCCCACCTTTGCATTCATACTATCCCAGCCAGTCCCGTATCGACCCCCCCCCCGCCAGCCTCTGCAAAAACTTACAATGCGCGTGCACTGCTTATCAAACGTCACAAATTTCCAGCAACTCTTTTGCAACAAATGGGACGACAAGCGTACGCGCGCGTCGTCGCGCTCGCATGCCGAAATCCTCCAAAAACCGCCGGTGTCGGAAGATTTCAAAATCGAATCACCAAAACACATACAAAAGCACAGGGTTTCGCAGCACTGATTTCAAACAACAGATCACGCGCGCGCGGTTGCAAAATCTGAAAGAACTGTAAGTGTTCCAAGAGTTTCAAAAATACTACTAAACGGGTTTCGTGCGCGCATGTCGGAATCGTTCGAACGCCCTTGCGCGCGTGCCGTCGCGAGAATCCTCTGCAGAAAACGTGGCGAAATGCGCGCGCGCGTCGTCGCGCGCGCATGCCGAAATCCTTCCAAAACCTCGGTTTCGGAAGGATTGGAAAATCGAGTGTCCAAAAAACATGCAAAAGCACAGGGGCTCGCAACATGTATTTCCAACAACAAACCTACGCGCGCGCTCTTGCGTCGTGGTCGTCGCCGTTGCCGTCCTACCTCCTTCCTCGTCGTCGTCGTCGTCGCCGTCGTCCTATCTTTCCTCGTCGTCGCGTCGTCGTCGTTTCCGTCGTCGTTGTCGCCATGGTCGTCCTTCCTTCTCCCTCATCGTCGTCGTCGTCGTCGTCCGTCGTCGGCGTTTCGTCGTCGTCCCTCCTATTTCGTCGCCGTCGTCGTCGTCGTCGTCGTCGTCTTCCTTCCTCCCTCGTCGTTGTCGTCGTCGGCGTCGCCGTCCTCCCTCCTTCTTCGTCGTTCGCGTCGTCGACGTCCTCCCTCCTCCCTCTTCGTTGTCGTCGTTGTCGCCGTCGTCGTCCTCCCTCCTCCCTCTTCGTCGTCTTCGTTGGCGACGTCGTCGTCGTCATATTCATTGTCGTCGTCGTCGTCGGCGTCGTCGTCGTCGTCGGCGTCATCGTCGTCGTCGTCGGCGTCGTCAGAGTCGTCGTCGTCGTCGTCGGCGTTGTCATCGTCGTCGTCGTCGTCGGCGTCGTCGTCGTCGTCGGCGTCGGCGTCGTCGTTGTCGTCGTCGGAGTCGTTGTAGACGTCATCGGTGTCGTCGTAGTCGGTGTCGGCGGCGTCGTCGTCGTCGTCGTTGTCGATGTCGTCGTCGGCGGTGTCGTTGCCAAATGTAAGTTTGTACCTACCGTCACGGTCGGAAGAGGTCTTGCGACCAAGTTGCGGGTGGGAGGGTAGGATGTTTGCACGAACAGTGGAGAGGACAGCTTCAAATTGAGCAAGTGATTGATTGCACCACATAGGTGGCACCACATTGATTGCCCCACATCTATAGCAGCACATCGATTGCACAAATGTGTGTTGTCGCCTGCGGCGCTCTTTTAGATCGCTCACAGGTCATATTGCACTACATAGCTTACACCGTATGTATTGCACCAGACGTTCATCCACACACACACACGCGATAGACATGCATTGCATAACGCAGACTGCAGCTTAATATATTGCATCACAAACAATGACCATATATATTGCACAACGCATATTCTCGCACACCGTAGGTGGCACAACACAGATTGCGCAACATATGTGTATTGCGCTACACCCGTTGCTTCACATCGGGCCACGCCGAGTGCTTCACATGGATAACACCACATTTGTTTGCAGACACATGTATATATATATATATATATATGTTCCTAGAACCATACTGCTTGGTGTCTTCGCTGGTTAACATTTATGCGGTTCCTCTTATTGTCCAAGTCCCTTCCATACTGGAGGGCATCTTACTCGTTCCCTGCCTAGTGGTGCGGCAACACGAACAAGTTTCTTCAGAAACATAACGGTCGGACGAGGTACCGCTGGCCTGAGACGAAATGGTTGCAAACGGTGGTTTCACTGGTGATGCACGCTCTCCTCCTAACAGCCGCTGATCCATCTGGTCCATATTTGCATGTGCTGCCTGCCTGTCGGGTAGGAGAAAACGCTGCTGCAATATGAAGCACAGTACCGAAGCTTGTGGATATGATTGCACCATACCCATCTGCAATTGTTGCGAGCACGTCCGCATGCGGGTCAGTTCAAATCCCCATCCAGGCTTGCTGCTCCCCAGAAGAATTAGAAACACCTGAACGTCATTGCTACCGCTCGCGAGAGATGTGGGGGATAAAGCCAAAAAAGGCCCAATCGAAAAACAATGGATCGTTTTTGGGTCCGCCTGTCCCTAAGGCCAATAATTCTAGTCTTGATCCTCCCGCTAAGGGCTTGAGCCCAAATGGCTACGGACCCTCATCACTCCTCTTTACCTGCCCATCTTCCTCCTTTGCCCCTGCTTTTAAGGTAGCTGCCTGCGTAAACCAAACATGGTCTGAGCTTTCTCCCGAAAAGTTGCGGAGAGAGGTTGGCTAACTTAGACTGGTGTGGAAAAGCCGCCAAGTGCCAGAAGGGAAAAGGTAGTTCGGAGGGCGGGGGTAGGAAAAGAGTGGAGTGGAGATGCGTGAGTGGAGTGGAGTGGAGTGAGGATGGAAACTGATACCCATGGTGGGGTGGAATGCGTGGGTAGGGTCCACGCGTGAGTGGAGTGGAGGATGCGTGCGGAAACAGTGAGGACAAGAAACGAATGCCCAGTAGCATGCACCCCACCATCAGTCAGGGCCGATTCCCCCTCGGAACGTGCATTGAGATGGTTGCCATCGCCCCGCCCAGGAACCCCCGGAGGCATCCGGAGGCGTCCGTGGAGGCCTCCGGGAGCTAACCCATCCTGCACATCCAAAGGCACCTGCTTGGAGGTCGCCGCGCTGGCGGTCGCTCAGCGCGGTCGAAGTGGGCCCCAACAAACACACACACACACAAACTCTTCGACGTTACAGCCGCAGGCAGCCCCGGGCAGCGCGCCCCCCGCGGCGGGGCGCACCCGGGCGGCGCGGCGTAGCCCGGCGGCGGGCCGTAGTGCGGCGGCGGGGCCGCCTGGCCGCGCCCGAGCGGAGCGCCCGAGAGCGTCGCGGGCCCGCCGGAGGCCGCTCCTCCGCAGGCCGGCCTCCAACTTTGCCATCGCTCAGGGATCGACCTAGACAGAGCTGTTCGTTCTCGTTTCGTTTTCGTTGTCCCTGGTTTTGTCTTCAATCCGCCTTTGCCGCAAAACGACGTCGAAACGAAAACGGCCCACGAAATCGCCAAAACACCGTTTAGGTCGACCGTTTTTGGTTGTGCCCGATTTGTTGTTTTCTATGGTTGCTCCAGTGCAGGATTTTTTGAACGAAGAAAAGGAGAGACACGAGAAGGAGGGGAGGATCGCGCAGAGCTAACAACACGTCCACGATTGTTATGTTGTCCACTCGGCTGCGTCCATGAGTCGGATGTAGTTTTTCTCAAGATGATCCAAAATGCGCCTCGATGGTCCCCACCGAGATACATGCACACGTCCGAGCGATGCCAAGTCAGGTCTCCCAGCTCAGGAGTAAGACGAAGCCAGGACGAAGTTAACATCGGGTGAGGATACATCGAGAATCTCTCAGATCCAACGGCTCTGGAAGATATCTCGGGGGCCGCAGCCTTCTTGGAGGGGGGAAGGAGGATGAGGACGAGGAGGTCTGGGGAGCAAGCAGCGAACGCCCCTCCAACTTGTGGAGGTGGTGGTGTAAAACAAACCCATCCACTCGTGCTGCCACTGGGAGCGCTGCAGAAGAACTTAAGACGTTTCTCCGGCCACGCCGCGCCTCGGCCATGATCAGGCCCACCGGCCCAGACCGACGAAGCGCTCCCCGAAAACCAGGAGCCCCTCCTGAGCCCACCAGGCGAACCCCGTGCCCACGTCTGGAGCGCACCTGCTTGGGAGAACGCGCATGCAGGCGCTCGGGGGCGACGTGGGGGAAGGGGGCGCGCCGAACACATTTTCAAACTTGGCCGGATGACGACTCGCGAGATCATGTTACGGAGACATGAGCAGGTCTCCAGTGAAAATCAGCTGAGAAGCTGGACAATGCAAACGGAGAAATCGAGCTGCACAGTGATGTGTTGTGCTTGCCATGGGCATTCCATGGTTGCACTCAGCTCATGGGTTGCTGGTGGCTATCAGCTCAGTTCCTTCTTCTGCCAGTTGAAGCTGGCCGCCTGGACGGAGGACTCGCCCGTGTAGCCGAGCTTCTCCTTCCAGCCCGGGTAGATCTGGTCCGCATCCTTCTGGAAGGTCAAGAACGCGCCCTTGAGCTCCTCGTGCGTCTTCGCGTACTCGACGACGCCGTCCGACAGGCTCACGTCGCCGTAGGTGCCTGCCTTCCACAACTTCCACGACTCCTCGCCCTGGGCGCACGAGATCGCGCCCTGCTTCGGCCCGTCCTTGTGGCCGAACGCCCCACCGCCGGCCGTCAGGATCACGTTCGAGTGGCCCAGGTTCTCGAAGAACGCAGGCAACCGCAGGGCGTTCATGCCACCGGAGATGATCGGAGTGGTCTGCTTCATGCCCTCCCACTCCTGGCGGTAGTACGGGCCGTCGGCCACGTCGTCCTGCAGCATGAAGCCGATGTTCTTGTCAGAAGCATCGCCCTCCATCTTGCCGAAGCTCATCGTGCCCGTGTGGATGCCGCTGGCACCGATGACGCGCGACAGCTTGGTGTGCACGAAGGCGGTGTACCCACGCTGCGTCTGAGGGCTGGTCACTGCGCCGTGGCCAGCGCGGTGGTAGTGCAGGAACTGCTTCGGGAAGTTACGGCGCGCAACGGTCACCGCAGTGCCGCCAGCCACGTATCCGTCGACCAAGAAGGCGCAATTCTCCGCCATCGGGCCCATCTGATTCAGGATGTACTTGGCACGCGCGATCATCTCGTTCGGGTCGTCCGCCGTAATGTTGGCGGAGAACAGCTTGCCCTGGCCCGTTTCCTCCTGGGCCGCGCGCATGGCCTTCACGACTTCGGGGATGCACTCGTTCATTTGGCAGAACGTCTGGTTGCCCTGCGGCTCGTCGTTCTTGATGAAGTCGCCGCCCTGCCAGAAGCCATAGCACGCCTGGCCGAAGGGCTTCGGCTGCAAGCCGAGCTTGGGCTTAATAATGGTGCCGACCACCAGGCCACCACCGACCGTGCCGCGGCCCAGGATGCGCCACATGTCGATCACGCAGCACGACGGCCGTCGAACAGGCGCAAGTACTGCGGCGGGAAATAGATATCGTAGATCTTGCCGTAGTCGACGTCACCCATACCCTGGTTGTTTCCGATGCTCAGGGTCAGAACGGAGCACATCATGGCGCGGCCGTCGGTGATGTTGCGGTCGAACAAGGCCGTCGGGTAGGCGATCTTCATTTCTTCGTTCTCCGGATCGATGTAGTAAACGAGCGCGTCCACAGTCTTGGTGAAGTCGTCGGTGGTGCACACGTTCACGTTCGTGCCGGTGGAGGACTCCGCCGCGAAGTGCGCCGCCGTGGCCAGGTAGTCGTAACCCGCCTTGGGCTTCATGATGTAGGCCACCAGCACGTGCTGGCCGTTCTTGATCAGGTCCTCCTCCGTCAGCGAGAGGTCCGCGTAGCGGCTCGACTGGTCCAGGGCACGGCGGGCCACGGAGCTGGCTTTGCGAGTCGTGCTGGCGCCAACGAACGCCGCGGCCAAATCCTTCTTCTGCCAGTTGAAGCTGGCCGCCTGGACGGAGGACTCGCCCGTGTAGCCGAGCTTCTCCTTCCAGCCCGGGTAGATCTGGTCCGCATCCTTCTGGAAGGTCAAGAACGCGCCCTTGAGCTCCTCGTGCGTCTTCGCGTACTCGACGACGCCGTCCGACAGGCTCACGTCGCCGTAGGTGCCTGCCTTCCACAACTTCCACGACTCCTCGCCCTGGGCGCACGAGATCGCGCCCTGCTTCGGCCCGTCCTTGTGGCCGAACGCCCCACCGCCGGCCGTCAGGATCACGTTCGAGTGGCCCAGGTTCTCGAAGAACGCAGGCAACCGCAGGGCGTTCATGCCACCCGAGATGATCGGAGTGGTCTGCTTCATGCCCTCCCACTCCTGGCGGTAGTACGGGCCGTCGGCCACGTCGTCCTGCAGCATGAAGCCGATGTTCTTGTCAGAAGCATCGCCCTCCATCTTGCCGAAGCTCATCGTGCCCGTGTGGATGCCGCTGGCACCGATGACGCGCGACAGCTTGGTGTGCACGAAGGCGGTGTACCCACGCTGAGTCTGAGGGCTGGTCACTGCGCCGTGGCCCGCGCGGTGGTAGTGCAGGAACTGCTTCGGGAAGTTACGGCGCGCAACGGTCACCGCAGTGCCGCCAGCCACGTATCCGTCGACCAAGAAGGCGCAATTCTCCGCCATCGGGCCCATCTGATTCAGGATGTACTTGGCGCGCGCGATCATCTCATTCGGGTCGTCCGCCGTAATGTTGGCGGAGAACAGCTTGCCCTGGCCCGTTTCCTCCTGGGCCGCGCGCATGGCCTTCACGACTTCGGGGATGCACTCGTTCATTTGGCAGAACGTCTGGTTGCCCTGCGGCTCGTCGTTCTTGATGAAGTCGCCGCCCTGCCAGAAGCCATAGCACGCCTGGCCGAAGGGCTTCGGCTGCAAGCCGAGCTTGGGCTTAATAATGGTGCCGACCACCAGGCCACCACCGACCGTGCCGCGGCCCAGGATGCGCCACATGTCGATCACGCAGCACGACGGTCCGTCGAACAGGCGCAAGTACTGCGGCGGGAAATAGATATCGTAGATCTTGCCGTAGTCGACGTCACCCATACCCTGGTTGTTTCCGATGCTCAGGGTCAGAACGGAGCACATCATGGCGCGGCCGTCGGTAATGTTGCGGTCGAACAAGGCCGTTGGGTAGGCGATCTTCATTTCTTCGTTCTCCGGATCGATGTAGTAAACGAGCGCGTCCACAGTCTTGGTGAAGTCGTCGGTGGTGCACACGTTCACGTTCGTGCCGGTGGAGGACTCCGCCGCGAAGTGCGCCGCCGTGGCCAGGTAGTCGTAACCCGCCTTGGGCTTCATGATGTAGGCCACCAGCACGTGCTGGCCGTTCTTGATCAGGTCCTCCTCCGTCAGCGAGAGGTCCGCGTAGCGGCTCGACTGGTCCAGGGCACGGCGGGCCACGGAGCTCGCTTTGCGAGTCGTGCTGGCGCCAACGAACGCCGCGGCCAAATCCTTCTTCTGCCAGTTGAAGCTGGCCGCCTGGACGGAGGACTCGCCCGTGTAGCCGAGCTTCTCCTTCCAGCCCGGGTAGATCTGGTCCGCATCCTTCTGGAAGGTCAAGAACGCGCCCTTGAGCTCCTCGTGCGTCTTCGCGTACTCGACGACGCCGTCCGACAGGCTCACGTCGCCGTAGGTGCCTGCCTTCCACAACTTCCACGACTCCTCGCCCTGGGCGCACGAGATCGCGCCCTGCTTCGGCCCGTCCTTGTGCCCGAACGCCCCACCGCCGGCCGTCAGGATCACGTTCGAGTGGCCCAGGTTCTCGAAGAACGCAGGCAGCCGCAGGGCGTTCATGCCACCCGAGATGATCGGGGTGGTCTGCTTCATGCCCTCCCACTCCTGGCGGTAGTACGGGCCGTCGGCGACGTCGTCCTGCAGCATGAAGCCGATGTTCTTGTCCGAAGCATCGCCCTCCATCTTGCCGAAGCTCATCGTGCCCGTGTGGATGCCGCTGGCACCGATGACGCGCGACAGCTTGGTGTGCACGAAGGCGGTGTACCCACGCTGCGTCTGAGGGCTGGTCACTGCGCCGTGGCCGGCGCGGTGGTAGTGCAGGAACTGCTTCGGGAAGTTGCGGCGCGCAACGGTCACCGCAGTGCCGCCAGCCACGTATCCGTCGACCAAGAAGGCGCAATTCTCCGCCATCGGGCCCATCTGATTCAGGATGTACTTGGCACGCGCGATCATCTCGTTCGGGTCGTCCGCCGTAATGTTGGCGGAGAACAGCTTGCCCTGGCCCGTTTCCTCCTGGGCCGCGCGCATGGCCTTCACGACTTCGGGGATGCATTCGTTCATTTGGCAGAACGTCTGGTTGCCCTGCGGCTCGTCGTTCTTGATGAAGTCGCCGCCCTGCCAGAAGCCATAGCACGCCTGGCCGAAGGGCTTCGGCTGCAAGCCGAGCTTGGGCTTAATAATGGTGCCGACCACCAGGCCACCACCGACCGTGCCGCGGCCCAGGATGCGCCACATGTCGATCACGCAGCACGACGGCCCGTCGAACAGGCGCAAGTACTGCGGCGGGAAATAGATATCGTAGATCTTGCCGTAGTCGACGTCACCCATACCCTGGTTGTTTCCGATGCTCAGGGTCAGAACGGAGCACATCATGGCGCGGCCGTCGGTAATGTTGCGGTCGAACAAGGCCGTTGGGTAGGCGATCTTCATTTCTTCGTTCTCCGGATCGATGTAGTAAACGAGCGCGTCCACAGTCTTGGTGAAGTCGTCGGTGGTGCACACGTTCACGTTCGTGCCGGTGGAGGACTCCGCCGCGAAGTGCGCCGCCGTGGCCAGGTAGTCGTAACCCGCCTTGGGCTTCATGATGTAGGCCACCAGCACGTGCTGGCCGTTCTTGATCAGGTCCTCCTCCGTCAGCGAGAGGTCCGCGTACCGGCTGGACTGGTCCAGGGCACGGCGGGCCACGGAGCTGGCTTTGCGAGTCGTGCTGGCGCCAACGAACGCCGCGGCCAAATCCTTCTTCTGCCAGTTGAAGCTGGCCGCCTGCACGGAGGACTCGCCCGTGTAGCCGAGCTTCTCCTTCCAGCCCGGGTAGATCTGGTCCGCATCCTTCTGGAAGGTCAAGAACGCGCCCTTGAGCTCCTCGTGCGTCTTCGCGTACTCGACGACGCCGTCCGACAGGCTCACGTCGCCGTAGGTGCCTGCCTTCCACAACTTCCACGACTCCTCGCCCTGGGCGCACGAGATCGCGCCCTGCTTCGGCCCGTCCTTGTGGCCGAACGCCCCACCGCCGGCCGTCAGGATCACGTTCGAGTGGCCCAGGTTCTCGAAGAACGCAGGCAACCGCAGGGCGTTCATGCCACCGGAGATGATCGGAGTGGTCTGCTTCATGCCCTCCCACTCCTGGCGGTAGTACGGGCCGTCGGCCACGTCGTCCTGCAGCATGAAGCCGATGTTCTTGTCAGAAGCATCGCCCTCCATCTTGCCGAAGCTCATCGTGCCCGTGTGGATGCCGCTGGCACCGATGACGCGCGACAGCTTGGTGTGCACGAAGGCGGTGTACCCACGCTGCGTCTGAGGGCTGGTCACTGCGCCGTGGCCCGCGCGGTGGTAGTGCAGGAACTGCTTCGGGAAGTTACGGCGCGCAACGGTCACCGCAGTGCCGCCAGCCACGTATCCGTCGACCAAGAAGGCGCAATTCTCCGCCATCGGGCCCATCTGATTCAGGATGTACTTGGCGCGCGCGATCATCTCGTTCGGGTCGTCCGCCGTAATGTTGGCGGAGAACAGCTTGCCCTGGCCCGTTTCCTCCTGGGCCGCGCGCATGGCCTTCACGACTTCGGGGATGCACTCGTTCATTTGGCAGAACGTCTGGTTGCCCTGCGGCTCGTCGTTCTTGATGAAGTCGCCGCCCTGCCAGAAGCCATAGCACGCCTGGCCGAAGGGCTTCGGCTGCAAGCCGAGCTTGGGCTTAATAATGGTGCCGACCACCAGGCCACCACCGACCGTGCCGCGGCCCAGGATGCGCCACATGTCGATCACGCAGCACGACGGTCCGTCGAACAGGCGCAAGTACTGCGGCGGGAAATAGATATCGTAGATCTTGCCGTAGTCGACGTCACCCATACCCTGGTTGTTTCCGATGCTCAGGGTCAGAACGGAGCACATCATGGCGCGGCCGTCGGTAATGTTGCGGTCGAACAAGGCCGTTGGGTAGGCGATCTTCATTTCTTCGTTCTCCGGATCGATGTAGTAAACGAGCGCGTCCACAGTCTTGGTGAAGTCGTCGGTGGTGCACACGTTCACGTTCGTGCCGGTGGAGGACTCCGCCGCGAAGTGCGCCGCCGTGGCCAGGTAGTCGTAACCCGCCTTGGGCTTCATGATGTAGGCCACCAGCACGTGCTGGCCTTTGGACGCCCGAAATGAGTACAGAAAAAATGGTTACAATGCCCAACAACAAATTTTGTCCCAAACCAACAGCGGCCGCTGTTGGGCAGGCGGCCTTCTGTCTCAAATTGACACAGACCGTGGCGGCGCGGACAGCGAGTCCTGTTCAAAATGAACAGGAACTGCTGTTGGGCATTGTATCCATTCTTTCCGTACCCATTTCGTTCGTGCAGATGGCCGTTCTTGATCAGGTCCTCCTCCGTCAGGGAGAGGTCCGCGTAGCGGCTCGACTGGTCCAGGGCACGGCGGGCCACGCCGGCGCGCGGGGCGCGTACCGGCACGACGGAGGCCTGGCCGGCCGCCAGCTTGCTGGCGCGACCGCGGCGCTTGGACCCCACCGCCGCGGCGATGGCGGCGGCGGCCGCCGGCGCTGCCAGGGCCGCCGCGCCCCCCGAGGGGCTGGGCTGGGCGCGGGCAGCGCCGCGCAGGGCTGGGGCCGCTTCCGCGGGCGACGCCTGGAGCACCTCCTCGGTGGCCGCGCGGGCGGCGCCCTGCGAGGACACGAAGGACTGGCCCTGCTTCAGGCAGGCGACGGCCGCCAGGCCAGCGGCGGCCCCGAGCGAGGCGCGCTGTGTCATGCTGGGAGTATCCAGACCACCGATGTCGCGATTTGTTTTTCGATGACGACGAGAAACACAATCCTCGACTCCGGCCTCCAGAAACCAGTTTCGGGCTCCGATAACATGAGACACTACCCGGGATGAAAACCTAGTCCCCCTGGAAGGTGTCGACAGGTTCGGGAGACACGCGTTCAACAAATCATGACGTCGGAGGTCTGGGGATAAGACTGAGCCGATGGGGTTCGCACGCTCGACAGGACTGGCCTGAGCCACAGCAACTGCGGAAGAGAACGAGGGACAGATACATTACACCTGAGATAAACCCAATCAGTGGATGATTTGGAAATTAATACTATGGATCTTGAGACCGATTGTGAGATTGATCATGGAATCTATAATGAAATTGATAGTGAGGACGATTGTAAGGTCGATCGTGAGACCGAGAGTGAAATCGATTCAATGAGATCGATAGTGAGATCGATCGCGAGATCGCTCATGCGATCTCTAGTGAGATCGCTAGAGAAAGGGGTAATGAGATCGATGGTGAGACCGATCGATAAGAAAATCAACCAGAAACCGGGAAACCCGGGAACCTCGCCGCCCTCCGAAATCGGCCTCTAACCCGGAACCGGGAACCCAGGAACCCAGAACCGGGAAAACAGCGTGCGACCAAAATCGGCGGGACACTTTCGCCAAATTCTTCAACCTCCGCGAGGGGCCCCTCCAGTGCAAGCACTGATTGGGGAAAAATGAGGAGGGGGCAGGAGAGGGACGACAAGCTTAACCAGGAGAGGGAAGGGGGGGGGATGAGGAGGTGAAATATCAGGTGGTGTTGCCTGATCCTGCGTGATGCCCACCGTCCTACTGAAATCTGGTGTGCGGGAGCTTGAATTAACCTCCAAGAGCTGGGGGGGACTGGAAGGACTCAAAGGAAGAACTTACGCAAGTACCCGTCAACCAACCGCCGCCCTGAGGGGCTGCTGAAAGTCCGAAGACATTGTCAGCGACGGTTGCAAGAATCGGACGGTTAGGGCCAGAATGCGTTGAACACTCCTATCCTTAAGGGCTGGTATCTTACGGCTTGCCTGTCCGTATCGGAGGCCGAGGAAGGCAATGCGAAACAAAACCTCTGAATAGCAAGTGTTTGGCCCGTCTGGGGACATATGGTCCCCCAACGGACCAATGATTTCACGCCACCAGCCCGTCGTCCCAAGGAGCACAGAATACGACCAGAGAGGCCCGCAAGATGCTGGCAAGAGGCTGCTAATACGGCCCAAGAGAGCGAAGAGGATCTCAAGATGGCCGAGGAGGCCCCTAAGGAAACCCAGGAGGCGTCAACAGGCCCTCCAAAAGTCCCCGATGGGCTCTGAAGAGGCTCCACACCAGCGACCACATGGCAACGCAGACTGCAGAATAGTCCCCTGCGAGGCCGAAAGGGATCCCGAGAGGCACCTCGCAACGTCCGAGACGCCCCTGCGAGGCCCCCCCGGAAAGCATCGATTGGCCCTCAAGAAGGGTGCCGCACTGCGTCATTCACGACGAGGCTCGTTCTCTCGCTCGTCCGCTAGTTTAGCTCAGGCGCTAGACACTCCTCTCCTCGACTACGCAAACCAAGTCGTATCACACAGGACACGATTAGACAAGACCATGCCACACAATGGACAACACAACCATGACAACCCTCCGAGGGATAAGGGAGGTTGGAAGGACGGGGAACTTCAAATTCAAAGTTCACGTCGACGTGCATGTCGGGCGGGCATTGAATTCTCATTTCCAATGGCATGTCGATGTGCGTCCCGATTGGATTTCGATTGCCATGAATTACTGAATTTGGTTTGGATAATGATGCGCAATTCGCATTGCAGCAAGATTTCAATTCCGAGCTCCATTTCGATTAACAGATAGTGTTGCAAACCGATATGCAGCTCGATGTGGACTTCGAAGCTGTGTGTCGGTTGCAGTTTGATGCGTAATGTCGTTACGGATGTGTTTGTAATGGCATGTGAAGATCAAGTGGATTTCGATCGCAATCAAATGTGCAGCATGATTTGCATACCGCTGCTTATCCTGGTCGTCGCTTCGACGTGTGCTTCGATTGCAGTTGCCTCTACATCTCGAATGGCATGCTGTTCCCCAGTCGGCGCATGCACTGAAGGCGTCCAAGCGGACACTGAAAGACAAGATGAAGATTGCGGGCCGATGTCGGTGGGCGACCAGGTTCCCGGGCTGCCAGATGCAGGGCCCCCGGCACTCGGGAACAGAGTTGAAAGGAGAGTAGAGCTCACAACAGAGCACAGAGAGAGAGAGAAAGAGAGAGAGAGAGAAAGAAAACTAAATACATAAACATGCTCCCCCCTCTCTGACCGACCAAGACATCCGACGCCGAGAACCCCACGTCGTGATATTTTGGCGAGGATGGCAGGGTAGCCCCCCCTCTACCCCACACCCTGCCCCCTCCCACCACCCCCCCACTCCACCCAAACCTCAGGAGCGGCGAGCGGAGAGGCGACAAAAAGGAAGACGCCGCCGCAGCGGCACGCCGACGCGCGGGCGGAGCTCGCCGGCCTCGCCTCTGGCCGTAGCGCGCCGTCGGCGCCGCGCGTCGCACGCGGGGGTCTCTTCCCAGACATGCGACGTCCTGATTTTTTCAGGACGGCGTCCCTGGAAGTCCCGGCCCTTTTCCCGGGGCCGGTGTCTCCCAAGTCGTTCTCTGACGGTCCGACAACAGCGAAAGACATTCCGTCCGGATTTTTGTTAACGACGCGATCACGTCTGGGTTCGCCCTCCCCCCGCCGCAGGGAGGAAAAATGGCCCTCGAGGAGCTCCCCCCCTCCGCCGAAGCGCGCGCGGCGCCTGGTGGCCGTACCCTGCCCCGGCCGGCGGCCCCGGCCCGTAGCCAGGCGGGAGACGGCCGTACCTCGCGCCGCGGGGGGGGAGGTGGCGGGAGCGAGGGCTTTTTTTTTCTCCCTGTGTGCGTCATCGGGCCCAGTTGGCGTCTTTGTTCTTCGGCGTGTCGACACTGGGAGGAAGGGGGGAGGGAGGGGGGGGGTCTGGCTCCGGACCTCTCCTTTGTGCGACTGTTTGCGACAGTGCGTCCTGTGGGGCAGGCTCCACCTGCTCGAAACAGGCGCCAAAGGGGGAGGTTGCGAGGACCCGCGCCGGTCGGCAAAACAATGAATAGAAAAACGACCACCAGACTCTGCCAGCAGACTCCAGGGCGAAACAAATGGACAGCTCCAGGGCTTAGTCTTCACCCCAGGAGGAGGCCGCCTGCGGAGGCGGCTCACCCTTGCGTGAGCGCTGGAGCGCCTGCAGCTGCTTCGGAGAGACGTTGTGTGGGCCCCCCAGGGTTAGGTCGGGCATGTCCCCCTACAGGCGGATTAAGGAAGAAATATGGAAAAAAAGGAAAACGACAAAAATAGTCAAACATGTCGAAACATCGTCCCCTGACTATTTTTGAAACTACTTGTGAATATTCTTCCCCTGTAGAGGGACACGCCCGACTTCACTCCAGGGCCACATGGCAGCCAATCAAGAGCTTGACTGGTCGCTGGGCGGCCCAGGACCCGGACAGAACGAGGCGGGAGGGGCGGGAGGCAGGAGGGCTGGCCTAGGTCCCATACATGCTCTCGCCGCGAGAAGCTAAATGTGGGAGGTTCTTCGCCACGTTCGGCCTCTGGGGGCCCTCGCTGGGCCCAGGGGGCCGTCAACAGAAGGACTCGGGAGGAAGCGCTTGCCCCGGGGAACAGGGCTGTGACTTTTTGGGGGACCGTTCATGGGGAAAAATCAAAAAGGCGAACGTCTGGGGTTGGGTGGTAGCGAGCGAAGAGAAGGGGAGGGGGGGGGGAATGGTCATTGCACCCGCCTTGCAGACGTGCTGCAGCGGATTTCTGCCTGGATTTCTGCGTGGATTGTTGCCCGAAGCGGCGAGCGAAAAACTATGTGAATTTCGCGTGAATTCTTTTTGTGGTCTTCATTCCTGGCCCTCCAAAAAAATCCGCACGAAATTCACCTCGAAATCAGGAACGAAATTATCCAGGACTCTCTGGGTCCATCCGTAGCCTGCCGCCCGCCGCATTTGTTTCTACACATCGGATCCCCGAAAAGTAATCGATCATATGTGTTTTCAAATATGAGCGTGTTCGGTGTTTCCAGAATGGCGCTCCCGCGACAGCCCTGGCGCCATGTTCTGGTTCTCGGTCCTTCCAAGGCATACTCTCTCTGCAGCGCTGCCCTCATTTCTTTGGTGCGGATCTTCCAGTTCGCGTTCCCCCTTGCAGCGTTGGCTATCATTTAACACTTTCGCTCTCTACAAGCCCTTCACGTACATTTGTCGTCTTGCGTCATGCCTGGTGTCCCTCAGGATCTCCTGTCTAAATGAGTCGTCTTCTCGAACAGCGTCGTGCTGTGCGTTGCAATTCTTCACTGCGCAATGCCACGCCATGCAATGATATGTTACGCTCTGCCGTGATCGTCTACGCCGTGCTACGGTGTGTACTATTATGCATCTCGCATCCTCCCGGGATCACTGCCCTGCTCGACATCAGACTGCGAATAGAGAGAAGCTCTACGTCATGGTGAGGGATGGGAGGGAGGGGTAGGACGTCACACAAGACGCTCGCGCACCTGGCTTGCCCCTCGCTTCTCTCCGCTCCCTCTGTAGACATGGACGTTCCATCCGCCCCCCATCCATCCTTCTCCTCCCCCCCAATCCCTCTTAAAAGTCGAGTAGCCCGAGTTCCTACGACAACGCCTTTTTGCACCTGGCTGGGGGTTGGGCCCCTTTCTAACACGGCCTTTATTTTATCATTAAAGACTTTCGTTTCTAGTACTGCGGCGCATGCGGCCACCTCGGTCAGGCCCAGCGCAGGGGCACGGCCGAGCCGTGCAGGCCTCCACGTTCGAAGGCCCGGCGCAAATATCTTGACTGAACTAATCGCGGAATTTGTCCGAAGTGCCGAGTTCCAAGCCTGCTTCCAGTAGACCACAAGAAACCGTCCGCAAGAGACCCAACCCTGAGACCCCAGGACTTCCCTTGATTGTCCGCCGCAAAACCATCGATGCCCAAGAATTGCGGGGCACCCTGGAGGTAAGCAGGGTGTTTTTTGGCATGGGTTTCCACTGTGGTCTTAGGTAAGACATGTCCTCCGACAGGCGGATTGTGGACAATGAATAAAACATCCTCCAAACAAATCAAACACATCAAAGAAATGATAGAAAATCGTCCCCAAAATATTTGGTGACTATTTAGGAATGTTCCTCCTGTAGAAGGACATGCCCGACTTAACTGTAGTCGCGGCCTGTTGCCTAAGTGCTGAGTTTTACACGTCGGTCGGAAGAAGTAGGTGTAAACGTGAAGTAGGAAGGCTGAGAAGTAGATTGGGTCCAGGCCCTCACAGATAATGATAAAACATAGCAACAGCAGATCGCTTCTTGAAGTAGGAAGACGCTAGAAGTAGATTGGGATGTGGGAATCCAGAACTACTTACTTTCAACGACTGGCGTGTAAACCTCTATGGACCTATGTGATGGCGGATATTCCTGGAAGCCTCCTTCCGGCGGCGAGCCTGGGGTGGAAGCGAGAGAGGGGTCGGCCTCGCCGTGCCTTCGCGGGGAAAGCAAGAGCCGAATATTGCCCTCCGCCTGGCAGTCTCGACCGAAGACAGTGGGATGCGCGAGTGTTGAACAGGGACCGACCGTCCCGGCATTCCTATAGGCCTACAACGACATGTTCTTAGAACCCCAAAAGGTTCTAAGAGCAAAGACAGTGTGCTTAGAACGCAAACCCGATGCGTTAACACAAAACAGTCCCAGCCAGAAATGTTCTAAGCACATCTCGTGCAGAGCACAACAGGCTCCTGGAACATGATTGGACGCTTCGCCACTGCTTGAGAGTGTGCACCCGCCGCTGGAGAGTGCAGCACGGTACAACCAACGCCTTGACAGAAGGAAGCCCGGGCAAGGCACGAGGCCCCTGTGGGAAGCCCAAGCCGCGCCGACGGGCACAGAGGGCGGCAGGAGACAGCCCACGGGAAGACCCTGCGCAATATCGAGCCCCGCTTCGAAACCAGAGCTGACCTTATATTTGGTGACCTTCAGTCTTGTGACTGCAAGGCGGGCGCGGCCGCAAGACACCCTCGCAAGAAACCCAACCCTGAGAACCCGTGCGCGAGGTGCACCTGAGGGGAAACCCGGAGCACCCTGAACGCCGCAGCTCCTTCAACGGCTGCGGGAAGTCACCGCGCAGCGCGAGGAGCGAGGAAACCCAGAAGACCCTGACGAAAAGCATATGGTTTCTTGATGCGCGCCCCCACTGTACACTGGTAGCGCGGAAATCGCACAGTGCCAGAAGCCAAGGACTGAGCGGACGTGGAGGGGAGGCACCCTCGACAGGTGACGCCGGGTCTGCCTGCAGACCGTTCCCGGCTGCAGCCCGCCCCAGAAGGCTCTCGAGGCCACGCGGGTTCGGGGCGGCCCGGCCCGGCCCTCCTGATGCGCGCCCCGCCGCCTCACTGTCTGAAGCCCTCCAGTTCCCCGGTGGCACGGACGCCCATCGGCGGCGAGCGAGGAGGGGGAAGTGAGGAGGAGGAGGCCCTCTCAACGGCGGCGGGGCTTCTCAGAAGCCCTCGGGCCTGCTGAGGAGTCTTCGGTGTCTTCGGGGCGGGCTCAGATAACTTCTCGAAGACCAAAGGCTTATGTTGCTCCCATCGTACTTAAGGACCACATCCCAAAAATAATTTCAAGCACCCAGAAGAAGTGTCCAAACAATGTCGAACGAATGTCGCATCACAGGGTCCGACACGTGAAAACCCTCAAGTTTCGGTACTTTCTTGGTGCTCGGAATTATTTCTGGTGCTCAAGGCTAAAAAAATCACGTTGGAACATCATAACCAAAGGCCTCCTGAGCCTTCCGGGAAGGCCCACCCCCTCTCCCCCCCAAGGCTGGCCGCCGAGCCCAGACTGGGGGCAGCACAACTTCCCGGGGCTAAAAAGAATACACGCTGCCCAAAACCACCGGCGATCGCTGTTGAACAGGCTCACCCGGCTGCAAGCAGACGACGCCCGCGGCGATCTCGACGACGGATCGTGCTCGATCGAGACAATCAGAAACGCCCCCATGACAGACCCTCCCGAAGCCGGCTGCACGCAGTACAGTACACCCGGGGCAAGAGCGACTTCTAGTGCGCGGCGTTGGGGGTGTTGCGGTGGGGCCAGACCCATGCGCGCAAGCCGCTGCTATCGAACCGCATTCCGCAGTCTAGTTCGCGTAACTTCGCGCATCGCGCCCAGCAAGTGCGCGCTTGTGCGCCTTCGCGCCGCCTCCCAGAGGCCAGCGCGGCAGCTCCGGCCACGAAGCGCGGCTATCTCCGCGCCCCTGAGAGTGGCCCGGGCGATCGGGGAACTGCAGCGGGCCCGCACCAGAGGCCCACCGCGGCGAAGGGCCACCCCTGCGGCAGGAGCAGAAACACTCGGAGGTCTGCGCGGACCGCTTGGATCGGCGCTGGACCCCCCTTCCTGGCAAGCGGATCGCGCCAGGGGCGGCACCTGAGGCGCCGCCAGGGAGTCTAGCGCAGATCGAAGAACTCCGCGCGGACCCCCCAAAGTCTACTACATATGCTTTGTTTCCTCTTCGAGATGTGAGGGGGGGGGCGGGGACGCACCAACCCAGGCAAGCGCAAGCTCATCTCAGCCAGAGCCACGTCGCAAACCCAGGCTGGCTGCTTGGTGGCTGCCAAGCCTGGGCCAGCGGAGGGCGCACAAATGGAACATCGGCCCCGCGTGGATCCCGATCCCGGGTCAGCCAGAATGGACTGACCCACTCCCGCTCGCGCTGACCCCCATCATGTGAGCCCCGAGGGTTAAGCAGGGACCGACCGTCCTGGCATTCCTCTAGGCCTGCCACAAGCTTTTCTTAGAACCCAAACATGTTCTAATAACAGAACAAATTCCTTAGAACATCAACCCGATATGTTAAAACAAGACGACCTCAACCAGAAATGTTCGAAGAACAGATCGTGCAGACCACAAGAGGTTCTTATAACATGATGTGGTGGGCCTATAAGCACGCCTGGACGCTTCGCCACTGCTTGAGAGGGGGGGGGGGGGGCGGGGCGCGCCCGACACCGGCGGGGTCTTGAGGCGGCAGATGCATCTGCCCCGCGGCTCCCCTGCTCGGCGCTCATCGCCGCCGCGCCGGGGCACCTCCGCGGCTCGCTTCCCCGGGGCTATCCCGCGGGCCCCGGGCGGGCGCGCACGGCGACGGGCGGCGGCGACGGCGACCGGCCTTCCTGGACGGCGAGAGCGACGACCGCGCCCGACGACGGCGGCGACGACGAACGACGACGACGAGCAGCATCGACGGCGAATAGAACTGGGGAGCGCGGCGATCGACGATGACATGGACGTGCGGACGACGACGACGACGACGACGACGACGAACGACCAGCGCCGACGGACGACGCGCTGGCGGGGATGACATGAGCAAGGTCTCCACAATTGGCGCTGCGCGCGGCCGGAGGTCCGAAGGCCGATGATCATCGCGCTCTCGCACCGAGGTGGCTGGGGAAGGACAGCTCTCCAGTCTAAGCCGCCCAAGCGCGAAGCAGAGTGACGGGAGCGAGGACCATCCGAAGGCGCCGGGGAGTACTGAGACGAGCACGACGACGAATGCAGTGATGGGAAGGATACTCCACGCGCGGAGGGGCAGCAGGAAGAGCGAGAGAGAGAGAGAGAGAGACAAGAATGAGCAAGGGAGATGAGAGGCCAATGCCTCACATGCTCTACCTCGCAAAATCCCGCTCAGCACGTGGGCGGCGCGCCGCCTAACGTCGCAGCGTAGACACCGACCGCCTTCGCTCACGGCAGATGGTGGCATGGTCTGGCAGGCACGCCAGCGGCAGCATGCGCAGCAGGTCGCACTCGTGTGCCCACTTTCGTGTCTGTCATCGCTGCGAGTCTCGCTTGCGCGTTTCCACAGCGCCCCTCCCCTGGGACCCCGTAGGCCCCAGCCAGGCTTGCTTGGCAGGAGAGGAAGCCGTGGGTCCACCAGAGGGGGGGGGGGGAAGAGGGAGCAGGCCAGGACCAGAGCAGCCAGGGGCACGAGCGCCGACTGCCCCGCAGGCTCGAGCGCCGACGTTTGCTCTGGACGACTTGCATCGCCTCATCCCAGGCATGCAATCTCGCGCTTTCTGCCACAGCGTGGCTCTCCCTGAGGGCTGGACCCCTTCCCCGGGGAACGGTCTTCCATTCAGACAAGCCAATAACCCCCCCTAAAAAAAATACACAACACATACAGACAAGAAAAACACAATCACACCGTGATTGTTGTCGCTGCGCGAGGACGTCAGGGTCTCTCTCACTTCGGATAAGCGGGAGAAGGGGACCCTGGGAAGGGGCAGGGTGAACCTCATGGCCCTTGGCGTGCGCGCGCGCGGAATGGGGGCCAGGGGACATGCCGAAACAATAACAAGGGGGGGACACCGGCCACGGCCATGATATCATGGCCAGTGCCATAGAAGATATCATGGCCACGGCCCTGATATCCACACACCCCTGAGAGTCCCTAACCGCATGCCGATGATAATAAAGGGACCCCCCCCCCTTCAGTTTTTAGAGTTGATTATCGTCGACCAATAAGAGTTTGGTCGGGGGCGCGGGGGCGCGGAGGCCGAACTTCATTATCACGG